>OX101783.1:17112733-17210137 GCA_944452715.1 Ophion slaviceki | reverse complement strand
TAATTTTTTATTGAAAAATATTACATTGTTTAGTGGCAAATGGCCGTCAATGAAATAATGTTTTTTATATACACGGTTTGCGGTGACCAACATTGCGGCGAAGTGGATCATCTGAAAAAAAAATGCGGATGGATTTAGTCAAATATAAGTATAAACTAGTCTTTAATCTAAGGATTTCAAAAAATATTCATTTTTCACAAAATGGCGGACAGTCAAAGTTAATGGTTCGATTTTAACGAAAAACGGCCGTTTTTTGGCTATAAAACGGCCATTTTTTTCGAAAAAAAAAAATCGAACGATTAAAGACTACATTTTTATGTATTAAATAAGCCTGCAAAATTTCAAGAAGATCGTTTCATTAGTGTTCGAGTAATCTTGGTCACCGACTTCAGCAATGCCATTTTGAGAAAAACGCATTTAAAGTTTCAATTTCAGTTTACACGAAGAAAATATTTTTTTTTGTAAACTTACATAGAGTCATCTATTCCGGGCCCATACAGAAGTACGGGCCCGGATACTTATACTTCAAAAAAATGCAATAAAAAAAAATCGATTTTTTCAAAAAGTCGCAAGTGGGGGTAACCCCTTAAACGGTCCATCCAAAATCTGAAAACCAAACGGGTCATTCAAGTTAACAATAAATACGAGTCGTTGACGATTGTCGATTTTTAAAATCATTTTCTTTAACAACAACAGATTTTCGGGGCAAAGGTTCCCCTTATTTCGATGTATGTCAAAAATGTACGGCATGAGCAAAAATCCCGCGGCAGGGCCCAAACAAACCTAAACATTCTATCGACAAGAAGCATTTTCCAAAAGTCAGCAAAAAATCTGACACGTATTCGTAGTACCTACGTGCTTATAAAAAACAGTTGAATCCCCGTCAGCGCGAGGCTCCGAGTATCCGGACAACAGCGGGAGCAGTCATCACTACGCGGACGGTCGTCGTCCCGACACCGCTTTTCAGCGTTACCGCAATTCCCGTCTCAGCGGTGAATTCCATTCGGAGATCACGGGCCGAAGTCTGAGCGAGTGCCTGGACGAGTGCCTCAGACAAACGAGCTTTCAGTGCCGCAGCGCCGTTTACTCGGAACACTATCATACCTGTCGACTCAGCCGTTTCAATCAACGAGACGGACACAGAATAATATACGACGCGGATTACGACTATTACGAGAATCTCATGCGTGAGTAATCCATGATAAAATATTCCAGTGATTAGCGATAAGCGCGGAAATGACGTAGGCATCAACGATATGGAATCCAGGCAATGCGAAAGGTTGAAAAAGTTTCAGCTTGGATGCTGGAGTTTCTTGAAGGACCGCCACATTAATTAGTTCCGCAGCGATCGATAGATGTATCGATACTTTTTATTTAATTTTATACAGATATACTTGTGCAGACATTTTTTGGGGAGGGTCCAGATCCTACCGTATCCCTATAGGGATTTGATAGAAATGCCGCACCTAGGGAGTCCATATTGGAATCCAAGTGGATTTTGCGCTGTTTCCCGATTAATGTTGTTGGGCGGGGGTCAAAATGTCGAATGGCCAAATATAGAACGACAAGATTTCGCAACGACAGAATTATGAACCCTCAAAATAACGAAGGCTAAAGTATTCGAAATTTTATCCTTTGATCGATGACGAAATCGAATAACTATTACGCCAAAGGATTATTCATTCGGGAGCTCATTTATTCGAGGACATATATTCAGATAGTCTGCAGTTTGAGTCATACAAATACAGATTCGAACAATCTACAACATTCATATCTCTGAAATAGAAAAACGTGAGTATCTAATAGTCGTAATATCGTCTATAGCAAAAAGCCATCTATCGAGACTACAAACATCAAATGTGTAGATCTTAGAAACGCAAATGATCGATGGTCCAAAATGGCGAATACCTAAATGGCGAACATGGCATAGCTGCTTGACCCGACTGACCAATAACGCCATCTTCATTCTGAAGCGCAATAGCATTGCTCGATCCCAAGTTTTCGCTATCCGGAACGTTCGCCATTTTGGCCCATCGCTATTTTAACCGATCGACTTCTTAGTCCATCGCTTTAAGGCGTACCCCCACTTGTAGCGCAAAAAAAGGCCTTTTTCATGATTTTTTTAAAAGAAAACTACAAAACTTTTTTAATCGATCAATATACCATCTTAAAGAACACATCTTGAAGAACTTTCAGTAATTTTTTTATTGAAAAATATTACATTGTTTAGTGGCAAATGGCCGTCAATGAAATAATGTTTTTATATACACGGTTTGCGGTGACCAACATTGCGGCGAAGTGGATCATCTGAAAAAATAAAATGCGGATGGATTTAGTCAAATATAAGTATAAACTAGTCTTTAATCGAAGGATTTTAAAAAATATTCATTTTTCACAAAATGGCGGACAGTCAAAGTTAATGGTTCGATTTTAACGAAAAAAATCGAACGATTAAAGACTACATTTTTATGTATTAAATAAGCCTGCAAAATTTCAAGAAGATCGGTTCATTAGTGTTCGAGTAATCTTGGTCACCGACTTCAGAAATGCCATTTTGAGAAAAACGCGTTTAAAGTTTCAATTTCAGTTTACACGAAGAAAATATTTTTTTTTTGTAAACTTACATAGAGTCATCTATTCCGGGCATCAAAAAAACTGCACTTCAAATTGTACTTCAAAAAAATGCAATAAAAAAAATCGAATTTTTCAAAATCGCAAGTGGGGGTAACCCCTTGATGAATTGGAAATTGTAAACTGTCGTAATATTTACAATTCGACGATTTGACGTCTCGAATTGTTTGGTGTATATATACAGGCGAATCGATATCACATCTCTCATTATTTTGTTAAATCTGATATTTGTTTTCGCTATAAATCAACTTCGGGATTTTTGTATTTACAATTTCGATGAACTATTTCACAGACTATCATAAGATTGATCTATCTGTATTGGAACGTTCGTCATTGCTGAATTCGAAATGTTGGTCTTTCCGAATATTGATCGTTCGAATTTTCGATCCCCACCCGCAGAACACTATCTACACATTTGTCAGGTTTTAAATTTGTGTTTCTCCCACTAAAGAATGGATTTATATATTCAATACCTCGCTTTTATATATTTATCTCGGATTTATATATTTAATAGTCGCAGCCAATGCGATTTTGTTTAAAGAGGTAGCTGGACTATAGTTGAGGCCCTGGACTACAATTGTACAATTCTACGATATCGATAAAAAAATCGTCGAAATTCACCTCTTTTTCAAGCTCTAGACTAATAGTCTCCCTCAAGAACCCAGAGATCAGCATCTACCCCAATAGACCTGGCAGACAAAAATCTTATCGCAATGTGAGTCGACTTATAAAATGTATCTGCCCGACGATATTTGAATTCAGATCAATATTTGGATGGTGATCGAGATCCGATGGTACAGCGACCGGATCCCCTCGGGCAGGACACCAACTACGGAAGACCTTCTCTGGGAAGACCAGGTGAGACTCCAGCGAGCACTGATCAAAACATCAACATGATTGTCCAGACCGCCGAGTTATTGATTCCATGAATGTCTTTATTATTGGCGTGTTGAATAAGTTCTTGCTGTTTTTGTCGTGAAAATCAATGCTTTATTTAAAAAAATAATTTCTAATGCTTTCAAACGTCTCGAAACTGTTGTGTGATAAGCTCCTAATGATTCTGAAAGTTCAGCAAGCGTTTGACACGAGTCTCATGAAGTAATGCCTCCAAATCAACACATCAAAATAATTATTTTTGAAGCGGCTAAACCAATCTCTGCATGTTGTTTCCGACAGAGCATGGTCATCGTAAGTCTCAACAAGAATTCTGTGTGCTTCAGCTGCAGATTTTTGAAAATAAAGTAGTGCAGTAAAATTCCCCGAAAATACTCTTTTTGGCACAAAAACCAAGGGTTAATTAAAATTTAATTTATATAATAATTAGTTCTCGTATTAATAAGAGTTAATTAAATAATTTATTTAATATGGGATAATTATTAAAAATATTTAATTTGAAGAGAAATTTTAATCGATTATTAAGATATCTAGTTTTTTAATAAATGAATTTAATTCAGATAATTATTTATTAATTGAATATTTTAATTTTATTTAATTATTAAAATTTTTAGGGTTAATCTTAAAAATTATATAATATTATAAATTGATTTTAGATAAAAATTATAAAATTAAAAATATTTATTTTAAGAAAAAATGTTATAATTTATTTTTATTAAAATTTGGTGACAAAACAGTTGTTTGCACTTCGGTGAAATGACACACACTGAATATCAAGCTTGCATTAAATGCAATAAAGGCTGTCCCAAAATTCACGCAAAAAGTAATTTTGATATAAAACACATGTTTTGTATTAAAAATTGTATATTTTTTTATTGATTCATAAAGTATAGGGCTATGTATGGAATATAATATCGGGTAAATGGCCTCCACGGCCATGATTTGCACGAAGACGCAAATCTTTCGTGCGAATACGCTGTAGAGAGCTTCTCGAAATGTCTAATTCTTGACCACGGTCCCAAATTGATGGTCCTGGACTCTCAGCAACGCTCTCACGAACTGCTTCGATGTTTTGCGTTGAACGACTTGTTAGGAACGGCCAGAGTGTATGGGATCACCAATTGATCCAGGCTCCCTGAATGTTTAAATCGATCTCTTCACAGTTGACCAAGTTAAATCGCCGACCATATTTTGTACGAGAATTGCGAACTGTAGCTGCCGAAAATTCATTATTATCAAAATATTGCTCAACAATGAAAACGCGTTGTTTTTTCGTGTAGCGTTCCATTTTTGATAACCCTGAACTGTCAGCTGTCGCGCTGTCTTTTTTTTCGTTGGCAACACTTTACCGCACTAATGGCACAAAATTGAAA
Organism: Ophion slaviceki; assembly: GCA_944452715.1. Classification (NCBI taxonomy): domain Eukaryota; kingdom Metazoa; phylum Arthropoda; class Insecta; order Hymenoptera; family Ichneumonidae; genus Ophion; species Ophion slaviceki. Next base: position 17,205,239 of record OX101783.1, on the reverse strand, counting down.
TCTTGCGTGAATTTTGGGACACCCTGTAGTACTTCCTCATAGATGCGTTACTATCTTAAGGCGGGATATACATTTAGACAGAAAAAATAAGCAAGATTGAGGGATTTTTTAAACTAAGAAATAATTGTTCGACAATTGTCGAACTTTAGGAATACTTTAATGGTATATTTAAGTATACGAAACAATTTTTTTTAATTAATTCGTCATCAAAATGGCGGAGCTGTGGCAGAGTGTTACAGCAAGGTCGCCGCGGGAGTTGCGAATCGACGTGCAGTTTAGCTTCCCGTAGACTTTGATTTGCAAAAAAGTTCAAACATTTTTTCAATTAGAACATGTATAGTTTCTATGTAATGGTAGTTAAAATGAAGAAAATGCAAATTTGAGAAAATGGCAGGCATTTACCAAAAAAAAATCCACATTTCACGCAACATTTCTGTAAAATGTGGATTAAAGAAGTAGTTTTTTTTAAATAAATTTTTTCAAAAGAAATTTTCGTCAAGTAGAAGGTACCAATATTATCAATATTTCTACCAAGTTTCCGTTATGGCTAACTCCCCCGGACTTACCCTATAGTTCTGCCGTTTAAGGCAGGATTCTACTTTGAAACCATGAAAAAACGCTATTTTCGTGAATTTTTTCTGAGAATACTATTAAAGATATCGATATGGGGTTTAAACTGTTCAATAAATACACTCTTTAAGTACATAAAAAAAAAATTTTAATGTATTTTATTCATTTTTTGTACACGTAAAATATGTTTAAAGCCAACGCCTCGAAAAGCAGGTACCGTTGCCGTGGTCGTGAAATCTTCCCGACGGATGGTCTGAAACAAAAAAATCAAATAGTTTCATGTTCAGTATGTCTTCAGGAACCGACCTAACTAGAATATTTTATATACGTGCAAAATTAACAAAATGGCGACTAAAATACGAAAAAAAAATGCGTTTTTTTTGGGTCTTTTTATGCAATAAAAAAATAGTTCTAATCAAAATTTTAAGTTGATTGTAGTTAGGTCGGTTGGTACACACATATAGAATATGTGTTCCAAATTTCATAAGGATCGGTTCAGTACTTTTTGAGTTATCACGACCACGGTACTTGAAAATGTCGTTTCGAGAAAAACGCGTTTAAAGTTTTGGTGAGTCACAATAGCGCGCTCAGGTAGGTGCGTTCGAAAGGCGAAAAAGGATAGTTAGACTGCTTGGAACTTTATAAAATTTTGACCGAACATTCTTGAACATATTTACTTTCGAAAAATGTAAAAAAAAAAATAAAATTTTTCAAAGTTTCAAAGTAGAATCCTGCCTTAAAGAAGAAACAAAAATAAATCGATTTTTTGATCGTTGCAAATGTATATCCGGCCTTAAACTACACGCACGCAGTTCTAGTAACGCAATCTGTTGGAAAACGGCGAGAACTTATTCAACGTCCTTATTCAATGCCTACGTGATGTGATTCGAGCAGGATATCCGGACGATTACGACAAAGGTTACGGAGCCGGTGGTCCGGGCGATCGTTATCCGGATCAGTATCCCGACGACCGATTCCCGACGAGCAAGTTCCCGAGTTTGCAGCCCTCAGGAGTGATGGACGATCGTTATCCGGATAGGCCGGATCGGTATCCAGCGGTCAAGCCTGATCGTTATCCCGATCGACCGGATCGTTATCCCGATCGACCGGATCGCTATCCCGATCGACCGGATCGCTATCCCGATCGACCGGATCGCTATCCCGATCGACCGGATCGCTATCCGGACCGGCCCGATCGATATCCAGCCAGCGGCGATCGGTATCCTCTCGGCGGCAATCGTTATCCGACCAGCGGCGATCGTTATCCGGTTACCGGCGATCGGTATCCGGTTACCGGCGATCGTTATCCGGTTACCGGCGATCGGTATCCGGTTACCGGCGATCGTTATCCGGTTACCGGCGATCGGTATCCGGTTACCGGCGATCGTTATCCGGCCGACGGCGATCGTTATCCACTAGGCGGTGATCGTTATCCGAATTACGGTGATCGTTATCCGATCACCGATCGATATCCCGCCCCGGGTGCTCCCGGATTTTCACCGAGCGGGGATCGGTATCCGATTCGCGGAGATCGTTATCCCGTAAACGGTGATAATTATCCCATGGTTGGCGGTGTCGGCGGGGCGCATCGATATCCACCGACCTCCCATCGTTATCCGGCGGTGCCACCGAATCGTTATCCACCGGTCGATCGTTATCCCGTGAGAGAAGATCCTTACGGGAACGGAAATCGCTATCCGCTTCCACCTTCCGATCTGGATCCTCTCAACCGATATCCGGTGGCGACCGGCAATGGCGCACCACCTGCTCGGTATCCAAGCGTCGACAGATACCCCGACAAAGATCTCTATCCAACTCGCGACAGGTTAGTTTTGCCGTGATCACGGCTATTCTCGTAATTAAGTTTATTTTTAAAAAATCGATCTTTGATTCTTCTAGAATTGTGCTTTTGTCCTGGTGAAACAGCATAGCAAAGGGATTTTTTGAATGAATAATTTTAATGATAATTATCAATTGTTTTTCATCACGAAAATTCAAACAGCCGACGCTTACGCGAAACGCCGCGCGATTGACGCTGACGATTGTGACGTCACGATGCTGTAAGTTGTAGAATTATAGGTTAGGTTACGCGCCGGTGTAAGTAAATCAGAGTTGGGCGTGATTCTATTTATAAATGCGAATACGAATTTATTCACATCGCGATTTTTCATGTGAATATAAATACAAATTTATTCATACTTCACTTATTGTAAATACGAATACAAATACGATTGTATTCACAAATATTCTGAACATACAAATAAATTCATCGAAAAATTGTGAATATTCACAAAAAATGTGAATGTTTACAAGAAATCCTGTGAATTAAAAAAAATTCTCATTAAAATCTGTGAATGCAAATGTATTCACAAAAAAGTGTGAATACAAAAAAATTCACGAAATAAGTTGTGATTTTTTTCGTATTTAAGACAAATTAAAATCAAATTCAAAATGATTAGATGAAAATTTACACCGAACGTGAGTTCTTACGTATTTTGAGAGAAAACATTGCGTCGAGGCAAAGAAGTTTTTGCACAAAAATTTGTGAGTTTCAAATATTACATTATAAATATGAAAAAAATTCACAAAATGAGTTGTGAATTTCCTTAAAATGAAGAAAATTAAAATCAAATTCACGACAATTATATTAAAATTTACACCACAAGTGAGTTCTTACGTATTTTGAGAGAAAACATTGTGTTGAGGCAAAGAAATTTTTGCACAAAACTTTTTGTGCGAAATGTCTTTGCCTCAACACAATGTTTTCTCTCAAAATACGTACGAACTCACTTTAGGTGTGAATTTTAATCTAATCATTGTGAATTTGATTTTAATTTGTCTTGAATACGAAAAAATTCACAACTTATTTTGTGAATTTTTTTGTATTTACAATTTTTTGTGAATACATTTGCATTCACAGATTTTGATGTGATTTTTTTTTAATTCACAGGATTTTTTGTAAATCTTCACATTTTTTGTGAATATTCACAATTTTTTCTATGAATTTATTTGTATGTTCAGAATATTTGTGAATACAATTGTATTTGTATTCGTATTTACAATAAGTGAAGTATGAATAAATTTGTATTTATATTCACATGAAAATCACGATGTGAATAAATTCGTATTCGTATTTATAAATAGAATTACGCCCAACTCTGAAATAAATGTGACGCTTGGTGAGATTTTGCATACGAAACCATCTCAAAGACTCTTCAAAAGTCAAAAGCTACTGTAATTAGCGTACAATGATGTGTAAAAAAGAGGGCTTCTGATTTCATACTTTTTTTGTTGAGCTTCACTAAATACATTAATTATCGTCTCTGTAAATTTTCAGGGTTGGTTATCGACCTAATTGCAGAGAAAAAAAAATTAAAATTGCGAATTTTTGTGAAGGAATTCCGAGACGACATACAAAAACCCAATTTCCGGTCGCTACAAAAGTGTATATAATAGTGGGAATCCGTCAGATTCTTAAAAATTATCAGATTTACATACTTAACACATGTAGTAATCCAATGCTCTCAGAAAAAATTACGCTTATTGACCTAATTTTTATGTAATATCAAGTTTAATTTGAACTTCCGGTATTGGATTTATTACCTCTTGCTACGATAAAGAGACGTGACAGCAAGGCAACATCTGACTGTAGTCCTAACCTCATCTCACTCCTTCGAATTTCCACACATATTTCATTTTCAACCGACATATTTCGCCGACACAAATTTTCCACGCTTTTTACCAGTCGTGGCCCGAATACAATGCTTTATATTTCCCGCACCTGACATTGTTTTGACAGATCGACGTTGAAAAGTATGGAGGTTAAACTCGCCTGGTTGAGTAAAAAAAGACGGAGATAGAACCAATGTTGCCAAATATCAAGCCTAGGAATACTGCGCGAATCGTTGGAACAACTATTTTTCTATATAGTACTTCTTTATAGATGCGTTACCATCTTAAGGTTGTAATGGGGTTTAGCCGTCGGGGGTGAAGTACGAGGTGAGCGTCCTATGCTCACGCACGGAGCCGATTAACTGTTACCAACTGTTAGCTTTCAAATAATCGTTACATTAAACGTGTGTTTTCGAACTATTTTTCTACATCTATTTGATTTTTCTAGAAATGTATAGAAATTGAATAGTCTAGAAATGTATAATTTATGAACATAGTTATCAAATTAATATTAAGTAATTATTACTAATTAAGAGAATACATACTGATAATATTCGTTGTTAGTTATCCTGACCGAGTAGTTTGAGGTTCCCGGGCATGATTATCGAATACCGATAAGATAGGTAGCATTTGTGCCGTCTACGACGTTGCCATGATTGCACAGTTTAATATTTGGTGTGCTTGATTTTCGCAAAAAATCTCCAACAAAAACATTAATAATTTTATAACGGTACTGTGAATCCTCATTTTCACGGTACCAATGGTCCGATAACTAGTCGAACCGTACCTATTTTTTCAGCTCCGTGGTAACATTCACTTAGCAGATATTAATAATGTACTGAAAAATAATCGGGAGTTTTCCATAAGCTCAATGTAATTGGCCCACGAAAGACGTCGAGTTGCCGATTTTTTTTTCTAAAAAACGATGCTGTGGATCGTATTCAAACTGCACAGGATGATCAGCAAAGAGCTTTTAAAGGTCCAAAACAAATTTCAGCTCCGTGGTAACATGTTGACTTAACCCTATAACAACCTTAAGGGAAGACACCACTGTAACTGCCCATTTTCGACCGTTTTCTTTGGAATTGTTTTTAAAGAAAGGAATAAAATACGTGGCCAACAGAACTTTTAGGCTTTATCAGGCAGCATACAAAAAAAATGTATTTGTCAAAAGAAAACAAAATGGCGGCGCACGCACAGTAGAACTGTCGTAAATTTTATCCTGAATGCGTTTGAAAAAAGTTCGTTTTTGCGACCATAATTTTCATAGAAAAAGTGATATATTTTTTACAATTTTCAATTAATCGAAAAAAGCGCTCGTACTTGACTGTTAAAGCAACCTAGAGAAGCTGCAGTTAAAATTTCAATTCGATTGGACGAAAATTGTTCGAGTACTGCTGCGTGGCGATTCCAAAAACATGGTTTTGAGAAAAAAGTTTTTGATCTCAACGGTTTTATAGACGCTACGGCTGATGATTTTTTCCCGTAATCTAATGCCACCTATTGGTAGAAAATGAAACTATTTTTAGTCGGTAACCTTTTCCCCAAAGATAATAGGCTTACAAGAGTCGAGAACTGCGTCTACCGACGTGGCATCGCCGAAGGCGCTTTTCAACGCTCGGAGACTCCCCTCAAAAATATCTCGAAAACCACTTTAAAACAGTTTTTTTTCGACTATAAACGCTTCAACAGATTTTTCAAAAGTGTTTGCAAAAACGATTTTTGAAAATGTTGCAGTTACGTCCTCCCTTAAGGAGGTTGGAGCGATTCAGTTGAGTCAAATGACGGTTTATTCATTTTTTTTTCAATGAACCTCAAAATAATGCGTACGAGGTACAGATTCATTCTATAAATGCTAATTTTTTTAAATATATAATTAAAGGGCAAAATTATGCATTTTAACATTTTTATTACGCAAAGTAGAAAAACTTTTGTGTTACTACCAACTTGAAAAAGCACAACATTATCGATGATTATTATGAAAAAACTACGACAACGAATGTTTTATACAATTCACAATGAAATTTTGAGTAATTCATAATTATGCCTATTCATATTTACGTCACGAGATTATCGGTCCATGGTTTGCGATGGGCAAGATGAGGATTTTTTTTCTAAATGTCCACAAAGGTTCAGTTTGCGTTAATCCGTTGTTAGAAATGGTTTATCTTGCTGCAAAATAAAAATAAAAATTACATAACCTTTAGTGTGAAAGTCTTGCCCATCCAACCGCACGTTAAATTGCATACATTAAACTATTTTTTATCTCTGGTGTTTAGTGGTGAAAAAAGTTCAAAAAAATCGTAAAGACTCAGTATAGTGTAAACAATAACATGTATTTTTTTAATTAAATTTAACCTTGGATTGTGGCTAACGCTCCAACCTCCTTGAACTACACGCACGCAGTTCTGGTAACGCCTACTGATGGAAAACAGCGAGAAATTATTCAACGTCCTAATACTTTTCTTATAAAAACCGCAAATGACCTTTACAGTGAAAAAAAAAATCACTTTCATAATCTAATCGCTGAGGGACGTCAACTTCGATGACCTTGAGAGATGACAGCTTTCACTGGGCTGAACATTTTTATCGGCATATGCAGGCCGCGGAAGTGGAGGCTTCAATGAGAAAAATGATTCGCGCCATTTGCTTGACTGACGTCGCCAAATCGTGACTTTAATCGATACAGATATCCGGGCTTGGGTACAAACAGTCTCTATCCGTCGGGTGGATTCGACGACGACACAAGGGGCACCAAAGGTGGACACGTCGATCGTCCTTATTACGGTGGATCGGGCTCACTCGGTGTCCGTCCGCTCGGCTACGGAAGCGCTGGAGGCGTCGCGGGCGCCGGATTGGGACCGTACGGCGACGCCGGTATACCGGCCGACGGTGGCTACGACGGCGGCTACGACGTTTCGAGACCGGTCGGCAATGCCGGTGGGCCGATTATCGGCAGACCACCCCTTCACTCGAGATGCGACGAGCAAGAAAACTTTCGTCAAGTTGGACAGAGAACGCGCGTTCGAAAACCTTTCGTACGAAGATACACGACCGCCACGAATTTACCGGCGTGCGAACGCGAGTGCGCGGATGCCCGTGATTTCGTTTGCCGATCGTTCAATTACAGACCGTACGCCGCCCCGTACGGAGCCGAGAGAGACAATTGCGAGCTTAGCGACCGGGATTCCCGCGACATGGACATGGGCAACCCCGTCTATTACGATACCGGCTCCGATTACGATTTCTACGAGAGGAACAACGGCAGACAAGGCGCCGAAGGAGAGTGCCTCGATGGTGCGATTCCAATCATTTTATTTTTTCGTTTAGGAATGAATTTATGGGGAATACGAAAGAGCGGGCGCCCAGGGATTTATGGGAGTCTTGCCGAAATATTAACATGCAGATTCAAGGGGCCTTCTCACTTTAGACGATAAAAAAAGGATTTTTCATGCATTTTTTTGATAGGCTTATAGTATAGATATTTATACAGGGTGTCCCATTTTAATCTTACACCTGAATTTTCTCGAAAAATATTGCTCGGACGAAATATTGTTTGGAACAAAACTTCTAGGGATTGAAGGGGGACGTTTGAAAAAAATTTATTTGAGGAGCCAAAATTCAAAATGGCGGCGTTACAAAGGCTGACATGTTTTTTTCAAACGGAAACATAACTTTTTGTATTGCCAAAAAATTTGTCAGCTGAAAACTAAAAACTTTTGTTGAAAAAATGTTTTGATAAAGTTCATAGTTTTCAAGTGAGAACATCATTTTCAATTGTTTCAGATGTATCCAGGATTTGTGTGTGTGTGTGTGTGTGTGTGTGTGTGTGTTTTTCTACCCATCGTGATCAAAGTTCGTCAAGGATTTAAAGAAACACGTTTTTGGGCCTGAAAATGGCACAAACGCTATTAAAATGGAAAAAAACTATTTTTCATCGATTTTCCTCCAAAATTTTCTCATGAAATATCGTCCAAATTTGAAAACAAAAAAAAAACAAAAATTTTAAACAGTGTTCCACACGCACGCACATGCCCACACACACACACACACACACACACACACAAATCCTGGATACATCTGAAATAATTGAAAATGATGTTCTCACTTGAAAACTATGAACTTTATCAAAAAAATTTTTCATCAAAAGTTTTTAGTTTTCAGCTGACAAATTTTTTGGCAATAAAAAAAAGTTATGTTTCCGTTTGAAAAAAACATGTCAGCCTTTGTAACGCCGCCATTTTGAATTTTGGCTCCTCAAATAAACTTTTTTCAAACGTCCCCCTTCAATCCCTAGAAGTTTTGTTCCACACAATAGTTCGTCCGAGCAATATTTTTCGAGAAAATTCAGGTGTAAGATTAAAATGGGACACCCTGTATAACAGTTTTTACACTTAATAAATTCACTTTCGAAACACATTTTTTTTAATGTATTTATTTAAGTCACTATTTGTAGACACAAAAAAATCAAACGGAAAAAACAAAAAAAAACGAGTTTTTTTTACCGTTGTTGGCAAAAAAATGATAAATATCAAAATTTAAAAAAATCCTTGATAAGCGCTATAGGTATATTTGTAAAGAATATGTGGTTAACATTTCATAAGGATCGGTTCAGTTGTTTCCAAGATTTTATCAACAAGCCGTCGAAAAACGTTGTTTTGAGGAAAACGCGTTTAAAGTTTGTTTGGGTTACATAAATACATTTGAAAAAAATTGTTTAATGTATTCCGAAAGTGTATTTATTAAGTGTAACAACTTTTATATCAATATTCACAATGTAAACCTGTCAAAAAAATTCATGAAAATAGCAATTTTTCAGCGTCTAAAGTGAGAAGACCCCTGCAAGGCAAAGATACCTTTGAGCGAGGAAAAAATTTAGAGATTTTCATGATTTTTTTTAAAGGAAAGCTTTTTTTTAACATATTTTAGACAGAGGGTATGTTTTATTACTACTTTTGGCTGTTACATGGTATTTTTTATTTATTAATTAAACTGTAAAAACGGTGGCGGCATGGCATGGTATTCTAACCTTTCGACTGCACACTTCCGCCACGTACCTCAGACTGCATATGGGGTCGATCGGACCCCAGGCGTTTTTCAGATCATTGTATTTCGGTAAGTATGCATTTTTTTGTGGAAACGTTTTTTGTCGTCAATAATCCTTATTTTATGGTCCAAAATTTATTTTTTAAGAAAAACGAAAATGAAGTGCTCGATTATTCGTTTAACGTGGAAGATGCGTTGAAAAATACGTAATTGCATGAAAAGAACACAATTTTTTTTCGTCAAAATATTTTTAAAATCTTTTAGTATTGTGTATAGTATCTTATAAACTCGACAAACTAGATAAAAATCTTGTAGTATAGTATCTTGTTGTAGTTACGAAAAAAGACAGTGTCGACCGTCTTTCCAAAAAGTATTTTTATTCGGGGGTTTATGTTTGAGCATTTTCGAGATAGTGAAAATGGACAAAATGCACTCCTTCGGCAGATTAATTGTTGAAAACGTATATTTTCCGCATTTTTTTTTACTTCAATGACTTATTATTATTGACATTTACCGCAATCGATCCATAAGTATAATACATTCAGTGCTCGTTGTACGTAGCCCTCCGGCATAACGGACTCTTGCTTTTATTTTCACGATCGGCATTCTAAATACATTATTTATTATAGTGGCGCAAAATGAAAAATATCTATGAGCATTTTCTATCGTAACTCACTAATATGTAGTAATAAAACACCAAATTTCACCAAAAAATGCACTTTCATCGCACTACTGCGTAAACGGGGTCGACTCGACCCCAGGTCCTTTTTCAACAACTGTCCTCAGTACACGGGCAGCATTCGAGCGCCGCACTGCGACCGAATAGATTACCCAGTTTTACGATACAGTCAGTTGAAAAAAAAACATGGGGTCAAAACGACCCCGTGTGCAGTCGAAGGGTTACACTGCATTTTCAAAACTGCCGTGACGTATAGTTGAAAAACTAGTCGACCGGTTCTGATGAAATTTGGTATAAATCTTTCTAACATTATTGTCTTAAACATGGCCCTAAATGTTTTTGAAAATCAAAAAAAGTCTTTTTTATTTCAAAATGTAGCAATTTTTTCGGAAAATTTAATCTTTTTGTTTCAAAGCGTACCATTTAATCGATATTTAACATTTTTCACTTTTTCTTGGTTCGTATTCTGTCCATAAGTGTTAATGAAAGAAAAATTTTCGTTGGTTTTTTTCGGATTAATCCCACCGACGCTAGGTGTTACGCCGTATGACCATTTCCGCCACAGCCCGTTTAGAAGACCATGCCATACCTCCGTCTTTTTAAGAGATTAATGAATAAATAAATACCACGTGACAGCCAAAAATAGTAATAAAACATATCCTAAGTCTGAAAAATGGTGAAGAAATCTTTCCTTTGAAAGAAATAATGAGAATCAGCAATTTTTACCTCGCCTGAAGGTATTTAAATGATCCAATTATCACTTCGGTTGTTTCTACGCCCGTGTAAAACTTGGAATCGAATCACCAACGCGTTGAACAACTATGTTGGACTTTCCAGACACGATGAGAAAAAACAACACCCTTCCTAGCATCGGCTCGGACTATAATAATTTCCATTTAAATAATAATTCAAATGAATTTCCTGATATTTCCGGGACCAGTGAGCCAGGTGTGCAGTGAAGACGGCATGGAATTCACTTTGAGAACACCCGAAGGATTCATCGGCCGGATTTATACCTATGGATATTACGATCGCTGCTTCTTTCGTGGAAACGGCGGAACGGTCAATGTTTTACGGATCAGCGGAGCTCAGGGTTATCCCGAATGCGGTACCCAAAGGGTAAGAACGACCAATAATTACGTATTTTTGTAAATTGTCAATCAATTTCGTCTGAGCCATCCTTGGGCCACCTCTTCCTTTGTCCCTTGCCTGTTGATTCGATAATACCGGTCACCATCTGAATTTAGAGTCTGACTCATGCATGCGCGGTTCTTTTCCTTTTCGGCTTTGAAAAATCGACGTTTTTTTTCACTCCAATACGTTTGCTTTTGTAAATAGAAATGATGGAAATATGGAATTTGATGAAGTAAAAGTTGACTCCGTTTGCGTTTTTCTTCTCGAATTTCCAAAATATTTTTATCCCGACCATCGAAATAAAATGTAGCAAGAGTAGCTGGTAGTTTTTTTGTTTTCAGGATGTCGAATCAGCGAATAGCACTTCAAACACAGACTCGATTTTTTTACCCCTGTAGTTACAGGTGCCCAATAAATCAGTATTTGCCAGGACTGTGGAAAAAGTAATAAAATTCCCCTATTCAGTACCCATAGATGTCTGCTGTTAAAATATGAGCCATTAATATTAATACACTAGGCAAAAGAATTGAAGGATATTGAAAAAGTCCGCCAATTTTAGGGTCATTTTCAAATAGCTGTAACTCCTTGAAAAATGGTCGTACAGCAAAATTAGAAAAAGCAAATTGAAGGTGCGAATCTCTAGTTTCGAGATCTTGAGCTCAAAAATTTTTCGCATCAGCCAATTTTTAGTAGCCATCAAAAATCCAAAGTAACATTTTTTTTATTTTTGCTCATCTTTCACAGTCTGCACGTACTTTAATATTTTTTTTTGAATAATCGGATTAAAAGGATCGTCTAGCTGGATTCTTTCCCTTTAATTTTACCGGTGGGAGAGCTCTGTACGATTTTTTCTCGCTGAGTTATCGATGTTCAAAGCAAAAATGACACTTTCGATTTTGATGACTGTTTACTCGGAGACTAATGGTCGCACAGAAAAAAACCAGAGGGTTTTGGAAACTTTGAAGTATTCTCTATAAGATGCTTTTATCATTTTTTTATCAAGATTTTTTTTATGCGGGAAAATGGATTTAAAAAAACGTGAAAAATGACATATTTACGAATATTCTTTTAACTAAGGATTATTTTGCCAATATCGAATAGATAAAAAAAAATTATCGGGATCCCGTTCCCGTTGTTTAACAATCAACATTTTTTAGCACCGGAAATTCGGATCAGTGCCAAAAAAAATTGTGATTCTCAAAAGACGAATAAAAGGTGGTAGATTTAGCCTTTAATCGATTTTTGGCAAAAACCACAATTTCGATCATTCGGAACACAATTAAAAAAAAAACGCAGGGGTTTAAACTTTTGAGGGCTTTTTTAGGATACTTTGAGGTCATAAAAAACCGTAATTTTTTTTTATCTATTCTATATTGGCAAAATAATCCTTAGTTAAAAGAATATTCGTAAATATGCCATTTTTCACGTTTTTTGAAATCCATTTTCCCGCATAAAAAAAAATCTTGATAAAAAAATGATAAAAGCATCTTATAGAGAATACTTCAAAGTTTCTAAAACCCTCTGGTTTTTTTCTGTGCGACCATTAGTCTCCGAGTAATCAGTCATCAAAGTTAAAAGTATCATTTTTGCTTTGAACACCGATAACTCAGCGACAAAAAATCGCATAGAGCTCTCCCACCGCTTAAATTAACGGGGAAGAATCCAGCTAGACGATCCTTTTAATCCGATCATTCAAAAAAAATTATTAAAGTCCGTGCAGACTGTGAAAGATGAGCAAAAAGTTAAAAAAATTTTTTAACTTTGGTTTTTTGATGGCTACTAAAAATTGGCTGATGCGAAAAATGTTTGAGCTCAAGATCTCAAAACTAGAGATTCACACCTTCAATTTTCTTTTTTCTTATTTTGCTGTACGACCATTTTTCGAGGAATTACAGCTATTTGAAAATGACCCTAAAATTGGCGGACTTTTCAATATCCTTTAATTCTTTAACCTAGTGTATTTAGAGGTTCCTTATCGCGATTTTCTAATTCTCATGCTAATAATCATTTTATGACTCAGTGCTTTGCTTGCTACTTTTGAATTTTATAACTCGCCAACGGGTAAACGTACAACAATGCCTGAAATATATTTTTGTAGGGCATTGAACGCTCTATAAAAAAGGTTTCCTATCGTTTTAGTAAATCTACTCTTTTAAAAGTTATTCGAGGTCAAAGTTGAATCTGTAATAAGTTTCAAGATTTTTTCACTTTTCCGGCAAAACTATCAGACTTATCACGAAATGTCATAAGACCTACTATTTTCTTTGAATTCATGACATTAAATAATTCACAAATGAAATAGTTTAATAGTAAACGGCTTTACAAATTCATTTTTTGGAAAAAACAATTCTATTTCCGTGAAATAAATTGTTATATTAACCAAAAATCAGAGCAAAAAGAGTAACTTTGAAAAGAAATTTTCAAAGTTACTTTTTATTGTTTATTTATAGTACAAAAAAGTTATTAGGAATTTTTTTCATAACTTTTACATTTGAAATCTAAAAATATTTTGTTTGAGAAAACATAAATAAAACGAAAAAAATTCCCACGTCTTTTCCATTTTTTATCAACAGTACCTGTAGATTAAAAAGTAACTTTCTAAAAATTGGCATCTTTTTATTTATACTTTCGGTAAGTATAACAATTCATTTCAGAGTAATCGCAACTTGTCTCCAAAAAATCGTTTGTGAAGCCGTTAACTATCAAACTATTGCATTTTTTAATTATTCAATAATGTTTCTATAGAAAATGAAGTGATCTTTAAAAAAAGGTCCTGTGAAATTTTGTGATTAGTCTGATAGTTTCGCCAGAAAAGTAAAAAGATCTTGAAATTTACTATAAATTCAACTTTGACCTTGAATAACTTTTGAAAGACTAGATTTATCATAAAACGATAAGAAACCTTTTTTATAGAGCGTTCAATTCTCTAAAAAACATGTGTCGGGCATCGTTGTACGTTTACCCGTTGGCGAGTTATAAAATTCAAAAGTAGCAATTAAGGGCTCATATTTTAACTCTCCATCGACGCGGCTGAATCTGTCAGGCTCAGCAATCACGTTTGCAATAATTTTGAAATTGTTGTACTTTTGGTTTTTGGCCCTTATAAATCATAAATGGTTTTATGAAGCATCTCTTCGCATATTTCCTTTTAATAAATCTCTAAAAAGGTAAGGAATATTGGTTTTTTAAATGTAAAATAGCTTGGCATAGATTTAAGGCCTAAGGAGTTTTCGAGCGGCGCCCGATGGCTTATGTCACGTTACTGCAACTACTGAGTAGGGGAATTTAAAGCAAAAAAAATATTCGATTTTTTTCAATCACCCTAATGTCCATACCGTATACATTTCAGTACGGAGATACGATGACAAACATCGTTGTAGTGCAATTCTCGGACTACGTTCAGACCGGAAGGGACAAACGCTTCAATCTAACGTGTCTGTTCCGGGGACCCGGAGAGGCCGTAGTTACATCGGGCTACATCGGTGCGGGGTACGCCAGGTCAATTACACTTAGACCCAACATTCTAGGGGATATGGGTTCTTGGTTCAGTAACTAGACATCAACTATGAAAATATGAAGTCATTTGGTACAACCGTTTTTGAGCAAAATTCCGAAAACTTTTCGTCGATTTCTTTACCGGTGGAATCGCGTTACGTTTTTCCTCGTAGTCAGTCGCAGCAACCTTCCAATCAAATCGAGAATACTCGATGGCGATCGAAAGATCAAATAGAGTGATCAGCTTGGCGAGATTCGGGTGTAGTATCAATGATTGGTGTTCAATATCCATAAGTCGAATTTCCATAATCGAATATCCATAACCGAATTTCCATAAGTACGAATATCCATAAGTGTATATAGAGCAGAAATGAGTGCCAGACATGGCGGGAGGTAGAAGAAAAGTGAGTATAGAAGGAACCCAAATAAACCCACACACACTCACTTATCTCTACCTCCCGCCATTTCTGGCACTCATTCCTACTCTATACTCACTTATGGATTTTCGACTTATGGATATTCGTACTTATGGATATTCGACTTATGGATATTCGACTTATGGATATTCGACATATGGATATTCGACTTATGGATATTCGTACTTATGGATATTTGACTTGTGGATATTCGACTTCTGGATATTCAACTTATGGATATTGGCAGTTATGGATATTCGTACTTATGGATATTCGACTTATGGATATTCATACTTATGGGTATTCGACTTATGGATATTGGACTTATGGATATTCGTACTTATGGATATTCGACTTGTGGATATTCGACTTATGGATATTCCTACTTATGGATATTCGTACTTACGGATATTCTTACTTACGGATATTCGTACTTATGGATAATCATACTTATGGGTATTCGTACTTATGGATATTCGTACTTACGGATGTTCGTACTTATGGATATTTATACTTATGGGTATTCGACTCATGGATATTCGTACGTATGGATATTCGACTCATGGATATTCGCACTTATGGATATTCGTACTTACGGATATTCGTACTTATGGATATTCGACTTATGGATATTCATACTTATGGGTATTCGACTTATGAATATTGGACTTATGGATATTCGTACTTATGGATATTCGACTTGTAGATATTCGACTTATGGATATTCGACTTATGGATATTCCTACTTATGGATATTCGTACTTACGGATATTCTTACTTACGGATATTCGTACTGATGGATATTCGACTTGTGGATATTCGACTTATGGATATTCCTACTTATGGATATTCGTACTTACGGATATTCTTACTTACGGATATTCGTACTTATGGATAATCATACTTATGGGTATTCGTACTTATGGATATTCGTACTTACGGATATTCGTACTTATGGATATTTATACTTATGGGTATTCGACTCATGGATATTCGTACGTATGGATATTCGACTCATGGATATTCGCACTTATGGATATTCGTACTTACGGATATTCGTACTTATGGATATTCGACTTATGGATATTCATACTTATGGGTATTCGACTTATGAATATTGGACTTATGGATATTCGTACTTATGGATATTCGACTTGTAGATATTCGACTTATGGATATTCGACTTATGGATATTCCTACTTATGGATATTCGTACTTACGGATATTCTTACTTACGGATATTCGTACTGATGGATATTCATACTTATAGATATTCGACGTATGGATATTCGTATTTATGGATATTCGACTCATGGATATTCGTACTTATGGATATTCGTACTTACGGATATTCGTACTTATGGATATTCATATTTATGGGTATTCGACTCATGGATATTCGTACTTATGGATATTCGTACATATGGATATTCGTACTTATGGATATTCGTACTTACGGATATTCGTACTTATGGATATTCGACTTATGGATATTCATACTTATGGATATTCACTTATGGATATTCGACAGTGATAATCAATAGCATGTACCCTAATGGAAAACCGTCGAAATTCAGCAGATCTGGTTCGCCAATTCCGATCGAGTATCTTCCGGCCGAAAATACACTGAGCTCTCGCGTGCGTTTGCTCATTCTCTACCAAGGCAGACCAACGACCACTATCGCAGTCGGCGATCCACTGACCTTCAGACTCGAGGGTCAAGACGGGTGAGTCTTCTATCGGGAGAAACCGCATCACCGCGCGAAACCTGTTGTTCGAAGTCAACTAATGTACATTCTCTCTTCAGGTACAACTACGTCACTGACATATTCGCTACGAACGTCATTGCGAGAGATCCATACTCTGGCCGAAGTGTCCAGCTGATCGACAGATATGGGTGAGCTCTGCCACGAATTCAATCGTTTTTTAAAATCTAATTTCACAGAAAATTTTGACACTGAAGTACTTTGCTAGTGTCAAATGTTAATTTCACTGCGCACTTCCGTTCCATTGACTTTTAAGGCTCCGGTTTTGAGTTAAGGGGGAAGATTTTTTCCTCGCCTCAAGCGAGGTCAAAATTACTGTTTTTCAAGATTTTTGTAAGGGAATGATTTCTTCGCCATTTCTTAGACTTAAGGTACGTTTTGTTACTACTTTTGGCTGTTACATGGTATTTTTTTTATTAATCTTTGAAAATGGCGGTATGGCGGTATTAACACTCATACGCAGAATATAAACCAAGAAATAGTGAGAAATGTTGATAATCGATTTAATGGTACGCTTTGAAACAAAAAGATTTAATTTTCCGAAAAAGGCTACAATTTGCAATAAAAATACGTTTTTTTTCAAAAACATTTAGGATCATGTTTAGACTGTAAGATTTTTTTCATTTAGATTACGATTTAATTTAGATTTATACCAAATTTCATCAGAATCGGTCGATTATTTTTTTAGCTATACGTCTGCCAGTTTAGACAATGCAGTTTAGAAGACGGTGCCGTACGTCCACCATTTTTAAAGATCAATAAAAAATACCATGTAGCAGCCAAAAGTAGTAATAAAATATACCCTAAGTCTCGAAAAGTTGAAGAAAACTTTCCTTTGAAAACGAATCATGAAAATCAGCAAACATTTTCCTCGCCTAAAAGTATCTCCCCCCTTAATGACTATTGCGTTCTTTGTTCGTCTGTATAAAAGGAACTCAATTTTCCTGAAAACAACCGAAATCGCGTATTTCATCGAACTCTATTCCCAAAACGGCCCAAAACGTCAAAAAAGTACGTTTAGGAAAAATGTATGTGTGCGCGCGAATTTTTTTCTGTACACGCAAAAATTTCGAGAGTTTTTGGTATATTTGGCTGAATTTTCACACACAAATCGCGTATCATAGGGAGTATGTTCTAAAATTCTAGAATGGATTTTGCGAAAATCCGTGGAACGCTCCACATCTTAATTTTGTTTTTTATAAAAATCCGTCAAAGCGCTGTAACTTCAATTTTGTTTAGATATCTGGTCAAATTTTTGTATGGAAGTAGAGTATTGTACGAGGTATTTTGGGATTAAACTGTGCGATAACTGGTGCAGGATATGAATTTTAAGTCGGTTTCGATTTTCGAATAATTGTCTTTTGATAACATAACTTTCTCAATGTTTAAGGGGTTAGGCTACTGTGACGGCCCCAAAATCAGGGTTATTCGAAAAAATGTATTTTGAAGGAATAAGCAAGATGATTGAAAAATCGTTTCGACACATATTTGTATGTACATTGACAAAGTAGTGTGCCAAATTTCATTTGAAAATATTAATAATTCAAGAAGTTATAGACAATTTCGTGAAGGACCTTTGAACGTGAGAGAGCTCAATAGTGTACTTGATTTTGGCCATCCGGTTGATCTGAAACGAAAAAAAAGAGTTTTTTTCTTGAGATACATAATTTTGGCTAGGACTTGACCGATCTTTTTTGTTATCGTGTTTCAATCGTAAAAAGAAAAATTAGAATTTTTGTTCTCGATTTTTCGAGGAAAAATACCATCGTTATTGTCAATAACTAATGAAAAAAAAATGTTGAGAAAAAAAACGTCGGTCACGACTAAACTACTATTACACGGAATAGGAGTAGCAAATTTCAAGTCAATCCATTCATTAGAGCTCGAGAAATCCTGTACACCATTTTGAAAAACATAGTTTTGAGGAAAACGCGTTTAAGGGGTTAGGCCACAGTAACGGGTATAAAATCATGTGCGAATTTAACAATTCTTTTTGGTATGAAAAAGTGATTCACTCATAAAATTAATTACGCATCTATTTAGTATGAATAGCAAGCTGTTAGACATTTTTTTTCGATGTACAAAATGGCCGACTACTAATATTTTATTTTGTTATCTTTTTTTAGGCACTTCGCGGCGTGAAATTTAGCATCCACAATTTTTTACCTAGAACAAAAAACAAAAATTCTCGTCATTCTACATTAGAATACCTAGGGAAGTACGTACGGAATTTAAAAAATATTGTTTTATTCAAAAGTTGTAGGTATTTGAACTTGAAAAATGAATTATCAGTGAAAAATTTTGATATAACTGCTCATAAACTGTTCATAAAATGAAAAGTTTTCGATTAATCAGAAATTCCGTACGTACGTCTCTGCGAAATGCAATTAGGAACATAACTTTGAAATTTGAAGTAAATCGAGTGAAAATTGTTGAAGTTATTTGTCACGCCAATTGGAAAAAAGATATTCCGAGAAGTTTCGAGTAGTCGGCCATTTTGTACACCGGAAAAAAACTGTATATATATTTTCTAACAGCTTGATATTCATACTAAATAGATGTGTAATTAATGTTATGAGTGAATCACTTTTTCATACGAAAAAAAAATTGATAAATTCGTACATGATTCTATACCCGTTACTATGGCCTAACCGCTTAAAGTATTACTAGCAGCTCTATCGCTGTTATCAAAATATTACCTTCAATCTGCGATTCCTGCACCATATTTTGGATCTTCCTCTTCAATTTGAAGCAACTATCAATTTTTGAAATTTTTACAGTAGCCTAATCCCTTAAGATGGCTGAATGAATTTCTATACGCACAAAGTTATAATACAAGCTTTATATTTAGCATAGCCGGGGCTGGCAATATTTCACGTCGCATTATTGAAATACAGTTTTGGAAAAACTGCGGTCCAGATTAGAAACATGCTCATTAATTCCTCGTCGTTTCATTCGGCTCACGAAGCCACCTCTATGAACAAGTCGATTTTGGGAAACCGTCTGGTTCACCAACAAAGCTCTGCGAGTGAAACAAAACGATGAGGAAGCAATATGCAAGTTTTTTATTTGCACGACTTTCCAAATCACGTTTGTTCCGCTGTTACAATATTCTTTGCGTTTTTTCGACAGTTGCCCGGTTGACAATTACGTCTTTCCCGGCTTGGATCGGCTTAGAGAAGGCGACAGTCTCGAGGCTCGTTTCAACGCATTCAAAATTCCGGAATCGAACTTCCTCGTGTTCGAGGCGACCGTGAGATCTTGCCGGGACGGATGTCAGCCCGCTTACTGTTCCGGCGGGGCCGGAAGAAGCGAGCCTTCTTTCGGCAAACGCAGAAGACGATCTGTATCGAACGACACCGTGACGGACGACGACGAGACTGACGGAGATTCGTCGTTCGGCGCGAACAACGCCACGCGCGGGACGGCGGAAAGCAGCAACGTCGAAAGGGACAACGAGGGCGAGGAGGAGCGCGTCAGAGAAATGATCGAGGTAAACAAAATTCATCTAACCTTCGAACATTCGTAGCCTGCGATACCTCGGATGTACGTATCCGAATTGTCCTCTGTCAACTTCGGTAACTTGTTGATAAAGGGTGTTTCAAATAACCTGACATTTTGAATTGCGCGCTATTTTTTTGTGGCGAACATAGAGTACTTATCTTTGGCATAAGGACGTATTGAGCTTTAGTCGTGGAGAATTACACGATCGAGCAACGCATAGGTATTGTTATTAGGAGTACAAATAAGTATCCGCCGTTTGACAAAAGATGGCCCCACCAGGAGGTTGTGGTTGAAATTGTTAGATGTAAAACGTCATATCGTAAGGTTGGAAATCTGGCATGGCCATAACCTTGAAATATTAGCGATTTCGTATCAGCATCGCATAATTTTTTTTTCGTGCGAAAATGTCGAGTTTTGAGCCGAATAAACGTCATTTGCGGGAACTTTCACGGGAACGTTTGCAAACAGGGACAAGGCGGCCATTTAGCGGATATTGCGGTCTACACATAACCTCCATGTTTGCACCTTATATTGAAATTAAAACATTCGTACTTTTTAAATAAATAATACGTTTTATTGATAAATTTAAATGTCAGGTCATTTTGAGACACCTTTTATTTGATTTTGAAATTGTACGCATTTTTACGAAGGGCACAGGGAAACTGTGAAAAACCTGTGCCCTCCGGAAATTCAGTAAAATGATCATCCATCCATTGGTCCAGACCAGCGCTGCTTACCATTAAGGGGCTACGTCTACCTAGAGGCCCGAAAAAAATTTCGAAAATACGAAAAAATGCTCGGACACGCTTGGTAAAAAAGAAACGCATTTTTTTAAACACAAAAGTACATATATAGAGGGCCTTTAGAAAAAATCGCCAAAAAATATAGAAAAACAACAAAAACATGGCCGATGGCAGATAATGAAATTTTTTTTCGCGACGTTTGACAATGGACGCTCTCCAGCTTAAGCGAGCCATCTGAAATCTAAAAACCAAACAGGTTATTCAAGTTAACAATAAATACGAGTCGTTGACGATTGTCGATTTTTTTAAATAATTTTGTTAAGGGAGACTTTGTCCTTGGAGTGCCATATTTCAGGTGTTTACATTTTATTTTTTTTTAAGAAAACGAGTAAAGCTTTTTGAGCGCGGTTTTTTTTCTTGCTTTTATTCATGATATACAGAACGTTAAAAAAATTTTTTTTTGAAAAAAAAAAACAAAATGGCGGCCGTTGCAGCTCCGCGAAAACAGGTCCTCAAATCGTGGGAGGTAAACGGCTGACATCACTACCCCCTCTTTGTTGATCTGAAACACAAATTCAAAGCATATTATCAATCTGTGACCCTTTGGTCATGGAATGACGGATGGGTTTTTCGTTTAGTACAAATTTCGGAAAATGGCGGCAATTTAAAAAAATCGAATTTTCGCGTTTTTTTCGCATAAAAAGATAAATAATAAATGCAAAAATGTATCTATCGAAAAAACGATCCGTCATTCCGCGAAGACATATTTTCTGAGTATGCTCTCCAAATTTCAGGTCGATATGTTAATTACAGCGGTCAG
Organism: Ophion slaviceki; assembly: GCA_944452715.1. Taxonomy (NCBI): domain Eukaryota; kingdom Metazoa; phylum Arthropoda; class Insecta; order Hymenoptera; family Ichneumonidae; genus Ophion; species Ophion slaviceki. Next base: position 17,183,394 of record OX101783.1, on the reverse strand, counting down.
GAGAATGTCAGCCATTTTTAAAAACGTGTTTTCGAGAAAAACGCGTTTAAAGTTTTGTAATGTGTTTACACAAATGTGTTTATAATTACCGCTAATCGGCAATGCCTGGTCCATAGAGGCATCCCTCCTCTTCTTCTAGCTGCTCATGTTGAGCCGCTAACATCTCCCGCTGCGTTCAAGGACAAAGTCTCCGTTAACGAAGTAGCGACCAATTGAATCTCGAGAATACATAATCTATGACAAAATTCGTCATCTTTACGTAACTACTAAAAGGTGAAGATCAATTTAAAAAAAGTGAGATCGTCAACGACCTTTCAAAGTTTCTCATCGTATCTCCTGAAAATTTAGAAGCAATCCATATCAAGTGGGTCTCGAGATATCGTGTCCATCGACTTTGAAAGCAGTATCATCTGCCGGCGGCCATGTTTTTCTGTATTTTTTTTAAGACTCAATACATGTACCTTTGTGTTTAAAAAAATGCGTTTCTTTTTCACCAATCGTTTTCCAGGGAAAAAGGGGAATTGAGCCATTTTTTTGGGCTCTAGATAGATGTAGCCCCTTAGAGCATCCTTTCTACTGTTTCGTCACTTTTGGCTATTGGAAAAAGCATCTTTTTTACTTGATATCACTATTGCAGGTACTAGATTCGAGGATGGAAATGTACGAGGAGAATCTGGTCGAAAAACGTGTGGCCGTTGCGGAGACGATTTGCATAACACCGAACGAATACTACGGACTGATCACCGCGGTCGTCGGGCTCTTTGTACTCCTCACATCAGTCGTCATGCTCTCCCTCTTGATATACAGGTCATACGCTGCTCCTATTCACGACTGAGAATCTTTTCTAGACTATTCCATTCGAACGCCTGGCTCTGATTGTCAATTTTGAATGGTCTTTGGTTATCATTGTTCTCAATGTTGCTTCGCATGTCCTTGCGAGCTTTTACGATCCCATTCTGTTTCTATCGGTGGAAGAGCATTTAGGATTTTTCAAGGCCATCATTACCCCAGCTATTGTTTAATGACAAGCGCGAGCTTTATTTCAACATGGCTGTTCAAGCATGTGTAGGGGTGTTCTGGAAATAATACAAAAGTCATGAAAATAGAAGCATTATTTTCATGACTTTGATTGTTTCGTTGTTCCGAGTCGGGGTGCAAAAATTTGGGATAATGCACTGATACGTTGAATAATTACAACACTTTTCATTTGCAGTAGTTTTTCATGTTTTCTTATGGGAAGTTGTTTTACTCTTGGATACAATGAGAAAAGCTAGAAGGAAAAAATGGTGTGGAATGTTTGAGAACTTTTGCTCGGGAAATTGACGCACGAAATGAACTTTTTGCAGAATTTCACAATCGTTCACTGCACAATTGTGCCGTGAACGATTGTGAAATTCTGCAAAATTACAATACGTTTAATTTTGCAGTTACTATTACAATTTTGCAGTTAATATTACAATACGTTATTTCAGTACGTTACAATAATTCAGTACGTCAATTATTGTAACGTACTGAAATTCCGCTAATTTTTCGTTCGGCGTTTCCATGCAGCCTTGGGAAAATGTAAGGCAAACGCTGTCAATAGCCTTGAACAAGTTAAGGGATCATCACAGTGTAAGCAGTCGAAAAGTAGCTGATTTTGCGCGATTTTTTTTTTCGATGGTTAAAATACGCCAAGCAGTCTTATTTTTTTATGTCAAATCAAAGCACTCATGAAGAACAGCAAATACATTTTTGAACGTTTATTTTGATTTCCTTTAGATTTTTTAACGGTTGAAAATGTCTTCGAAAAAAGGAGTCTTCACGGTGTACACGATTGTGGCCGTAAATGTTGCGACAGATACAACGCCAACTTCGTGTACAAAGAGTACGTGGCGAGTTCGACAGGGACATCGGGATTTTTCGAGTCACTTTTTTATTACTTGGCGTCGGGACGCTGCCGCGTCTCTTAATCAGGAACAAAAGTTGTAAAAAGATTATTAGTCAGTATAAAAGCCTCTATCTTGCTACGGTGGTTTTTTTAAAATCAAAATTGACAAAATGGCGGCGGTTTGGAAAAAAGCATGGAAAAAAGTATCGAATTTAGCTTCTTTTTTCGGAAGTTTTTCGTTAAAAAAAATGAAAATTAAAAAAAAACTTCGTTAGCAAGATAAAGAATAGCGTGAAGAATGCTGTGTCAAAATTTCAGTCGGATAGCTTGAAAACTCTTCCTTTGAGAGTGTACACCGTTTTGAAAAACGAGATTTCGAGAAAATAGCGTCCGTTCGCGCCAGGTCTCACGCAGCTGGTCGAATCCATTTATCTGAGAAAGGCTGTAGCAACCGGAATAATTGGAATTTCGCCCCAAAAAATGGACAGCATGTTTATAACTGTCTATACTATCGGATAATGCAAAATTCCGAATTTTAAATAAAATAAAATTCCGAATTTTAATTATACGAAATTGAAGATGGTGCTGGGTTGAAATTCCGGCCTCAGAATGATCAGAACGCTAAAAACTCCGAAAGAATACTACCCCGAAAGATCAAAACTCCGAAAGAATTTTACACGAAATACCGAAACTCCGAAAATCTGAACACCGTCAAAATAATTCGGCTATGGAAGTTTTAAAAGTTACAAAATGTTCAATAAATCGACGAGTTATTTAAACAATGTTGTTTTATTGAGAAGTGATTTTGCGTCCATTTTGAAATTTGTCTAGACAATGTTAAACGTTCTGCATCATTTACAGTCAACTGTGTAGACTTTCGCTGGCATGATCTTGACATGAGGGCCGGGTTGAAATTCCGAACTTTAAACGCGCCGACGGTTAAAAATTCCTCATTTTAATGTTCCGAAATTACAAGGTTCTTCTACTCTAATAATTAAACTTCTAATTCTACACCGTTGACTGTGAATGATGTAGAATGTACAACATTGTCTAGACAAATTTCAAAATTAACGTAAAATCACTTCCTAATTTTAAAAAATCTTGAAATAATTCGTCGATTTATTGAAAATTTTGAAACTTTTCAAAACTTCCATAGCTGAATTATTATGACTGTATTCAGATTTTCGGAGTTTTGGTCTTTCGTGTAAAATTCTTTCGGAGTTTTGAGCGCTCTGATCATTCAAAATTCGGAATTTCAACCCGACCCCCTTAATGAAGAAGAGACTCCTTGTTTAGCGATCTACAAAATATTATTTTCGATATTAATAAAAATAAGAAGTTTTAAAAAATCGTTGCATTCCAAAGATCCAAATTTAAAGCGGATCCAGGACATGTATTTGAGATTTTTACATTTCCACTTTTCACTGCAATCGCATCTCTCACATTCATGTGCCCGCATCGCTAACCTTATTTGAAAGAAGTGAAATAACGTTTCTATAAAGTACTTCGTATCATTACAGGAAATACGGCTACTCGATAATGCGAAAGAATCGCGTAGTGGACAGAGTGACGCTGGCTCATAGCGCCAGTCCGGTGGGCACTTGCAGTGCTCGGGCCAACAATTTTTCATTCATGCGGTCCGGACTTCAGAAACCCTTCCAGAATTCGTGAGTCTCATTCTCCCTTGTCACGCGCGAATTGGCCGCACGATAAGTCAACATTGAGATTGATTTCTACTCTATTGGGCCAAAAAATTGTTCGAATTTTCATCAATTTTTTATGCAAAATCTTTTAAGGATGTATGGCCACTAAGTTATTTACTACTGTTCGAATTGAAACTCGCTGATATTGTAAAGGAAAATATCGAGAACTTTTTGAGATTAAAAAAACAAAATTTGCCCATGTGAATGCTGAGATAAACGAATTCAAAGTTGGGTCATTTAACACGGGGAACATAGGACTGTACGTCCAAAATTCCCTTTACATTGGCAAAAAAGGTATTTCCGGAGTACTCTTTTGTAAAAAAAACTTTCGTGCGGTATCGCTGTAATATGCATGATACGTTAAAAAAAATCGACATGTGCCCATATATTTTGCGAGATATTGCGAGTTAAATGGGACCGTTTTCGTATTTCTTTAGCTCGTATGTCGTAACCACGACAACGTCAGGGAAAACGTACATCAAATCAGCAACTAAATTTGCAGTTAAAAATTGAAAATTCTTCTTTCTGTACCGCATGTTTTACTTTGAGCTGTGGTAAATCTCCTTTTTAGCTTCAATGAATACTACAATTATTTTATTTAGTCTTTAAATGCGATTTTTGCAAATTGCATAATCAGTTCTGTAACGACTCTGCAGTAGCTGCCATACATCCTTAAATACAGAATGTTGAAATGTGGTATTACCAAGCGGTCTTTATTGAAGATGATAATATTTTCAAAAGTTCGACAAAACATGGTACCGGGAGTGGGAGGAGCCACGTACGTAGTTCATCGCGCCGGCGATGATATTCTTCGCTTGCGGAAGTCCCAAGTCCTGAACGGGTGATCTGAATTTAAAAAATCAAGCAAATTTTCACTCTGTACAATATTGTCCATAAGCCAAACTAAAATCAAGAAGAAAAATTGAAAAATTTAAAAATAACGAGCCATCGAAAGCGAAGTTTCGTTTTTTACCAACGACTTTCGCAGTTTTTTTGTCATAAAATAAAAACGTTTCAATATTTTTCGATAATTCTAGTTCAACTAATGAAGACGTTTGTTGTGCACGTGCTTGCGAAATTTCATAACGATTGCTCATCTAGGGCGAGCAGGAGCACTTCCGCAAACTTGGAAAACGTGGTTTCGAGAAAAATGCCCTCAAAGTTGAACTGAAGTTTACGCGCGAATAAAATGAAAAGTTTCATACTTACATCTAGTCTGCGATGCCAGGACCATGGAGTACCTTTAGCATTGGCTCTTTCCGATTCAGCAAAATAAAAATTTTTTGCCCATCAAAATAGAAAGCTCCCTTAACCCTTTCACATCTAACGGGACATATGCTGTCCCAGTCGAGAAAAATTTGAAAATTACCGCTGGGACAACATATGTCCCGGCTACTGAAAAACATAGGCGCATTTCAATGGTGAGGAATTCGCACCCTTATTGAGCAAGTTTTAGACAGAAAAGTTACTTCATCGTAATAATCACTTGGAGGATAAATAACTGTTCCCGGTAATGAGGCGCACTAAACTGATTTTTTCGCCGTATTGAAAGGGTTAAGGGGTCTTCTCACTGTAGACGCTAAAAAAGGCGATTTTCGAGAATTTTTTTTATACGTTTATATTATAGATATTGATATAAAAGTTGTTACACTCAATAAAGACACTTTCGAAATACATTTTTTTTTTAATTTCATGTATTTATGTAACCCAAACAAACTTTAAACGCCTTTTTCTCGAAACAACGTTTTTCGACCGCTTGATAAAATCTTCGAAACTACTGAACCAATCCTTATGAAATTTTAACCCCATATTTTTTACAACTAGCTATAACGCATATGAAGGATTTTTTTAAATTTTGTTATTTACTATTTTTCGCCAAAAATGGTGAAAAAAATACGTTTTTTTCGGAAATGTCCGCCATTTTGTTATTTTTGCATATATAAAAAATCGTACGATATGCGCTATAGCCATTAACATACCGAATCTAAAACCGTTTGATTTTTTTGTTTCCTACTTTCCGTTTTTTGACCTACAAGTTTTTTAGGACTTTTTTAACTACCATTTTCGTCTATAAATAGTGACTTAAATAAATAAAACATTCTTTTTACGTATTTCGATTGTAGATTTATTAAGTGTAACAACTTTTACATCAATATCTATAACATAAACCTATGAAAAAACGCACGAATAGCTTTTTTTGGGGTGAAAAGTGAGAAGAGCCCTTAATAGTGTGTCGAATATGAATTGCAGGTCATCCCTGAGTGGCGTAGCGATGAACCGAGTTCCGTCGACGGTGATGGAAGGATCGATAGGATTCGAGGCCCATAGGAGAAACGGCTTCGACCCAAGCGAGCCAATCTACACGGACCCTTCGCTCTTCGAAGTTGCTCGTTCGTCGATGCATCAAGGCACTTCCGTTCGCAATGAAAATGTTCATTTGATATGAGCTCGTGTGCACTTATCCGGCACCCAATCCTGAAGGAACAAACGAATTGCGAGATAATCGCAATAGGATGAGAAATACAAAAGGAATTTCACAATTGGAGAATCGAGCCAACGACAAGCGTTACGAAACCCATCCAATATGGAACTCCGTTCTACGCCGTGCGACGAGACAAATATCAAATTCTGCGCTATAGTCAACCACGTGCTGTCTCTTAGCTATTCCGTGCTGATTTCAGCCTCGAAAGTTCGACGAGGAGACGCTAGGAAGAGTAATGTTGGATAATTTTTGTACTTCAGACGTAGCTGCACGACTTTTCGATATTCGTTGCGTTTGATGCATCAACGACGAATTCGTGGAGTACAAAGTAGGGTGTACAAATTTTGGCTTTCTAACTCGAGTCTAAGTCATTTGATTTACAAAAAAAAATCGCCCTGCGCGACGAAAGTCGAATAACTCAACAACCAACTCAACAACCTCACTTTAGACCTAAAAGAAGCTATTTTCATGAATTTTTTGATACGTTTATATTATAGATATGGATATAAAAGTTGTTACACTTAGTAAATACACTTTCGAAATACATAAAAAAAAAACTTTTAACGTATTCGTGTAACCGAAACAAACTTTAAACGCGTTTTTCTCGAAACAACGTTTTTCGACGGCTTGTTGATAAAATCTTGGAAACTACTGAACCGATCCTCATGAAATTTAAACCACATATTCTTTACAACTATAGCTATAGCGCATATCAAGGATTTTTTTAAGTGTTGATATTTACTATTTTTTTCGTTTCTATTTAAAAATATATTCTATTTAAATATTCTATTTAAAAAATCGTATGATATGCGCTATAGTCATTAACATGCTAAATCTAAAGTCGTTTGATTTTATTGTTTCGGATGATTCATCTCCGAGACGTCAACAACAGCGCAGACCTACAATCTTTTAACTACCATTTTCGTCTATACATTTTTTTATAGACGAAAAATATATCGCGACTTAAATAAATAAATCAACAATTTCTAATGTATTTTGAAAGTGTATTTATTGAGGGGAGGTACCTGAGTAAACGGCGAGAAAAACAGGTAAACTTCGGGAATTTTTATCTCAAAAACTAATGTTTCGATTGGATCCGGGTTTTTTTTATATTGGAAAATATGTACATTGAGGTATGTTTAGGAATTTTTGAAAATAAATTCGTTGACTGGAAGCGATTCAAACGCGATAATCTCGAAACATAGTTTTCAAAGTCGGTGCCAGATGTATCTCGAGAACGGCTTGTCCGATTTTGTCCAAATTTGGATACAATATTCTTCGATAGTTTTTCTCGTTCGCCACGTAAGATTTTTTTGAAATTTTCATTTTTGACGGAATCGCGACCGTTTTAATTTAACATTCGTTTTTCGTTCGCAATTTCCGTCGATTTTGGATCGCATACACATTGCATAAAAAAGCAATGGTTCAATCAAATGAAAAACCCCTACGTGGCGATCGAGAAAAACTATCGAAGAATATTGTATCCAAATTTGAACAAAATCGGACAAGCTGTTTTCGAGATGCATCTGGCACCGACTTTGAAAACTATGTTTCGAGATAATCGCGTTGGAATCGATTCCAGTCAACGAATTTATTTTAAAAAATTCCTCAACATACCTCAATGTACAAATTTTCCAATAAAAAAAACCGCATCCAATAGAAACATTAGTTGTTGAGATCAAAATTCCCGAAGTTTACCTGCTTTTCTCGCCGTTTACTCCCCTTAAGTGTGACCACTTTTATATCAATATGTATAATATAAACCTATCAAAAAAATGCATGAAAATAGCCTTTTTTAGCGTCTAAAGTGAGAAAACCCCTTAAAAGGGCTTTTTAAAATCTTAATACCGTTTTTTTAATCCAAATTATAGATATTTGTTTTCGTCACAAATACATGCATTTTTTAAATAGCTGGAATTTGTGTAAAGATAATGATATCAATGTTTAGTAATGTCATTTTAAAGCTGTAAAGGCCAGCTTCACGAATCTTCAAACGGATTTGCCAATCGCTAAATAGATGTTGAATTATTCAAGCTTGAACGAAAAGCATGCATTTTCCCCGTAAATCAAATGGGGACAGAAATTATCCAGTGCTGCCACTTGGACGTGAATTAGAGAGTTTAAATTTCACTTTTTTTAATACCTTATGATATCGTTTGAACTGGTGGAAGTTGATTTTCTTTTCAACACACCCTAGTAAACCCGCACCCGTCCCCGCAACCCATGTTGCCTCATCCACTTCGAAAGTCCCAACTCACCGATGTTTACGCGATTAAACCGAATTTATGATTTACATCCGCTGATATCTTCTGGACGGTGTAGTTTTTCTTACGAAAATATATATGTACGAGGTGTATTTTTTTTTCTCGTTTTTTCACTAACCCGTACCATCGGCAGGAGCCGTAACGAATGCGATATGGAGGATCGAAGACATTTTCTAGACCTTCGTATTAACCGCTGTAAAAAGGTCCGTAGCGTTAGTTCCGTAGGCGATAAGTATTTACCGATGAATTTTGTACGTCGAACAGAGGACATTGGGTCTTCCTTCATTGACCATTTAAAAACAACACGTCCAATATTTTATGGAACGGTTGGGCTGCTGTGACGAACCAAAAATCAGCGTTATTGAAAAAAAATAATTTTGCACCAATAAATAGATGATTAAAAAAACGGTTGGACATTTTTTTGTATGTACATTAATAAAGTTGTGTACCAAATTTCATAAAAAAATGTTAATGATTAAGGGGTAACACCTCTAGCGGCCGGAAAGGCCTAATTTTTACGATTTTTTTTTTTGGGAGCATAATAAAAGGAACGGCAATTCTTTTTAGAGGGATTATTCAGCATGTATTTAAGTATAGAAATTTTTTTATTATTATTATTTTCGTACAAAATTATGGCGAGAAAGCCCATCTTCGAAATGATCTTTTTAAAAAAACACTCCCTGTAGCGGACAAATTTATCGTGAAATACAAGATCCGGAACAAAAAAAATTTGATCTATTGGCTATAGAAGTACGTAGGGATTTTTTATTTAATCAAATTTTGTAAAAAAAATAGTGCATTTTCGCCACAAAAATTCAATTCTTTGCTAAAAAAAATAAACAGTAAATTGTTTATAAAATAAAAAGTTTACATTTAATCGAAAAACCCCTACGTACTTCTATAAAGGAGGCAATTGTGAAGCTACTATCAAAACTTCAAACTGATCCACGCAACCGTGTTGAGGTAATGTATTCGCTAAGATTGACAAAAGTGGTTTTGAGATAAACGCGTTCTTATGATGTTAAAGCATTGTTTAAACAATGAAAAAAGTTTTTTTCAAAATCCTAGAGTGGTGTTACCTTTTAAAGAAGTTATAAACAATCTCGTGTTGATATGAAACAAAAAAAAACGAGTTTCTTTTTCTTAAAATCTATATAAAAAGCAAAGTCCTGACTGACCAACTGACTCATCATCCCCCAGCCTAAACCGCTCAATGTAGAAACGTTAAATTTGGAGGGCACGTTGATTTTATTGTATAGGCACCATTTGAGAAAGCATTTGACTTGAACTTGAAACTTAGTATCAATGCTGGTCAACGCAATCACGGGGTTAGGCCACAACATTAACGGGTATAAAATCATGTGCGAATTTAACAATTTTTTTCGTATGAAAAAGTGATTCACTCATACAATTAATTACACGTTTATTTAGTTACGTTTGTTCTTAGAAAATATGTTTTCTAACAAAATATATTTTCTAACAAAAAGCTGTTAGAAAATATCTATTTTCTTTTTCGATGTGCAAAATGGCCGACTACTCGAAATTTCTCAAAACAGCTTTTTCCAATTGGCGTGACAAATAACGTCAACAATTTTCACTCGATTTACTACAAATTTAAAAGCTATGTTCCTAATTGCATTTCGCAAATAAAGTACGTACGGAATTTCTGATGAATCGAAAACATTTCATTTTATGAGCAGTTTATGAGCAGTTATAACGAAATTTTTCACTAAAAATTCATTTCTTAAGTTCAAATATCTACAACTTTTGAATAAAACAATACAACTCAATAAAATTGAACGTGAGAAAAATACCGGTCTTGAGACTCAAGTTTTTCAATGCCATGATTTTTTAATAATTTAGAAAGATGCAATTATTGTATTTTTATTCGATTGTGCAGCAATGGACGATGCATAGTGGGTGTCCATTGAATCTTATCAGACATGGGCACCTATTGTAAATTTAGCGCGACATTGTTCGGTTTCCTCCAGCAAAAAAAAGAATCTCCAATAATCATCGCAATACAAAAATACCAAACTTGCTATCTACGAGGTCAACCGATACGCTACGCCAAGTAAAATCTCGCATTTGAGATTCTCTTTCACCGTGTTCATCCACCATTGTAGCCGCCACTTCCGGTTCTTTCTTTACCCCCGCTGTCCGAGTTCCGGTTCCGTCAGCAGCCTGACAAGAAACACGTCGTGCGAGCAGAATGAACGATCCTTTCGGTAATGTTAGGACGCCAGGGTATTTTGGGGACACTAATTAATCATGACAATACGTTAAAATTGCATCGAAATTTCACGCGACACAAAACAGCCTCGAGTGCACACAACGTACCGAGACAAAACATATTTAGACACATAGTTACATATTTCGCGCATGCGCAATCGAAACCTTGACCGCACCGACAGTGGCGCTCTTCTCTTTATTTACGTCGGGTTGTGCGGTCCAAAGTTGAGGGTATCTTCTGGTATCTTCTCGTCACACGCACACGACAAAACCTATCACCGTACTCATTGTATTTGACCGTGTGTTTTTTTTAATCCTCGCCAGCTCCAAGGACGTGACGATGAAGTGTCAACGGATATGCAATATCATTCCCAGCAGGGAAATTATTCCCGCTGTTTAAAAAAGAAAACCCAACACTGGTCCATTCGATGCCGAGAGGCGTTGAAAAAAATGGTTAGCGTCTGTGGTGAGGTAAGCAGTCTCGGCGAACGGTTGTCAATTTGGTGCTCGCGAATGTCACGCGAATGAATTGAATTATTAAAATCACTCAATCGCGTCCTTGCACGAACGACAAAATGTCAACGGAGCTCGTCGTTTATCAATAAGAAATATGCGCGCCCCTCTCCACCGAGGGCTTTGACGAACAATCGATAAAGCAGTATCTGGAAATTACTCGCGATAAGCCGTATTTTGATTTTTTTACCAAAATAAGTGACCCGGTCCTCACGGATTCGACATTCTCATCTTTTTTCGTCCGCAGTTGGCTTGAGAATCGCAGAAGTCTCGGATTACCATTTGACAGCGGCAAGGGCCATGGCCACCTCGATGCAGAACATAACGTGCGGAAACTGCGTGTTCTACGATCACTTCGACTCAGCCAACTTGGCCAGAGTAGAAGAGGTGAAGATCTGCCGAACGTCCGACGATGGTAAAACTTTTGTTAATCCTTTTTCGGTATAGCGAAAAGCGTACGAGCGCACGGTCCACCGACAGATTGTCGTTTCTCCAGACGCTCGCGAGGGGGAAACGAAGTTTGCGCCGAATACGAACGGCTCGGAAGACAAGCCCGATTGCGAATTCAACGTGTGGACTAAACACGACTGTCACGGTACCGAATATCAGAATAACAACAGAACGTGGTTCTACTTCGGCGTTAAGCCTGACAATCCTGGAATATGCATCAAGTTCAACGTTGTTAATCTGAACCGGCAGTCGAAAATGTTCAGTCAGGGAATGTGTCCCGTTTTCAAGAATGTGCCGGGCCATCCGCACTGGGAAAGAGTTCGCGACAAGCCCACATACTCCGTAAATCCTTTTACTTTAACCGGTTACACCTAGTTCGCGGCTAGAAAAAAGAGGCGTTTTCGTGATTTTTGTTGTTGAGAAATGGGTGCAGGTTTTTCACTTTTTTTTTTCGTGGCAAAGGGTATCATTTCAAGTATCTTTGACAATTTTTTTATTGGGCAATATTAATAAACGATGGAGATACAGTAAATTGCACAGACCGCTGCGCAAAAATTGTCCTGCGCGGTGACCACTCCTGCTCGGGAACAAATCATCTAAAATAAAAAAACCAAATGAATTTAGTTTTTGTACCATATTATCTAGTCTAATCGAAGGATTCAATAAAACAATGTTTTTTGAAAAAATGATTGCCGATCGAAAGTGATCGTCGAAATTTCGGTGCAAAAAACACTATTTTCCTTGATATACTAGGTGCGCAACTAAGTTCCCGGGTTGCACACATGGATGACGCTAGCGACACATGTAGTCGGCATACAGCTCTGAAATTGGGTGTCTTTATAGCTTGGACATCTGTTAAGAATACCCAGTCGTAATATAAACAAATATCGCAACACAACGACATTTTTTCTAACCTCGAAAATGTCAGGGTTTGTGCCAAATAAACAACATTTGCAGGAAGCATTGCTTTTCTGCTTCAACCTAAAAAAACAGCAGCTGAAGCACGTCGGTTACTTGAGGAGGCCTACAGCGAACATATACCATCAAAAACAACGTGTGAAGATTGGTTCAAGCGGTTCAGAAGTGGCGATTTTGAGACTGGGGATAAGGAGCGCTCGGGAAGACCACAAACATTTGCGGATGCCGATCTGCAAGCGTTATTGGATGAAGATGACACTCAAACAGAAGATCAACTTGCCGAGGCATTAAATGTGGATCGGCAATGTATTTCAAAACGTTTGCACGCCATGGGAAAAATTCATAAAGAAGGAAAGTGGGTGCCGCATGAGTTGACTGAGAGACAAATGGAAAATCGAAGAGCCACTTCCGAAATTTTGCTTTTGCGGCAAAACACAAAGAGTTTTCTGCATCTAATTGTTACTGGCGATGAAAAATGGATATATTTCGAGAATCCCAAACGCAGAAAATCGTGGCTTTCACTTGGCGAAGCGTCAACATCGACGGTACGGCCAAATTGCTTTGGAAAAAAGTCAATGCTCTGCGTTTGGTGGGACCAGAAAGGAATCGTATACTATGAGCTGCTGAAACCGGGCGAAACTGTCAATGGGCATCGCTACCGACAACAACCAATCAATTTGAACCACGCATTGCTCGAAAAACGGCCAGAATGGGACACGAGCCACGAACGTGTGATATTGCAGCACGACAACGCTCCGTGCCATCGCAGTTCCATCGTCCAGAACACCATAAAAACACTGAAATGGGATCTGCTACCGCATTCGCCAGATCTGGCCCCTTCAGACTATCACTTGTTCCGGTCGATGGTGCATGGCTTGGGTGGGCTACACTTGGCCAATTACGATGCAGTACAAAATTGGTTGGACGAATGGTTTCAGTCCAAAGACGCGTCTTTTTATCGTCGCGGTATTTATGTATTGCCAGAGAGATGGCAAAAATGTGTAAATAGCGAGGGACAATACTTCGGATGAATCATTTTTTGTATGTCTTGAAATTTTGGTTTTTTTATTGGTCAAAAAAACCCGGAAACTTAGTTGCGCACCTGGTAAAAAAACAGTAGTATGCATCGAAAAAAAAATCCTTCGATTAAGGACTGCCTTTGGATATACAAAAAATGTCTGTGAAATTTAAAGCAGATCGGTTTAATTGTTTTTGAGATATTTTGGTCACCGATTCTGAAAAAGTCATTCCGAAAAAACCGCGTTTAAAGTTTTTACCTGTAACGGTAAAGCGGTAAGCGGACCTACCTGTAAACGCTCATAACTCCTCCAATTTTCAACGGACCGACTGGAAATTTTCAGACGATATTTGTGAAAGATTTTATTATACGAATCCGTCGAAAACGAAAAATCGATTTTTTCAAAAATTCCAACTAGGTGTAACCCCTTAATACACTTTGCGTTGTAATATTTCAGGCCGTGAACTCCGAATCTGTTCCAAATTGCAGATAGATCAGAAAGGCAGCGAGTTTACGCTGTCCTTCGTATATCGCACGCCGGACAATCCCAAAGCCATTAGTTATCTCGCTTTTACGTATCCGTTTACGTATCAGGATCTTCAGAGTTATCTGAACAGAATCGACATTCGTATGGCGAAGAGGATACTCCTGCATCCGGACGATATATATTATCATCGGGAGTGCGCGATCGAGACGCTGGAAGGACGCAGACTGGATCTATTGACCATAAGCTCGTTTCACAATATTACGACCGAGAGGGAAGATCGATTGGCCGGCATGTTTCCCGACCAAGAGGACGACAGATCCTTCAAGTTTCGGGGCAAAAGAGTCGTGTTCATGAGCGCTCGCGTTCATCCGGGAGAGACACCCTCCAGCTTTGTGTTCAATGGCTTCCTTAATTTTTTGCTCAATCGTGACGATCCCACGGCCGTCATTCTAAGACGGATTTACGTGTTCAAATTAATACCGATGCTGAATCCGGACGGCGTCGCACGCGGTCATTATCGCATGGATACAAGGGGCGTGAACCTCAATAGGGTATACTTGGAACCCTCGCTGAAGGATCATCCGACGATATTTGCCGCGCGATCGCTCATCAGGTACTCCGTACTTTGCATACCGCGGGTCTCAATGGCTTTCTTCTACCATTTCGTTCTTTTTCGCCAACACAAAGGTCTCTCGTAAAACCAGCTACAGATATTAATGTACACGGGACGAAAAACAATGATTGGCGGTACGATCGTTTTTATCGCGCACAATGGTTCCCAACGAAACGCTACCGTACACCGTAGTTACGATTGTACACCATACGTGTAAGTTTTATGGACCGACACCACAGTGCGTCGTTAAGGGATCATCACAGTGTAACGGGGCGAAAAATAGCTGATTTTCGCCATTTTTTTCGATAGCTAAAATACGCTAATCAATCTGTTTTTTTTTTATGTCAAATCAAAGCACTCGCGAAGAACAGAAAATAAATTGCGAAACGTTTACTTTTATTTTTTTTACATTTTTTTACGGTTGTAAATGTCTTCGAAAAAATCGAGTCCTCGCGGTGTGCACGTTTGTGGCCGTGAATGTTATCTGAAACAAAATTTGTAAAAGGTTTATTAATCTGTATGCAAGCCGCTATCTTGCTATGGAGGTTTAAAAAAAATCAAAATTGACAAAATAGCGGCGGTATGAAAAAAAAGTATCAAATTTAGCCTATTGTCGACAGTTTCTCGTTAAAATAAAATGAATATTCCAACAAAGAAAGCTTCCATAGCAAGATAAAGAATGGCGTCAAGAATGTTGTGTCAAAATTTGAGATGGATAGCTTGAACACACTTCTTTTGAGAGTGTACATCGTTTTAAAAAACGACATTTCGAGAAAAATCCGTTTAAAGTTTCGATTACGCACGCCTCTGCTCGAATAACTTCTTCTAAGAAGGGCTGTAGTGACCGAAATTATTCGAATTTCGCCCCGAAAATTGAACAGCATGTTTATGACCGCCTATACTATCGGATATGGCAAAAAAAAATGAAAATTTTCACACTGTGATGATCCCTTAAATATCTGTTTCGACAACTGCAACAATGCAAACACAATGCGCCATAAAACTTAGCTAATTCGAAATAAGCGATAAAACAATTTTTTCGTTCATTCGCACTATATCGAACTCATTGTCTACTTCCGGTTCTAACACGTGCACATTCTCATCCGCTTAGGGATGTATAGCAGTCTTGTATGTTCGTACTGTACTGTGTGCAAAATTTTCATCAATCAACCCATCAATTCCAACATACTGGAATTCCGCTCATTTCCTCGTTTGATTTTGTCACACGCCTTTATCGAACTGTATGGCAGTACCTTACAAGACATCTTGTGCCACTTACGACTAATTTTATTTTTCATCTGGGACATATCTTTGAGAATTCCAAATCTCGGCTACATTTGCCTGGGATTGTATCTCCCAGCAAATTGTATCATCAGCAATTACAGCCAAGATAGGAGTACATGTGTTGGATAGTAACCTCCAGCGTGTGTAACCGCACTTCGATACAAGCCCGATCACTATAGTACACGAAGCATTTTTTTCCGTTGACACTGGCCATAAATATGGGCGGGCGTACGAAAAAAGACTTTTTCTCTTCGCAAATTGACTGTCGCTTATCATTCCGTCCAGTTCTTTCACTTAATCACCAACGGAATTCTCCCTGAACTTTATTCTGCGTTTCAGGTACTATCACAACCACTACGAAATCGTGGAGGAGCCTCGCCAACCGTTGGAACATCCGGCGAGCAAAAATCTCGAGGCTGACAAAGAGTTATCCGTCTTAGCACAACCGATAAGCCCCGTTGTAAACGTCATAAGAGAAACGACCAACAAATTACTCCAGCAGGTACATCCTGCCGCGTTCAAACCCGTTTTACTCCTCGTATACCCTACGGCGAATCTTCGTTTGCTTTCCGTTGTTTTTTTTACGTTTGACTCTTACCGTCCGAAAGGCATTTCCTTTCTCGTTGTGCTTCAGGTCACCCTGATGACGCTCGACGAGACGAACAATAAGCGCGAACAGAATTCTCATCGGCAAACCGTCGAGGAGACGAATGAAAAGTCCTCGAAACAGGAGATACTCGAGGAGATGCCGGCCGATCAGAACGAGGACGAAACATTGAACAAAAAGACACGTTGCACCTCGGGTGTCGATCGACTGTCGCCCAATCCTGAGGACTCCGGATTGTTTCTTTATATCGATATGCACGGTCACGCCTCGAAGAAGGGTATCTTCATGTATGGGAATTACTTCGACGACCCGGAGGACACCATAATGTGCATGCTCCTGCCTAAATTGATGTCCATGAACAATCCAAATTTTCACTTCACCTCGTGCAGTTTCGCCGAGCGAAACATGTATCTCATGTAAGTTTCAGTCCCACATTGCGGAATTATGTGCTCGTCAAATATTTCGCAGACGGACTCTATCTAGAAATCAGACGGATGCATTTCAAGGTAGTCCTATCGCTTCACACTGGTCATACCGCTGATTATACTTGAGACTTGTACAATTTGTATTTTTAACATATGCGAAAAAAAATTCGTAATGACTAAATTTTCCATGTGTAAAATATTTGATGCTCACGTTTATTTAGAAAAAAGAAGAAATAGTCATTCCGACGATTCGCGCAGTATTTCTGGGTTTGATATTTGGCAATATTGGTTCTATCTCCGTCATCTTTGTACTCAACCAGGCGAGTTTAACCTCCATGCTTTTCAACGTCGATCTGTCAAAACAATGTCAGGTGCGGGAAATATAAAGCATTGTATTCGGGCCACGACTGGTAAAAAGCGTGGAAAATTTGTGTCGGCGAAATATGTCGGTTAAAAATGAAATATGTGTGGAAATTCGAATGAGTGAGATGAGGTTAGGACTACAGCCAGCTGTTGGCTTGCTGTCACGTCTCTTTATCGTAGCAAGTGGTAATAAATCCAATACCGGAAGTCGAAATTAGACTTGAAATTACACAAAAATTAAGTCAATAAGCGTTATTTTTTTTTGAGAGCACTATATTACTACAAGTGTTAAGTATGTAAATCTGATTATTTTTAAGAATCTGACGGATTCCCACTATTATATACACTTTTGTAGCGACCGGAAATTGGGTTTTTGAATGTCGTCTCGGAATTTCTTCACGAAAATACGCAATTTTAATATTTCTTTTCTCTGTAGTTAGCTCGATAAACGACCCTGAAATTTCACAGAGAAGATTATTAATATATTTAGTGAAGCTCAAAAAAAATGATCAAAATCCTATGGATTGTAGCCTGGCGATAGGACTACCTTAATCTGCAGAGAATATCGCGGACATTCGAATGGCGGAGGAGGCACACCTTATTTTTTCCAAAGTGCTTTATGACCTTGCGAGCTTTTACGGTCCGTTACCTTACATTTTCATTCAGCAGTCGTCACTCCACGACTTACAATTGCTCACAAACAGCCCAGTGTTCTCTGGACGGTTTGTTTGGCGGACATGACGGACATCGAACAGTCCGCCATTATTTTGCAAATATGCCGTCTTATTCCTCCGTATTCCAAATATTCAACATGATTTTCCTCAAGATCTCGGCACAGTGGAAACTGTCGCGTTGCAACGAACATTGTGCAAAACGGAGCGAAAAAAATGATTCCATTCTGGGATGCTTTCAGTGACAAGCGGGACGGCATGTCGCGGGAAGGATCCGGTCGAGTAGCGGTGTATAAATTGACCGGACTCGTTCGCAGCTATACACTGGAGTGTAATTATAATTCCGGACGTCTGGTAAACACTCTGCCGGCGAGACTTCGCGACGGTAGCAACAAAACACCGAGCCACATGTTCGTACCGCCAAAATACACGCCGTCGGTTTTCGAGGAGGTAAGATCGTTGTTTCTTCTTTACTTCCTCGTACCTTTCAAAACTGAACACAAAAAACGCAAATTGGCCGCTACCATTTTATGACAGATTGTTTTCCTCTGGTCAGTAACATACTTGCATTATTGTCGATTTCGTTGAGGCGAAATGTCACACGATTTCACCGCCAATGATATCCACGATAAATATTCGGAATTTTTCTAGTTGGGTAATTTGCTAGGCTGGTCCATATTCCTATTTAAGGCAGGATTCTACTTTGAAACCATGAAAAAAACGCTATTTTCGTGAATTTTTTCTGAGAATACTATTAAAGATATCGATATGGGGTTTAAACTGTTCAATAAATACACTCTTTAAGTACATAAAAAAAATTTTTTAATGTATTTTATTCATTTTTTGTACACGTTAAATATGTTTAAAGCCAACGCCTCGAAAAGCAGGTACCGTTGCCGTGGTCGTGAAATCTTCCCGACGGATGGTCTGAAACAAAAAAATCAAATAGTTTCATGTTCAGTATGTCTTCAGGAACCGACCTAACTAGAATATTTTATATACGTGCAAAATTAACAAAATGGCGGCTAAAATACGAAAAAAAATGCGTTTTTTTTGGGTCTTTTTTTGCAATAAAAAAATAGTTCTAATCAAAATTTTAAGTTGATTGTAGTTAGGTCGGGTGGTACACACATATAGAATATGTGTTCCAAATTTCATAAGGATCGGTTCAGTACTTTTTGAGATATCACGACCACGGTACTTGAAAATGTCGTTTCGAGAAAAACGCGTTTAAAGTTTTGGTGAGTCACAATAGCGCGCTCAGGTAGGTGCGTTCGAAAGGCGAAAAAGGATAGTTAGACTGCTTGGAACTTTATAAAATTTTGACCGAACATTCTTGAACATATTTACTTTCGAAAAATGTAAAAAAAAATTTTTTTTTTCAAAGTTTCAAAGTAGAATCCTGCCTTAAGCCTTTCAATACGGCGTTTAAATCTTTCAATATGGCGAAAGGGTTTAACCCTTTCAATACAGCATAAACGATCCCATAACGACGCATTTTTTTAATACAAAGCTACATATCGTGAGTGACTTTTTAAAAAATCACCAAAAAAATATAGAAAAACAACAATAGCATGGCCGCCCGCAGATGATGGCATTTTTTCGCGGCGTTCGGCGGTGGTCACTGCAGCTCGAACGGTCCATCCGAAAACTAAAACCAAGCGGGTTATTCAAGTTAACAATAAATACGAGTCGTTCACGATCGTCGATTTTTTTTAAATAACGTTTTTTAGCAACGCGGCGACCAATTGAAACTCAAGCATACAAAATCTATGAAAAAAGTCGTCATTTTTGCGTAACTATCAAAGAATGAAGATCGATTTGAAAAAGTGAGATCGTCAACGACCTGTAAATGTTTATCATCGTATCTCCTGTGAATTTGGAAACAATCCATGGAGTGGTTCTCAATAAATTTTCCGGAAATATAGGAAAAAAGTGATACTATCGAATAAAAATATTTTAGGAAAATGCGTTTTTGTCTATCCACCTTGGTAGACGTAGCCTGTTAATTCGAGCTCCAATTAACAATTAACGACGTACAGGCAACAATCGATAGTCCGATTATTCGCTCCCTCGTATTCCAATTAATAGACCTCTCATGTATACGAAAATCCGTAACAGGTTGGAGCCGCGTTAGGTCCATCGATCCTCGACCTGACGAACAGCAACCCAAACAGTCGTCTACCAAATAGCCAATATCGTTCTCTGCGAGGTGTTAAATCCTTCTTGAAACTAACGTGCGTCAACAATCATAGCGTAACGATCAACCGACAACGCAACAAGGTAAATGGCAGTAACGAAAATCTTATAAATATCGAGATAAAGCAATGTTCGCTGTCGTAAAACTTAACGATGAGGAAAAAAAAACAACACAGACGAAATATGACGCCGGGACCGATCGTCATTAATTCGCATTGTAAATTCCATCGATTTGTGTCGACCCCGTAGTTACGACAAAATGTCTAAATTTGTGACATCAATATGTTTTCCCGACAATTAATTTGTTGATATATATATATACATATATATCCTTTTGACAATAATACATCAACCTTACCGTTAAATTGTCGTTACGTTTCGCGAATGCGAGTAACATTTTATCGTCTCGCTGGCAAGACTCTTCGATCACGGCCATTCGTGCGATTAAATCAAAATTTTGTTGAGTTCGAATTCACGCACTTGAGTAGGCGACCAATGAATTTCGGAGATATGTATCCTCGTCTTCTTCCCTCGTGTGTACAATACTTCACCGGATCTATGTTCATGAAAGTCGAAAATGGGGCAAAGAAAAAATCGCTACGACGGAATTGCGTTGTGATTCACCACGGCAATCTCGATCATTTTTTCGTTAGTTGACGAGATAAAGTGCGCTTAGAGAAGAAAGAAAGAAGTATTAGTCGATGCTACGATATCACGAGACAAGAGCTATTAAATCCTGGTTGTGATCCATAGAATATATATATATATATATATATGTATGTACGTATGTATGGATATACATACACGTAAATCTCGTACGGTATAAAAAAACGTTTGTTGAACGCGTATTACGAGAAGAAGAAAAAACGTGGTGTTACGGTCAATGTTTCTTGCGTTCGTGGAGACTTCTGACGAAGCAGTGAGCCGAGGAGAAACTCCATTGATATTCCTCTGTTTCGTCCACTGGCATTTGTCGCACGATGAATGTAAATCCATGTAATAATCGCTAAAAACTTTCAGATTCCTTAACTGTCGTAAATTCTATGTAGCAGTGCTGAAAGTGCCCGCTGCCAGTCGCACGCGACTCATTCGGAATTGAAAACAAAAGAGAGAGAGAGAAAAAGAACTCCGTACGTGTCCATGTAACATAGACGAGCAACCACGATTCACGAATTAACCAAGTCGATATCAGCATTTCTTGCCATTATTTATTCATACATTAAAAATGACCCAAATGTGTTCCACTATCACGAAAATTACTATTATTATTTCCTTACGTGACGTCGTTTCATTAAAGACTTTCATACTGCGTCTGAGTAACACAAACTTCGATACTTCGAAGCCAAATGAGGAACTTCAAACGTCAGAGTACAATTAACAATCCATTTCATGTAGTGTGGTATTGCGAAGTGTACAATTTTATAGCACACATACATACACACACACACACCCACATATTTATCGACACGCATACCCGTAAATACGTATATATAAATATATGACTATATCTGTGTTAATAAATTCAAAGTCTTTTAGCACACACTTTATTATTTTTATTTTCGCTCCCGCTTGTCCCTGGCCGGTCCTTCTAAAAAAAGAGCCGGCACAATAATCATGCGATAACAGATGCTCGTAGCTATATGCGTGTGATATTAACGGCAGGGTAAGTTGCCCGTATAATCTCTCAACCATATACATATGAGTACTGTAAAGGAAAAGTAATGTTTTCGTCGTCGCTGGTAGGTGACGATGAGCGTTTTACGAAACAAGCGCGATCGAACGCGTTGACAGTGGGAATGTTTGTGCAATCGAGAGGCTTTAAAAGTATTTTTCGCTTCGCTGGTTGCCTTTCGCTGCACCCGCCGCGCGAGCCACCGCTGCAACAAGGAAACTAACGATTTTTATATATGCGCGCGTGTGTGTGTGCGTGTGTGTGTGTGTATATCGATATATGTACATCGGCGTTTTCTCCCGCAGGACAATAGTGGAACGATGATCGCGAAAGAAGTTCAACGTCCGGACGAAATAGGAACAGCAGCGGATTACGTTGTTCCACTTGGCGATACGGACAGCGGTGGACCAAATAGCGAGATAAACCAGACGATAAATAAGCCGCCACGAATCGTGCGTCGCACGAGTTCCCTTTACGCGGCGATCAAAAGAATGAAGAGCAGCAAAAAATCGCGTCAGGTCGCTAACCGGAAGTCCCTTAAGAATCCGCGCAATAAAATCAACGGGGATAGCGGAACAATCGCGAAAACAATGAGAACATCGTCCGATCACGCCGTGGCGAAAACGAGCTCGCTTCTCGGACCCATAGGATACAGGATTCGCTCGGTTGAGTCGAGTGCACAAAATATCGGAGCCTCAACCTCGTCGTCGTCTCTGGCGCGACGTGCAACCACCACGACCAACACCAGCAATGTCAGGAGACAATTTAAAAAAACGAGCAAATCGTCGATCGAGCAAACCTTATTGAGAAACGAACGAACAAGTGCCGTTAAACAGGGCACGAAGAGACTGAAGATTGTCACTGCCCGGATAACGAAGACCCGACCGGAAATCGGCGAATCCTCGAGCAACAAGACCGCGGCGATCGGGGACGAGGACGATCCAACCAATAACACAGTGAGAATCGTCAGATTTCGCAACAGGCAAAACGTCAAAGGCACTTCCGCGCGATGCCGTAAACCTTATTGCTCGTTGAAGACCGCTGACGCTAAATCGAAAACGAGGAAAACCACAAAATTGAAGGCAAAAATGTAGTAGACTGTCGTTCGAATTCGCGACAGAAGGCAAATCTGTTCACTACTTTAGACTATTTTTCGTAGTTTTTCCTTGGTTTTTCGTTTTATCTTCTTTCTCCTTTTATTTTATCCTTCTTCTGTAGGCGTTGCACGCCCGGACAAGTTTTTCCACGAGTGCCTGGTTAACGGAGCACAAATGATTATTTATTTTTTCAAACACTCTAGAAGTCTATTGGTGATTTCTCGACACTTTTCTTTTCACTAAATCAACTCAAACTCTCGTGGCGAAAAAAAATAATTGAATAGACATCGATTTGTCACCGAAATATTCAAAGCTTCACGAGGTCACTCGGACCCAGTCTGTACGATTGAGTTGCGGGGTTTCTTTTTGTTGTCCATATGGAGAAGGGTCTTAGGTTATTCGTTTCGACGCGTATCGCTTCGCGAAGAAACCGCGGCAATGAAAAATCACGGAGGAGTGAGACAACTGTGATACGTATTTTAATTGAGCAAACGCTCAACAACGCAATAAGAGTGATTGTTGTGAATCGTATTTCAAAATTTGCTCTGAATCTCGAATT
Source organism: Ophion slaviceki (assembly GCA_944452715.1). Taxonomy (NCBI): domain Eukaryota; kingdom Metazoa; phylum Arthropoda; class Insecta; order Hymenoptera; family Ichneumonidae; genus Ophion; species Ophion slaviceki. The sequence goes on along the minus strand of OX101783.1, from coordinate 17,159,967 downwards.
CGTTGAGAACGACTCGATGAAATTTTGGCTGAATACGAGGGTGCTTTATTTTATTTGGAATGCACGGTCTCGTAGATATGTGCAACTCAAAGTAGGCTCCTATGGAAAAAGTATTTGCTCGTATAGACGAATTAAATGTACGCGTACATACGGCAGGGTCGAAAAAATTACGCCAACTCTTACTCGTTTGAACGATATTATTGGGTACAAAAGCAATGTTCCAAATTTGAGCTCTTTGTCTCGTGTCTAAGTGGTAACGCTGGATAACTTTTCGTCCCATTTTATTTATCAGAAAATTGGATCTCCGAATAACTCAACGAGTAATTAATGTGTTTTACATGCGGTGGAATGTTCTCGAAGCCGACCCTTTTAGCTTCAAAAAATTGTTTGCAAAATATCGAAATTATACAGCGAAATTATCGAAATTAGCTAAAATTCGGCTTAATTTTGTTTTCACTAATAATATTCTAAAGGGGGACAGTTAAATTTTTTTAAAAAATTCGACACACCCTGATATATAGTATTTATGTACACCTTGTATTATCCGTAGAGACTTCGGCGCGACGGAATTGAACGGTGATTTTTTCCTCATGTTCATATATCAATATTTCTATACGTATACAACTATCGATATATAAAATATACGTACATGTATAAATTGGCAATTCCTTTGGTGAGACGTGTAAGCTCCGCGTGGCTGTTGAGCGAATAATTGGATAAACATTTTCTGCGCAATAAAAATATTCATACGAACGGCTTTTTCTTTCAAACGGTCGGCAAATGAACGAATTTAAGTTCGTTCTGTGAATATCGAGAATTGTATAACGCAATTCCGCGTCGATGTAAGGTTAACATACATCAGTTGGGGGTCTGGTGACGGAACATTTTCCGAAGTCAGTATTAAAAAATAATACAGATTTTTTGTAAATTTGGACTGTAGACTCGTTGCCTTCAAACTAGTTCGTTGTCTATTGAAACTTTTTTGAAAAATTAATTATTCTAATTTGAGTCTGAAAAAATTCGAATTAACCGTGTACGTTTATTTCACAGCGTACTTTCCAAATAATTCTTAACGTACTTATTAATCAATAGAATATGATAAGCAGAATAAATTCGAAGAAATCTTTACGGAGTTTGAGGACAATTGAAGATATGTTACCATTTAATTCCAATTTATACAGTAAATTCTTTGTCGCATACTGAATGCATCCTCTAAATTTTATGTCGATCACCTACGCCGTTTCTATCGAATTAACAATTGACGAGACACTTTTTAACATAGAGAGATTTCTAATTGGCATAATGTAAAGGGAAACGAAATTGTTGTAATGTACTGAGCGATTTGACAGCTTTTCATAACATTTTAAACGTTTTTTCACATTATTTCGTGCGTAAAATTTCCATTCAGCAATGAGCGTAGACATCTCTATGTTAAAAAGTATTTCTTTAATTGTACATTTTTATAGAAACAGGGTAGACGATCGATAAAACATTTGGAGGGGGCATTCAGTTTATGACAAAGATTTTACTGTATAAATTTGAATAAAATGGTAACAAAAATGGTAAAATGGCCATGAGTCCGAGAGAGAAATCAAATTCGCAGGTTCCCAGTGTTTTCCGAGACCGCTGATATTTCGAAAAAAAAAGGAACACCTCTCACTTCGATGAACACCGAACAATGTCGTTCTTTTGGTTTTCTCAAAAATGTGATTCGTTGAGAAGAAAACTTGGTCGTATGACTTTTACCGACCGGCCATGTGAGCCATTCAAAGCCATGTATCACACTTCGAAAATTTGAATCTTAATTTCGACCAAACGATACAATCAATTGAGATAAAATTTATTGTGTACATGCAATATTGTTGCAGAAAAGCCTGACGGTCGATATTTTTCGAAATTTTCAAACAAACTTCACAGATTCGTGGCGGTTCTACTAGTTCCATCATCTCACCGCTACGCGGCTACATCGTTCCAGCGTTTTTCACAAGCGGTCGCAGGGGCATGTGTTCCAATATATAACAACGGTCTTTCCCCTAGATTCTAACAACCAGCACGTCTAGGGCAGGGTGCAGTGACACAGCTCTACTGATGAGCCTGTCACTGTACTCGAGACGAAACGCAAATTCCTTTTCCTGCCTCCTCCTATCTTGCCGACCTTTCAGAACCTGGACAAGCCGCGGACAACTACGGAGTAGAGAGCCACCGACCGAATCTCTACAGACTGTAGTTACCATAGGATGAGTTGTGAATTACCAACTGCTGCACCGAGTTCATGCACATTTCAAGGGCGCTAGGCTCTCGACAGTGAAAAAATACATTTTGAGCGTAGTGTCAACTGTTTTTATGGAAAAATGACGGAGAAATAGGGGTTTAGAGTTTTTAAACATAAAACTAGCAAGATTGTACCAACGAAGCTCAAAATATTATCGGCAACCCTGAAAACCTAGTACATCAGTTTGCCCGCTGGCGGCGATCCTGCATTGCGAACGTGCACACATATGCACGCATCGCACACGGCGTGCTGCAAACGTCGCCTATTGGGAGGTCCGTCAACTTGGCGATCCGACTTTGACTTATCGTTGCTTTTTATTTGTAATCGTTTGGGGTTAATTGTGAGATCAATTAAAATGTTTGTGAGACCGTTATTTACTTGAAAAATGAGAATTGAAAATTAGTGGTAAGTTGGCAGATTGACTTTGACTGTTCGTTGTTTTTTTTACATTGATTGCGGGTCGTTTGTGATTGATTATGAGATCAATTAAACCGTTTGTGAGACCGTTATTTATTTGAAAAATGACAATTGAAAGTTGACGGTATATTACCTACCCGACTACCGGTGAGTGAGCGACTCGACTTCGCCTTTCTGATGTTTTTTAATTTGAATTGTTTGTGGCACGTTAGTGGTTAATAGTAAAATCAATTAAAACGTTTGTGAGACCGTTATTTACTCGAAAAATGGGAATTGAAAATTAACTTTTCGTGTTTTTTTTTATTGTGGGTCGTTTGTGGTTGGTTACCGACCCGACTACCGGTAAATGAGCGACCCATCGTGGACTTGACGATGTTTTTTTTAAATTTGAATCGTTTGTTTGGATTTGTCTGTGGCTGATTATCAGATGAACTGAAACATTTTGTGAAATTAGTGTTTCGAAGTGAGATCGCTTGGTAGCTGACGAATGATTTAATTGTAACGTTCGTGAAATTATTGATTACAAAAGAATCAGAAAAAAGCGCCCGCAGTGACATTTCGATTTCTCAACGTGATCTTCATCGATTTCGTGTCAATACATCTCAAACTAAACATAATTGCTTGGTATTGATTTGTAACGCAACCATATCGTTTGGTAATTTGTTTCTTAAGAGGTGAGATGCAGTCCGAATATTCAAAAAATGAATCTTTTTTTACATTTTCTTAAAGTTTCGAAAATATTCCCTGACAATTTCAAGTCAATCCCATGAATAGTTTCCGGGATATCCCACAATTAGTGAAGGGGCGTCGGGTCCCCATGGCAGGTAGCGACTGACAAACGCGTAAACAATAATACCCGGGAAGGCAGAATGGTTCGAAGACAGCAACAAATTGATATTTTGGAAACTTCCACATCGGCAGAAGCCCTATTGTATGGGCCAGGAATTGATGATTCGATGTAAGTAATTCTTTAATTAGTATTTCTAAACATGAATGAAGTGTAAAATTGGAAAACTCTTTCAGAAATTTTCAAACATGTATTACTCAAAAACTATGAGCTTTAGCGAAATTTTATAAAGAATACTTTCGTTTTAAAATTGCCCAAAATGTTTTTAAAAAATAATCCATCCCGAAAAACTTTAATTTTTTGAAAAATTGTTTTAACAATTGGCTGTAAACAATTGAAAGCTCGACTTTTCGGCAAAAAAAATTGTGATGTTCGGATTCAGCGGATGAAAATACATAAAAAAAAGTTTAGCTTCATCCATCGAGCTAAAAATTTTACCAACATATAATACCGTATCCACATCGAAAAACTTTAAACGCGTTTTTCTCGAAACTATGTTTTTCAAGTCGGTGACCACTATAATTCAAAAACCACTCGATGGATTTTGAGGAAATTTGGTGTGCTCATTGATAGCACTAAAAATTAGTCCTTAATCGAAGGATTTTCATTTTGGTTGAAAATTTCTATTTTTTTAAAACAATAAACGAGCAATTTTTTGGTCGAAAATCGAAAGTTATCTGTCGGAAGCCGCCATTTTGTTAATTAAAAAAAAAGCTTCGATTAAGGACTAGATTTATTATTAAACTTATTTATTGATTTATTGATTTATTATTGATTTTTTTTTGGTTTTTTGATTTCAGATGATCCAGTAAAATGTTATGATGGTCACCGCAAAGCACTACATGCCGAAGGGGGTCCGACAAAGATGGCGATATTGTTATAAATAATCAATATTTTTCTTTGAAAATTTGTACAAGTCAAGTTAAAATATAACATAAAAAGTCTGTGTAACCACTTTTGTAAAACAAACTTAATTACTATAAAAAAATTATTGAAATGCTATAGAGGGCTGTTATTGATCGCTGATGGATCCAACGGAATACTCTATGTTATCTTCACTAATTTTGTTCTTATGACTCTCAAATGCATGCGTCAGTAATAACTCGTGGATTAATTATGTCGAATGGTGGATCATTTTTTAATTCTGCGAATACAATATGTATGTACGTTCAAGCATACGCGATAGAGGTTTGTAATTGGCCGCGGATGGGTCCAACGCAATAATGAGAAGTGATATTATCATTTGCGTTCTTCCAGCTTTCAAGTGGAATGTCATCGGTTGGTGATCCATGGCAGTTTAATTATAGGGTCATCTATTCATTTAATTGACCGACGAAAAAACCATCTACGTTTCCCACGCATGTTTAAGGCCTTAGGCCACAGTAATGGGTATAAAATCATGTGCGAATTTAACATTTTTTTTCGTATCAAAAAGTGTTTGACTCTTAAAATTAATTACACATTTATCTAGTATGAATATCAAGCTGTTAGAAAATATATATATTTTTCGATGTTCAAAATGGCCGACTACTAATATTCTCTTTAGTTATCTTTTTTTAGGCGCTCCGTGGCGTGACATTCAGCATCCACAATTTTTTACCCAGAACAAAAAACAAAGATTCTCGTCATTCTACATTAGAATACCTAGAGAAGTACGTACGGAATTTAAAAAATATTGTTCATTCAAAATTTGTAGGTATTTGAACTTAAGAAATGAATTTTCAGTGAAAAATTTCGTTATAACTACTCATAAACTGCTCACAAAATGAAAAATTTTCGATTAATCAGAAATTCCGTACGTACTTTTCTGCGAAATGCAATTAGGAACATAACTTTTAAATTTAAAGTAATTCGAGTGAAAATTGTTGAAGTTATTTGTCACGCCAATTGGAAAAAATCTGTTTCGAGAAGTTTCGAGTAGTCGGCCATTTTGTACATCGAAAAAAATATAAAATATTTTCTAACAGCTTGATATTCATACTAAATAGGTGTGTAATTCATTTTATGAGTGAATCACTTTTTCATACGAAAAAATTGTTAAATTCGCACATGATTTTATACCCGTTACTTTGGCCTAAGGCCTTAATGAGAAGGTTCTGCTTACGCTGACGGATGTAACGAAGCAGTCAGCAGTTATAAGTTTATAATGCGTCTTTATTTTGTAATCAAGTTCCTTCTTATGGAACTCAATTGGCGAATGGTACTGAATCGCCAAATGTAATTTGCCACTGATCCGGTTACGGAAACTTGGTGTCTAGAGAAATTACATAACGCCTCTGCACACTGCAAGCAAGGCGCGACGAATATTGGCTCCATAAGCTACAGCGCACCAAAAACTGAACCGTTCTATTTTTAACCGCGTTTTTTTTTATTTTATTTTTCGGATTTCGTGTTTGTGCCGCTTGGTGGGGCTGGACGTAGTTCCACTCGTCTCCAAGTCATACCAGTCGCTAATCCAGTGAAACGAAAGTAGCTGAGCCCACGGGAGCATGCGATGCTCTTGCATCGGCAAGAGTGGACGGCGACGCGAACATTTCCCGAGGATCGGGAGATCCGACGGAAAATATCCGTCACAATACATAAGCATAAAAGTCATATTACCGATGTTGCAACGTAATGGCCACATTCAGTGGGTGACCGTCATATACTCATGCCAGGCCCTGGTTTGGTGGCGTGGGACAACAGAGGCTGAACGCCCAGGGCCTTCTCAATTCAAATTTCGAAGTAAAATTTGCTGACGAATGGTATGCAACGCTTACTGAAGAAAAATCACTCCAGAGATCTGACACAGAAAAATGTCGACACACTTTCATGAAGCACTTTTTTAACTAACACTTCGCAGCATATATCTGTAAAAAAAGGAATGAAAAAACACCAAACACCCTGAATTCTCCATAAAACAATATATTCCATGGATTATAACTGGAAAAATGTCACGTGGAATGAGCCAACTATTTATTTCGTAAAATTTGGCGGTATGTCGGGAAAAAATTAATTTTTGTTTACTTATATTGTTTTTCCCGTGTAAGCCCCAGACCCTTACACGGGCCAGTATATGCTATTTATCTAAAAAATAGTTTACTTTAAAATCGTACAAACAGGAAAGAAAAAAAAAGTTTTAATTTGGCAAGTCCGACTCATGTGTAGTGTATAGTATAAAATTAAAGTCTATTACACTATAACCTGTACCCCCCCCCCCCCCCCCCGTGGCGGACTAAGTGGGGGCGGAGGGGGCGGTCCGCCCCGGACCTCTGGTCCTGGGGGGCCTCCAAATATCGAGAAGTCATTTTTTAGTCAAATTCCAACCAAGGCCGAAATATATTCAGTAAGGGGCAGTTTCGAGTTGGAGGCCCCGTCCGTATGCAAAATATAAACATAGGTAGGTAGGTACTAATTCACCTGTTATCAGGGGGCCTATTACGGTTCTCGGGTGAGACTTCTCACTTCTCGCATTTTCATCTCACGTGAATTTAGTCACGCTATTACGGATCGGTCGGGTGAAAATGTCAGATCACTAGGAACTTCCGGCTAGTGATCCCACATTTTCACGACACTGTAGAAGGGGTATACTAGCACGCCTATCAAACCCAGCCCAAAACGAAAGACGTGCGCATCGACAAAAACAACCTCTTCACTCGAATAAGCAACAAGTTTAAATAGAATCTGAGTTTGCAACATGAATGTTACCGAAAAACAAAGACAAATGTTATTAGATTTCATGAAAAAAGACGAAGATTTAGCACGAGGCAGATTGCGACACAGCCATTCAAATAAAAAATACTGGTAATTTTTGTACCATATTAGAACATAAAACGGTTCTTATAAACAGTGATAGAATTATTGTTTTATGTCAATAAATCGAACTATTATGCAATATATTCTTGTTCCGTTATACTGAAGGGATCCAAGGCATCGCACAGTGATCGTCGTATACGAAGCATTCGATTTTTCCGATCTCGCAAAACCACAATCATCAGAAAATTATTCATCATTATCGGATGACATTACTTAACTCACTACGATATCAACTTTAAGTTGCTGAATTTTATTAATTATTCGGTGTCGAGATACTACCGTCTCTGAATCAGCTATTTCATAGTAACTTGTGTTATGTTTTAGCTTTGGACGTATCGTCGCTGGGTTAGGAACACGGTCGTATATACAGGTCTGGGCACTTCCGTATATTCCGTATACCCCAAAGCGTGCCTCTATCTGACGTCTCAAGTTGCGGAGCTGGCCGCAAAAGCGTGGAGCGTTGCTATCTCGGAGGCATGTGCGACAGAGAACGATGTATGCGCGCATGCGCATTGTCTTTCCCTTCACGTGGCCGTAATGAAAAATGAATACAATTCATTCCGAAATAATTACTCGAACACAAAAACTAAAAGCATAAACTAAAAGCATAAATGAAATATGAGCGATGAGCCATTAGTTAATGATACTCATCGTCTTTGCCATGCATAGGCTGACTTAAGTATCGCTCAATCCAATTATATTTTTTTTCGTTTACGGACCAAATTTCGTTTACGGACAAAATTTCGTTTACGAAATTTACGCGTAAATTATAGTTTGTGTAGATATTCGGAAGCGGGGCTCCTGATATACATAAAATCTAAACAGAGCCAAACAAGAAAATAAGAAAAAAAATCATCTGATTCTAGCAGGAGCCCCACTTCCGAATATTTACCATGCTTTGAAAAAAAAACATGCTGCAAATGGGAGGGATTATAACGATTAATAATTTAGGTTTAAGTTTTTAATACTTGTTTATTATTAAGATACATGGTGTATGCCTCCCTGTACCGCTAATGGGTATATAATTTCGCATATTTCCTCTTGTCACTACTTTTTTTTGGACGTGCCGCGTTTTTTTGGGCTGTCAGTTGGCGCATACGAAGCCGCAAATAGTAATGAATAGCTATCGAAAGAAAATCGTTGGCATGTTCCGCACAGGGAAATGTAAATTTGTAGCTGGCTAATACATCATCGATAGTGCGCTCGTAAGCGTCTACTTTAGAACAGTTCTTCGAAAAACATTTTTCTAAGGTCAGGACCAAATTGAAGAACGTCGAATTTGGATGAATGAGTCTACCGTTAGTTTTCAGATTCACTAATTGTGCGCTTGGCTCCTGAGAATAAGAGCCCTCATTTTTTATTGCCTCTCTGCACACGTCGCACTTTGTGAACCGCAACAGCGGTTTGCAAAGATATCCTGAAAAAAATTGACAAATCGCCACGGCGGGCTAGCTGTGAAGAACATGTTATTGATGATTTGGATGTATACACGGGTAAAGAAAATAAAAAAGGAAAGGAGCAAAGCCCACTTCAAGTTGCACATGGGTTTGCAATATTGAAGTTTAGGGGTCTTCTCACTTCAGACGCTAAAAAGGCTATTCTCATGATTTTTTTTATAGGTTTATATTATAGATATTGATATAAAAGTTGTTACATTTAAAAAATACATTTTTTAAGTACATTTTTGAAAAATGTATGTATTTATGTAACCCAAACAAAATTTAAACGCGTTTTTCTCGAAACAACGTTTTTCAACGGCTTGTTGATAAAATCTCCGAAACTATTGAACCAGTCCTTATGAGATTTTAACCACATATTCTTTACAAGTGGAGATATCGCGCATATCGAGGATTTTCAAAAATTTTGATGTTTATTATGTTTTTTGCCAAAAACGGTGAAAAAACACGTTTTTTTGTGTTTTTGAAAAATGTTCGCCATTTTATTATTTTTGCATATATCAAAAATCGTATCATATGCGCTATTGCCGTTAACATACTGCATCTAAAACCGTTTGATTTTTTTGTTTCGGATGATCCATCTCCAAGATTTTATCAACAGCGCAGACCTACAATTTTTATAGGACATTTAGGACATATCATATACTGAATGCACCCTTCAATTTTTTTTATCGATCGTCTACGCTTTTTTCTATAAAATTTACAGTTGCAAAAATGCTTTTTAATATAGGGCATTTGACTTTATGATACTGATGAGGAAATTGTGAAAATGTACTGATGAGTGAATTGACAGTTTTTCATAATATTTCAAGCACTTTCTCACGCTATTTCGTGCGTGAAACTGCCTTTCAGCGACGAATGTAGGCATCCTTCTATATCAAAGAGTGTTTTTTTAATAGTAAATTTTATATAAACTGCATAGATGATCGATTCAAAATTTAGAAGGTGCATTCAATACATTACAAAGAATTTACTGTGTCAATTTGAATCAAATGGTAACACTTAATCAGTTATCTGGAAACTCCCGAAAGATTTCCGAGACCTTTGACTAAATGTTATTTGATTCGAATTTATACAGTAAATTCTTTTGTTATATACTGAATGTCGAATACTCACCTTCCATATTTTAAAAGTGTTTTTTTAAATGATAAATTTTATAGAAACGTCGTGGACGATCGAACACAAATTTGGAAGGTGCATTCAGTGTACGACGAGGAATATACTGTGCAAATTTGAATGAAATGGTAACAATTCATCAATTGTCAGGAAAGTTCCAAAGGATTTTCGGGACCATTGACGCAATGTTATCATTTGATTCAAATTGATACAGTAAATTCTTGGTCACATACTAAATTCACCCTTCATATTTGTGAAGTTTTTTCAATTGTAAATTTTACAGAAACGGAGTAGACGATTGATTAAGAATATCGAAGGTGACTTCAGTATACGACAAGGAATATACCGTGCAAATTTGAATCAAATGGTAACACTTCATCAATTGTCAGGAAACTTTCAAAGGATTTTCGGGACTTCTGCATCCCGGCACTTCTGCATCCCGGCAATTCTGCATCCCGGCACTTCGGCACTTCGGCACTTCTGCATCCCGGAATCATGCACCGCTTCGGCATGGCAATAAATGGATACTTTTTTTCCGTATTGAATATAAACTGTACGATCACTTGAAATCAACCCGCCACAACGAGGTTAGGCCACAGCGTATATACGACCGTCACCACATAACGTGCATGCCATGCCCCGTAAACGCGGTATAAACAAAAGTGCCTCCCCTTCAGTAGCGCCGCGGTGGAATGCGCAAATAGAGGCGTCACTTCGAGTCACGCATTCTTCAACGGAGTGCCCAGACCTGTATATACGACCGTGGTTAGGAAGACGCTCACGCATGCGCATTTCGATTTTCGACATGACATTTCGTGTCGAGTAAACTTACGTGAATAATCTCGCATTTTCACTAGGTGAAGAGAACCGTAATAGGCTGAGCTGCCCACTTTTGTCATTTTCACCCGAACGGGGAACCGTGATAGCCCCCCAGGTAATGATAGAAATTGTCAACATTGCATAAAGCTCTACCTACTTATAGCCAGCGCCATCAAAATGGTGCGCCCCGCGCGGTGGGCGCCGCTCACTCTATGGTGGCTTTGGCGCGAAACATAAATACTAGATCCGAACAATTGAGAAATTTCGTAATAAAAATGACATACATACGTACTAAAGAAATTACATCCATACGTACTAAAGAATAACAGGGGAATTCAACCAATCTGAACCTTACTGTCGTAAAATTACATTATAACTTGTAACTTGTTAGAAGCCAAAATAAATATACTAGCCGCCGCTGTTGCCAACTTGTTTTTTTATACCCACCATAAGCGGTTCTACGATCCACCAGAAAACCTCTAATACCGCTTGGTGTTACCGCTTACGGTCTAGTAAACAAGCAACTACATCTGATGCACTTACATAACAAAATTATGAAGTATTTCAAAACATACTTTTTCAAGCAAATTGAACTCGATTCAATTACTATACCCTGTGGTTTATATTCATTCAAATCTATATACAGCCAAAACATTATTCAGGGAATCCCCATGGCGCTGGTAGGTATTTACAAGATCGTAGTTTTGCCTACACCATAAAAGTTGACACACTTTGTGTCAAAGAGCCTTGTCATAGCAAAATATAATGTATCATAAATTTGTTTACACGTTAGTGGTTGAATATCTTGCTCACCACTAACAAAAACCACCAGCCACTAAAAACAAATTTTATCCACTAAAAGGGTCTAAACCACTAGTTTACGTGAAAAATCCACTAAGTTGTCAACACTGTTAGCCGCTGCGGGACTTTCCTGACCCACGGTCTTACATACAGGTCTGGAAACGAAGCCACATTTCAATGATGCCGTGAGGCACCGTTACAAGATCCACTTTTTATTCCGCTCGCCGCCACATGTGTCGCTCCTATCGGAGGATATCCCCCACCCACAGTCTTCTGTGATCTCACCCTACTTATAATTTCCGTGTTGTCATGTGAACGATAAACGCGGTCCGTGTGTCATCTCATGCTTTTAAGGCATTTCTTTCACGAACTCGAATATTTAACAATTAATTGATTTTCGTCTATAATCAAGTAAAAATACATCCCCGTATACGGGTAAAATTGGAAGCCAATTAACCGAACTTTTAACGAAAAATGACAACTCTAAAAAAGGTCTCATTTATACGGCGCTGTATGGAGATAACGCGCTGGCCACATTTATATGTAATAATTTAAACACTAAATAACTGTAGATACCAGATATAAACTGCTCATACGTGTAAAATATTATAAAGATTTCGTAGCGACAATAAAAACAGCCGGTCACCGAATGTTTAGAGAAAATATTCAGAATTAAACCTAGAAATATGTGACTAGCAGACGAGTTTTCGTAGCTGCGACTTTTCAGAGAATGCGTCTATCAATCAGTTTAGTCTTCAGTGAGCGTATTATTTGTTCATTTGGTTTTTTATTCGTATCCTCATCAAATATTCGGGGGCAAGGTCGACGGCGCATGCGCCTCGATCTGGAGAGTGGGAGAGACAGACAGAAGATATTCTATCTATGTCACACATGTACCCGTCAACAGCAATGCCACGTAGTGGCGAAAAATGTAAAGAAAAGTAGATCGACTTAGCGCGCCTAAATATATCGTGGTCGTTTCCAAACCTGTATCAAACCTTTATTATTATTAGATGGGACTTCAGTGAATCTTTGCCCTGTTTATCACTTATAATCCAATACTTCTTGATCATTTGTGTCTCGGTCGCATCATGCGAGAGAAGTTTTTCTAAACTGAAATTTATAAAAAAAATTCGTCGAGCTATGATGAACCAAGAACGCCTAGTAAATCTGTTCATTCTATCAATTGAAAAGAAAGTTTCAAGGGAAATAGATTTCAACGACGTTATTGAGAAGTTCAGTTAAATGAAGCACGAAAACATGTAAAATAGTTACAAAGCAAAAGCTTTGTTTTTAAACATATAAGTACAGTAAAAGTTACTTTCTTATTATAGTCGTCATTTTTTATTTGCACTCTACCTGCTAGTTGCTGTGTTAAATGCTGATCCGTGTTCTAACTTTTTTACCCATATCATAAGTAGGGCGTATAGTAAAATTACATATCATCAATAATACATCCATTTTTTAGCAGACCGGGGGCCTCATTTATTATATGCCGCCCCGGGCCTCCGACGGGCTTCGTCCGCCACTGCCCCCCCCCCCCCCCCGAAATCATCCTATCCTTCCTATCGTCATAATCTAATTATCGTTACCGTCATCCAACGACGAGACCCCCCCTCTATTTTAAAATGACATATTTTATGGACGGCCCCAAAGGTACTTGTTTTCCCAATAAATTATACTAAAACTGTCAAAAATGTTTATCGTGTTTGAAAAATAATTAGGGGCCCCTTGCTTCGTTCGTGTCTCGGGCCCGCAACATCCTCAAATTCGGCCCTGCATATCCACATTCCAATGTCGAGACATCGATTTTTAATTTTTTTTCCAATTTTCATTTCCTCAGAATGTCTTGTACAAATTTTTAGTAAAAAAATAAGAAAATTATAGCTGTGATAGTACATAAGCTGTGTTACGAGGGAGCGCTTACTCCGTTACTTCAGCGCTATAGGAGCCCGGTTGCGCAACATATTTCGTAACGGTTATCGAGAAAAAAATTTGGCCCGCCCCGTCAGTATCTTGCCGTTCGTGTAATCGTGAGGTAGAGTAAGTGCCTTCGTTCCGTACTGCAAAGTGTAAAGGCGTGAAAAATGCAAGGTCGGAAAGCTTCTGGAGTAGATCACACAACCGAAGAAATTCGAAGAGATCGCGAAAACACATGGAACCCGTTTGAAAATCGATATGAAACTGTAAAAAACGAGGCAGATATAAGTGCCAGTCCAGACAAAATAAAAAGTGTCGACAACGTTCAAGTGCAAGAAGAACCGAATATTGGACAACAAATCTGTGACTGCTTAACCGAATGTTTGGTTTTGTTAGAATGCATCCAGTGTATCTTTTGCATTTGTATCGATAGCGACGAAGTATAAACTAAAAGGATCAGTGGGCTAGGATTGAAAATATTATCTTCGTAGAGCAAGCCGACTCCGGTACCTTCATGCCCATCCATCACCACAGCGTACGAAATAAATGTACGAGTTTTTTCGGCCCCGCATCCCAGTTTTTTCGTTATCTTTTTGTCTTTATCTTCCATTTCCTTACGGCGTTTTTTGCTATTAAAGACATGTGTCACACCGACCAAGCGGCCGTGAGTGCGAGAGAGATAGCTGATTTACTGATTCCCAGCGTTCTCCTAAATGGTTGATGTTTTTGGAAAAACGAAAAGAAACACCTTCCACTCTGTTGAACGACGAACAACTCCTTTCTCTTCGTTTGCCCGAAATATGGTCCGCCTGAGAGAGAACTTGGCAGTGGGACTTTTACCGACCGAACATGAGCCATGTCCTTAAACGGCTCCAGCGCCGATATGTCTACCTTATCCTACGAACATGCAGATGAGCCCTATGAGCAGATGATAAAATTACAGTGAATCACATCCGTGCAGCTTTTTCAAGTGTCAGTGAACTCTTGTTGAAAGACACAGTGAATCACGAACTTCTCGCGAAAATAATACAATCAACTGCGACAAAATTTGCTTATTATTGAACATCCTGAAAATCTAGTGTACCAGTTTTCGCCTTGTTGGCGGTCACGCATCGCGAACGTGCACTCGACTCTTCGCTGTGGCGTGAATTTTCGTGACTCACAATTCAAGTATGTGGCCCGACCACATTCCGCCGCTACGGCTACAGCTACGCCTGGCGCTACGCCCGGGAAATTTTCGTCGCGATTATTCTGCATTGTCGGAATCGGTTCCGAAGGACCGATTGATGAAGATCCACAGTACGGGCTCGTTATTGAACCACTGCGGTCGTGGCAATACCCAGCATAGCAACGGAAATTCTAATTACTTAATTCGGGAGAGAGCTTCACAAACATGCACAGCGGGGCTATGGAGCAGTTTCGTTATTAAAAATAACGAGCACCATTCAGAATTCTGTTGGAGTAAACGCACATCAATATCCTGCGCACGAAGATGGCCGCTGCATAACACACGCAGGAACAGACGAAAGAAGTCCGATTACCTCAAAAGAATTTGGACAATGTCAGCATCCCATCCACTTCAGAGAACCTATATTATGAACCTGCTATCGATCAATCCGTGTGAATAAAACAATTTTTTTATCAATAAAATCGTTTTTAAACAAGTTTTTCTCGATACGTTTTTCAAACTGGTAGCCGAACAATTTCGGGAACCTCTGAAGCAATTTACTCCTCATTTATTATGGTTATTGTACAAGTTACAGTTAAAGCTTGTTAACTAACATTCAAAATTATTTATCGCCCAATCCTGGTTTTTGCTAGGAAAAACTAGTTATGACAAAAGCGTTCAGTAAAAACTAGTTTTTACTAGGGAAAACAGGTTTTAACTGTAATGTATAGTGTAACGTGGTATTTCAGCACGTCCCAAAAGTGGCTGAAGCAAAGCGCGAAGAACCGCGCCTCTCGTCGTCCAGTAGGTTAAAAAAAGCTTGCCCTAGGTTAAAAAAAAATTATTGATAAAACAGGCGCGCAGGCCTTAAGACGGAATGACACCTCATCGCGGTCGGTATGGTAGAGCAATTGTAGATACCCAAAAATCTCTGAAACGGCTCTTCAGATCCCGTCGAAACTTTGCCAAACGACGTCAAATAGATAGACGAACAGCTGTCTGACCCTCAAATTTTCTGAATTTGAGAAAAAACCCGTAGATTGGCTTATGATAACCCGATCTACGTTTTTTTCTCAAATTCAGAAAATTTGAGGGGCAGACAGCTGTTCGTCTATCTATTTGACGTCGTTTGGCAAAGTTTTGACGGGATCTGAAGAGCCGTTTCAGAGATTTTTGGGTATCTACAATTGCTCTACCATACCGACCGCGATGAGGTGTCATTCCGTCTTAAGACTGTCGTCCCATCTGGCAGTTTGCCGTAGGTGAGTAGCAGACGATGTCTGCGACATCTACCGGTAGGTTGCGGTGGCTCGTACCCAAAAACTACGAATTCTGCAATACCGTCGCGACCGCGCCGAATGTTCGCAGCGTGTGATCACCAAGCTACCTACTGTAGAAAATCTGGCAATGCGAGAAATTCGCAATACTGCGGACGCTATATCACAACGATTATCCTCATTGTTCCGGAAATTTTCTGCTACGTAACTTCAAAGGGACGAAATCTCGGTCGGTTATCGGTATTTCGTACTTATCGCCGATTCCCTACGAGTGTTGACTGAGTTGCTTCCAGAGAGACCCACGCTCCGATTGAAACGAGGCAATATATATCGGCAATCGGTATCCTCTTTCCACAGCACTTCGTCACAATGAGCGCCGTAGAAACTCAAGAAAGTCGATGGGAACGTCGCCGATCCGTCGGTAACGAAATTCGCAAGCAAGGATCTAAAATCGTTCAAAATGTTGCTACAATAACACGCGCGCTATGATTCCAAACCACCCGAATAATTGTTCCCCCAAAAAATCGATGTAATTTCAAAAGTGGATTCGAAGCGAGAAGAGTTCGAAGACCAGGTCTGAGTATAGTGCGAAGCTACAGTGGGACTTGAATACTCCGAGTAACGCACAGCCGGACTGTCCCTTTACACGCGAAGAATATGTAATGGACAAGTGGTCGTTTTACAGTTGCACGAGGCGATATTGGCGAGTGTACAGCGAGGGCGAGGCGTGCTTTGCTATAGGTAAATCGGCCCCCCTCTTCTCGATACGGTGACGTCATCGCGGCTACGATCGGTTCCCCTACTCGCCGGACACTACGGTACACGCCGTGCACGCATCTGGGGTTCGAGCGGCATCGAAACGTCGACCCCGGCAGAGGAGTCTCGTATTGCGACACGAACCGTGCGCGTCTTCCGAACGAGCCTCGCACACAGGTGTGTCGTGTACAAGTGGCGTTTCGTGACCGCGTGTTGTCAACGCTTTGCATCGACGAAAAATATCGCGGACGGGAAAAAAGTAGGAAAAGTTATTTCTTCCGAGTGGCCCGTTCGAAATGGGATTCGGCGCAATGGCTTTCGAGTCTCTGGTCCTCGTTGTGCTGTCAACAATGCTCGTCTCACCAGGTAAGGGACCCACGTACTAACTCGTCATCGTAAACTCTCTCTCGACACGGCCAGCCCATACCCTCGTCAATCAAGACGGCGGAGGGTATAAAATGAGACGCGAGTCGTCTTACACTTTAAATTAATGGCATTCCTCGAACCTCACGATGAAATTGAACGCCGCGCGGAGTTTGGCCCGCAGTGTTTGGGTCGACTTCGCGTCGCACTCTATCGCGCGTGCATCGTCATTAACACGATTCACCCAAGTTTTCACGAAACGCTCGCGATCAACGCGACAAACTCGTTTTGTTTGGGCGGGGCGCACACGATAGCCCTCGGCATGTATACATTTTCTTTTGTGCATCGTAGATCGGATACAACGGAAAATTGGTGCACCGGGGCGCTCGCGATGTTTATGCTGATGATCACGTTCAATCCCTAGCGTGGTTTCCCCCTCCTAGCCTAATAAATCCGCATTATTTCACGCCAATGCCAAAGATAAATTTTCTATCGTTTAATCTTGTTATCAAATCACATATAGTTTATATTATTATGTTCTACTACACAGGCTACTATAAAACTTAGAGAAGCAGATCGCGACAGCCTAAGGGGTTTAAATTATCCCTAATAAATGCGTTATTATTTATAAGTATCAGTTTGTTCGAGACAAAGACCAAGAAACTTTTAAAGACAAGAACTTTGGCGCCTCTATAGTCACTTTCACACGTCAGATTTCCTCTCTTCGGTGGCCATTTTTACCCTACTTGGAAATGAAAGACTCTCTCCGACGTTTTTATCCATTATGTTCGAGCTTTTTGTCAATTTACTGCCACGAAAATTGGTTGAGGTAACTTTGGAAACGTTGATTATTGCTCGACTTCGAAAAATACTTCTTTACACCATCAACCTCGCGAATGTTCGTATTTTTATGATGTTACCACGTAACATGTATTGTTACGTGGTAACATGTATTTTTATAGATGTTACCACGATGACATCTTTATAGATTTTTGACATTCTTCTACTATGGACGTTTTTATATTTTTTTAAATACTTTTAACATTTATATGATTTTTTAAACTTTTGACATTTTTATGATTTTTGGACTTTTTATGACATTTTCACGGTTTTTTTTAAATTACATGAGATTTTTATAATATTGTGACATTTCATGATATTTTTATGATTTTTTGAAATTTTACGACATTTTATGATTTTTCGACATTTTTATCGATGACACTCCGAGTCGTAGCTATTGAGCTTTCACCTTTCAGAGTAATGATTCCTTCAATTTCAGTCATCGATTTCATACTTTTGTCACGATTTATGGTTTTCCTTTTTATTTTCTTGAAATTGTCTCAAGAAAGATTTGGAATGAGATTTGGTTTGGATAGTCATAATCGTTAGGATAATGCGCGATCAAAATGTGAAATTTTCATAAAATCAAATTCGATCAAACTGTGATGTGGAAAAAATTCAAAAGTAATACGAGTCTTTTTATTTCTCACTTTGTGTAGATGACACATATACTTCGCTGGATGTATTCCGGTAATCACATATGTGTATATACGTACAGAGTGAGTCACAAGAAGCAGAACACTCAAATACCTCTGCTGCATTCACGGATATAAAATATAAATACATCAGAATTAAAATACCTTCAAATCACCGAAAAAAATTACATCGAAGAAAATGATATTACGAGAGCAAAAAGCGTCCTTTTAAAGTATTTAAATTATGCTGTATCCCCATTTCGTATCTTCAAATCCAGCAGTAATATTCTATATGCTCCACTTCTCATGACTCACTCTATATATGCGTAAATAAATACAGAGTGTCCCATTTTAAGGGACAACACCACTCTAGCGGCAGAAAATAAGGCCTAATTTTGACAATTCATTTTGGGAGTATGAAAAAAAGAATAGGATTTCTTTTGACAGGGTTTATTTAACACATTAGAGTATAAAAAAAAATTCTATTATAATTTTCATACAAAATGGCGGCGACAGAGCCTATATTGAAAAACGTGTTTTTTACAAATACCTTCACGAGAGGACGATTTTCTCGTAAAGTGTAAGACCTGGAATAAAAACCAAAAAAAATTATAATCTATATATTATTAGCTATAAGACTAAATGGGGATTTTTTTAAATAAAATTTTAAAAAATGGCGCACTGAAAGAAATAAAACGATTGTTTGCCTAGAAAAGGTGTTCGAGTAATCCGTCCTCCCAGTTTGAAGAGAGTGATTTCGAGAAAAACGCGTTTTGAGTTGTACGAGGCGCCTGAAAGAAGTCCGAGACGCTGCGGCAAAATCGATAATTGAACCTTTGAAAAAAGAAATTCGCTACAGGGCCAATTGCATATTGTTTTTGTCCCCAAAGTATTTTTTAAGCAAAAAAAAACGATTTTTCCAAAATCCTAGAGTGGTGTTATCCCTTAATCGATGCACTTGCATACCTTCGAAACTGTTGATGATCTGAAAATATATTTCGAACAAACGTTGAATGGGTTTAACATCACGTTTATCTGGTGTAAGTTTTTTCGGCATCGACGCATAGGGGACAGATGAAAGTAAACTTAATTTTTTCAAATGGAATCACTTTTCAATGCACTGCTCGATGCAGCTCTTTGTTCCCTACGCGAGGGTGCTGCATCGCTTGGTGTATCAAGGGATTTTTTTTTAAATTTCGGTTTTTGGTTTTCGACCGGTTCTCAAAATATAACATTTTAAAAATATTCTCTGAAAACTTCAAGTCGATTCGTTCGCAATTGAGCGTTTGTAGATAAGTTCAGCAAACCGGCGAACTTTGAACGCGTTTTTCTCAAAATGATTTTTTCAAAATCTGTGACCACTATAACTCAAAAATCACTGCACCGATCAAGCTTATTTTACAAGCTTATATTACATATCAAGATCATGGAGTAATGCTTGAATGGAAGAGTTTCTTTTTCGATACATAGTTTTTTTTACAAACAAAAAAATAACACGATGTTGAAGTTTGCACCGCTGGAACGCTACGAATTTTTTTTTTGCGGTTTTGGGCCACAAATATCAGTCCAACGATTTTCATGATCCTCATTAAATATCTACAATCCAAATTAGCAAGAAAATATTTTCGTTTATAATGAAAATCAAGAAATAAAAGAAGAAAGAATAAATTTCGTTGCATTCCAACGATGCAAACTTCAATACCGTAGAATAACGTTTTTTCACCCTTCACTTTGGACTGCGTGTCTACCACATTTATAAATATTTTTCAATACACAAATTATAAAAAATACTTAAGGGGTTAGGCCACTCTAGAGGCCGAAAAAATAGGCTTATTAGGGATTTTTTTTTTTCAGAAAAACTACGAAATAAATCGAGATTACAAAAAGGGTGTTTATCATACATATCAGTGACTGTATACAATAATTTTTTTGAAGCGATTAATTTCAAAATGGCAGCTGTGCAGCGTTTATCTCAAAACTGCATTTTTTTTTAATTGGCCGGAAACATAACTCAGATAATTTTCAACCGATTCACTTGAAATGTTGAATATATCTCAAAAAATACATTGTCTAAGTACATAGGGCTTTTTTTATATTGCATAGTTCATTTGTTATTAACAATTATCTGACGATTTTTGAGGCAAATTTTTCCCTTTCCAAAAATTTGCCTAAAAAATCGTTAATAACAAATGAACTATGCAATATAAAAAAAAAAATCGTACGTACTTCCATAGACAATGTATTTTTCAACATATATTCAACATTTCAAGTGAATCGGTTGAAAATTGTCCGAGTTATGTTTCCGGCCAACTTAAAAAATGCAGTTTTGAGATAAACGCTGCACAGCCGCCATTTTGAAATCAATCGCTTAAAAAAAATGATTGTATACAGTCACTGATATGTATGATAAACACCCTTTTTTGCAATCTCGATATATTTTGTAGTTTTTCTGAAGAAAAAAACCCAAAAGGCCTATTTTTTCGGCCTCTAGAGTCGCCTAACCCCTTAATGAACGTGATTTATATTTACGTTAACATACATCGTTCATATTTTATGCAACCTATCGCATAATATAACGTGGTGAAATATTTTTATTCCTTCGTAGAGTTATTTCAGAAAAGCGAGGTGTACGAATACTTTTATTTACCCACTGTATGTATATGTATATGACATTTTATTGACTCCCGTTCTGTACAGCAATGCATTTATGATTAACCCATCCGGGATAGCCTTTCCCTTCTCGACGCTTTTCCTCACCGGAATTCTCATAATTACATTCCGTTCGCGGAAATTAGCTTCGATCGTGAGGATAGTCCCGTCGAAGTTCCGGCGTGTGCGCTGTAAAAAGCGACCAGTCTGAGAAACGAAACCGGTGCACTCGGCTATCCACTTCTGCATCTTCCGCGCCATATTACGAAGTCGTCGATAACGCGACACACTTCTCTTTTCCTCTAGAGCGATATATTTGTTATTTTTGTTACAAGAATATGGATGTTCCAACGAAAATAGCCCAAACGGACACACGAAAAAGGTTTTGTGCAAATTGTAGAAAGAGATTTACCATGTCCACTGAACAATAAAAGGCAGAGCTCTCACTCTTGTATTACTTATGGATAAAATAAAGGGTGTCTCAAAATGACCTGACGTTTTAAATCGCGCGCCATTTTTTTTTGTGGCGAGCATAGATTTAGTCATGGAGAATGACACGATCGAGCAACGCATAGAAATTATTATTTGCTGCATTGTTACTGCATAGTTATTGCAGACGAAGTTTCATGGGCGTGTTATTTCGCGCCGCGGCGATGTGAATTGGCTACCAAGATCGTGCGATTTGACGCCATTGGGCTTCTTTCTTTGGGGTTTTCTGAAAGGAAAAGTGTATGCCAATGATCCACAGGCCATTCCGGAGCTCAAGGAAGCTATTGAACGCACCGATAATGAAATTAGTCCGCAATTATGCCAAAATATTATTGAAAATTTCGTCAAAAGAGTGAACATTTGCAAACAGGGACGAGGCGGCCATCTATCGGGCATTGTGTTCCACACATAACCTCCATGTTTGTACCTTATATTGAAATGAAAATATTCGTACTTTTCAAAAAAATAATACGTTTTATTAAAAAATTAAAATGTCAGGTAATTTTCAGACACCCTATAGAAATTTCACACTCGCAAGTGTTTTTGCCACTTACTGGCATTCGGTGAAAACTGATATCCGCGAGAGAAACTTTTTTCCTCGTTCTTGTTGGAAGCGGAAATAATTGTACCGATAAAAGATGAAGGGTTGTTCGACATTTACGGATGCGAAAAAGAACCGTGCACCAATTTTGCCAACGACAGAAAACGGCCCGTCTTCGTAGCCAATCGGCGCGTCGCTGCCACTAGCGACGGCCAATACGAGCGTTTGCAGCCTGCTCGTGCTTTAGGCTTCTTCCGCTGCGAGCGCTGCTCGTCGATCTTGGCCGTAGAAAAAACCGGCCACGTTTGACGAAAAGTATAAGGAAACTAAATTTATAAAATTGTCAAATTGCAATGAAGAGAAAATTTTATATAAAATATTTAAATTATCTTTCGAGTATTTTTCCATGTTTCGGGAGTACCCAAAGATTTTCTTTCACTATAAAAAATAACGTTTCATTCCGTGGCATGAAAATATACCGCCGTTATACATCAATAAATTTTTTTAAGAGAATATCCCGTCAAACGTAAATTTCTATTAACGGTATTAAGATGACTGTCACGTGTCACGTTTTTCTGCATAAAATCTCGGGTTGGCCGTTCGTCAATCGTGGCACGGCCGATTTAACACATCCGGGGTCTTATCTCTGTCGGTCATGCGGGGTTATCATATTCTCGCTTGACCTGGTCGCGACGAAGTCCATTGAACGAACGATTACCCAACGCTACGGAACGAAGTAAACAAGATCAAAAATATTTTAGCATTTTCAACTTTGTCGTGTTTTTGTTTTTTTTCCCCTATTTTTACTCGCGATATTATTTTCACGTATTTCTTTACTTATCGTTTTATTGTTTTTTTTTTCTTTCGTCTAGCCGATGCCATTGAGTGTTACCAGTGCGTGAGCACCAACAACGTTCATCCCTTTCAGTGCAACGAATACCTATCGAGCGATATCGATATGGTACCGGAGTCTTGCGACGCGGTCTTTGAAGCCCAATATTGCGTGAAACATGTCGGGAGATTCAAGGGTAAAGAAGTAGAAAGAAAAAGATCGTCCTACGATCGACGAGAATAGAAAACCTCTCTTTTTTTGGTCTAAGTAATGCATCTGGGCGTACACGTATTATAATTGATTCTAATTCTCTTTCTATGCTCTTTATTGCAGCTGCGGTGCCAAACACTTTCACGGACTCTGAACGAATATCTTCGATAAATATCATGCCCTCATTTTCCTACTAACTCTCAACGGCCTCGAATGCTTCCGTTCACAGAAAACTGCTCCACGTGATCAATGAAATTCGTGCCGTATGCAACTGACAAAGAACATCACTTAAGGGATCATCACAGTGTAGAGACTAATAAATAAATGAAAAATAAGACTAATCAGTCTTATTTCTTTAATGTCAAATCAAAGCACTCATGAAGAACAGAAAATACATTTTTAAACATTAATTTCTATTTTTTCCACTTTTTTTAACGGTTGAAAATGTCTTCGAAAAACAGGAATCCTCACGGTGTACACGGTTGCGGCCGTAAATATTATCTGAAACAATATTTGTAAAAAGATTATTAATCAGTATGAAAGCCGCTACTTGGCTATGGGTTTTTTTTTTAAATCAAAATTGACAAAGTGGCGGCGGTTTGAAGAAAAGTATCGAATTTCGCCGATTTTTTCGAGAGTTTTTCGTTGGAAAAAAGATTGAGATTTAAAATAAAAGCTTCCAAAGCAAGATAAAGAATGGCGTGAAGAATGTTGTGTCAAAATTTGAGACGGATAGCTTGATTTTTTATAAATTTATTAATACATTTGTTTAATTGACAAAATCGCGGCGTTTTGAAAAAAAAAAATGATCGAAATTAGCCTATTTTTTCGAGGTTTCGGTGAAAAAAATATGAAGACTTAAAAAAAAAAGCTTCCATAGCAAAATAAAGAATTAATAATTCGAATTACGCCCCAAAAATTGAACAGCATGTTTATAATCGTCTATACTATCAGATAATGCAAAAAATCGATTTTTTGAAAATTTCACACTGTGATGATCCCTTGAGTGTCCTCCTTTGATTTTTTTGAAACTCATATACGTGATAAAGCATTGAAAACTTTTTTTTATCGACACACTTTTTTTATCGGCGGAAAAACGGTTTAAAGGGGCGTACCACCCCTGAAAGAAAAGCGAGTCACCCCTTAATTAATTGTTTTTGAATACTTAGTGGAGAACAGTGAATTTTTCATCGCTTCGCATTAGAAAGATTTTGGTTTTTCACGAAAGGTGAAATTGCAAAATCCACCTCTCGACACGGGTTTTATTGAGAGGTGGTTTCCTCCCTTAAAACCGTTTTTCCGCCGATAAAAAAATGCGCGTCTAATAGTTTTTAATGCTTTATCACATATACGAGTTTCAACAAAATTGAAGGCAGACACTTGAGTGATGTTTTCTGTAAAAACATTATTTTTCAAATCTCCCGACGTACATTTATTTTCGACACTAGCCAATGAACGGGCCTAAAATAATCCACGTACGACAAAATGAGTAAAACTTTTTTTGCCTGGCTGCTAGAGATTTCCGATGATTAACGATTTTTCCTTGCACTATCAAATGTGTTTTACCAGAACATTTTTTGGTCAGTGTAAATAATTGGATAGGAAAATTCGAGGCCCCGAGGCTACCTAAGCACTCTAAATAACATTTATCAGTCGAATGGTTAGAGTGTAACGCTTTACTAATCACCTTTTTGTAATGTCGATGCATCCTAAGCGCTGGGCCTGAATTGTTACCAATGCACATCAGCCAACGAATGGAAATGTATGGACAGCGAGTTGCTGACAAGCTCACTGGAAGCGAAAAGTTGCGACTACGTTTTCGAGGCGCAATACTGCGTGAAGACGATCGGGAGATACGGAGGTCTTTGATTTAAAAACGAATATTGCGTTTCGTCGATGTCAACCTGCATGGTGGCTTGTCATTTATACGTCGTTAAAACCCTCATAACGTTGAGGGTTACAATTCTTTCTCGTTTCTTTATTTTTCTTGATATACGAAATCGCTTTTTTGCACTTTTCGCCTGTAGATCTGTAATAGCTATTCCGAAAACGTTTTACTTAATTTCGTAGTCTAAATAAGGCGAACGAAAATATGGCCAATTGAAAGAGAGAAAAAAATCGTGGCGTTCCAACTATGAAAATGAAGGGATAACACCACCCTAACGGTAGAAAATAAGGCCTAACTTTGACAATTTATTTTGGGAATATGAAAAAAGGAATAGGATTTCTTTTGAGAGCGTTCATTTAAGGCCTTAGGCCACAATAACGGGTATAAAATCATGTGCGAATTTAACTTTTTTTTCGTATGAAAAAGTGATTCACTCATAAAATTAATTACACATCTATTTAGTATGAATATCAAGCTGATAGAAAATATATATATATATTTTTTTTCGATGTACAAAATGGCCGACTACTATTATTTTATTTTGTTATCTTTTTTTAAGCGCTCCGCAGCGTGACATTTAGCATCCACAATTTTTTACCTAGGACAAAAAACAAAAATTCTCGTTAATCTACATCAGAATACCTAGAGAAGTACGTACGGAATCTTAAAAATATTATTTTATTCAAAAGTTGTAGGTATTGGAACTTAAGAAATAAATTTTCAGTGAAAAATTTCGTTATAACTGCTCATAAAATGAAAAGTTTTCGATTAATCAGAAATTCCTTACGTACTTCTCTGCGAAATGCAATTAGGAACATAACTTTTAAATTTGAAGTAAATCGAGGAAAAATTGTTGAAGTTATTTGTCACGCCAATTTGAAAAAAGCTGTTTCGAGAAGTTTCGAGTAGTCGGCCATTTTGTAGATCGAAAAAAAAATCTAACAGCTTGATACTCATACTAAATAGATGTGTAATTAATTTTATGAGTGAATCACTTTTACATACGAAAAAAAATTGTTAAATCCGCACATGATTTTATACCCGTTACTGTGGCCTAAGGCCTTAACACATATTAAAGTATACATTTTTTTTATTATAATTTTCATACAAATCGGCGGCGACAGAGTCCATCTTGAAAAACGTATTTTTTACAAATAGCTTCATGGAAGGACAGTTTTCTCGTAGAGTACAAAACCTGAAACGAAAACCCCAAAAAATGTAATCTATATATTATTAGCTATGGGACTACGTAGGAATTTTTTTTAATCTTATTTTTTTAAATGGCGCACTATGAAAAAAATAAATCGATTCTTTGCCCAAAAAATAAGCAATAAATTGTTTATAAAAAAAAGTTTACATTGTCAACAATCAAAAAACGGCTACGTACTCCCTAGAGGATGTAATCGTTAAGCTACTATCAAACTTTCAATTCGATCCATGCCAAGGTGTTCGAGTAATCCGTCCTCCCAGTTTGAAAAAAGTGGTTTCGAGAAAAGCGCGTTTAAGGTTTTACGAGGCGCCTGAAAGAAAACCGAGGCGCTGCGGCAAAATCGATGGTTGAACCTTTAAAAAAAAAATTCGCTACAGGACCAATCGCATATTATTTTTATGACCCCAAAGTATTTTTTAAGCCAAAAAATCAAAAACGATTTCTCCAAAATCCTAGAGTGGTTATCCTGTAAGTTATTTTATATGTATTTTGAAAATGCCTAAATTGCATAAGTTTTATCATTTGTCATATTTTTTTCTGATCAATTACACGTATATTCACCGCTTCATGCATGCTCTCATTTCTGGTTTTATAATAAGGCTTTTCATCGCTTTCGTTTCTCACCTTGATAATCCTATTGCCTGATTGCATCTAGTTACTTTTAATCTCTGCTTATTTTAAAGCATGCATATGTTTTAAATTAGTGAAGCGAATTATCGAAGAGATACGCAATTCTTTGGTATAACAAAAAAAATGATTTTTTTCATTAACAAGTAACATACCGCGATGCCAAAATTCTGAAACGTTCTGTTTTTTCGGCGTCTTCCACGTTTCGAAAAACCAAAATCGCCAAGAAACGTTTCAACAATGCTGCTATTCTGTGATTTTCATCCTTGTCCAATTTTGCAAGAATCAAATATTGGAGACCTACCAATTTCAAGTACCAAAATTTTGCTGGGATAACTCAAACTTGTTGCCACAATCGTATCTGCGAACAGTTCAAAAGAACGAATGACTCGTTGAGTTTTTGTTTGTTGATATTTCGCTAATATCGATCATAAACAAATGTGAGCAAATGATTTTTTTTCAAATGTGGTCGATGGAAAAGGCTAACAATTAGAGTTAAGGGGCTATACCAGTGTGAACGCCGAAAATTTGGGTGATTTTCGGGATTTTTTTGGAAGAAAAGTACTCAATTAAATGTTTCGGAAAAATATTGAGATCCAAGCGACTTATGCGCTGGCTTCGGAGACGCAAAAAAAAAGTTCCTCCACTACTGACATGATTCCGGCCAATTGAGTAGCTCAAGTCGAAAAAGGACAAAATGTTGAACTGGAAGGTATTTCCTGTACAATGACGTAGGATTTTCGAAAAATATCAAAACGTAACAAAATGGCGTAGTTATGAACAAAAAGTCGGTTTTCTTGCCTATAAAATGGTCGTTTTTTTTTCAATGCCAAATCGTCAATTTTCATCCAATCAAAAATATCCCACGTCATTGTAGAGTAAATATATTCAAGAGTACTCAGTTCGAATTTGAAGTCAATACGGCCTTGAAATTTTCACAGGACATTCTTGAAAGTATAAACTGTCGAAAAAGGCAAAAAAAATTCAATTTTTTGAAAGTGTCACACTGGTATTGCCCCTTAAAGTGAGGTGCACTGTTTGAGGCGAAATGACACGCGAGATTCCGTTGGTAAAGAAGTTCACGATAATCTTCCGGAATTCTTCTCAAAGGCAACTGTACCGACTAATTTTGTATTTTCACGGTCGACGTCCAGTTTCGACAGAGAGGACCATATCGCCCGGACACACGTGACTGAACAAAAAAAAATTACAGCTAAATTCACCATCGGAAATTCTGATAGAAAAAAGTTGGGTATTGCACTTCCGTTTGAGCAAATCACAAAGATGTTGAAGCCTGCGTCGTTGGAATGCAACGAAAATTAATTTTTTTCAATAAAACAATTTTTTTTGGTCGCATCATGATGAAAATTGCTCAAACATTTCGACGTACTCTTATTAGAAATTGACTACCTCAATTTGCAAAAAGGCTTTGAATTTGATAAAAAAAAGAAATAAAAAAAGTGGAAAAAATATCGTTGCATTTCAACAAGGCAAACAACTTCAATGTCGTAAATGACAAATCAAAGAAAAAGTCGACCAAACCATGATAGAAACCTATGAGGTTGAAGTTTGTATCGTTGGTATGCACCGAAAATTCTTTTCAGTTCCTTATTTTCATTGTTATTAAAAATCACGTGTCGTCGATCGCTGAATAAGAATTCTAAAAAATGTTCGCGTGATTTTCGTAGCTTGAATCTGTCAAAGGAAATTTGAGAAAACCGGAAAGCGGTAATTCGTTGCATTCCAACGATGCAAATTTCAGCGTCGTTAGAGATCTGCATTTTGACACCCGAACTATTCCATTCTGTACTTAAAAACCTGAGAAAAATTCCGAAAACCATCTCGCGGGTAATTGTTCATAAATGTGACAAAACGCGTGTGCATCGCCGCGTCACACAAAGCATACGATATGTCTTTACTCCGCAGTGGTAATATCTAGCGGTAGGCAGCAACGTAATGTCCGCGAAAACTGACGGAGAATATCTCAGCATGTGTTATTTCGTCCAAAAAACTGAATGCACTGCAGTTCGATCAAAAGTGAATGTCAATTGTATGTAAAATTTTTACAGACGGCGTGGGAACCAAGAGATTCTGTTCGGCCGTCCATATGGGAAATTACTGCGAATATGTGAGGTTCGCCGGTGACGAGTTGGAGTACAGAACGTGCGTTTATACGTGCGACGGTGATGGATGCAATCCCGCCACGAAATCGAAGCCAAACTTCATCGTTGCCGGTGTCCTCATGCTCTCCGTGTTGGCATACAGGAGATGAAAGGAGAAAACGACGACCCGACGAACTGAGAGAGCGATCGATCGACGCGGCGCTCCGCGACCACTTTATCGCTTCTCAGTCCGTCATTTTCCTACGACGTTGCAAACATTTTTTTTTTTACGTCTTGACAACAACAACTTACGTGTAGTTACCTGAAACAATTCCGTCCCAACGTGACTCATATACCTGAATTTTGTAAAAGAAAGAAAGAAAAAAACACTCCGTTTTTTATCGTTGTACATTTGTATTCGGTTGGCCAAAAAGTCCCCTTCGTTTTTTACACCAAACTCTAACGCGAATCTCAGACGTGGAACTTTTTGTCCAACCGGATATTTTTGAAGGTTAGGATTAGGTAGAACAATACGATCGTGTTTCTATTTCCGGTAGTTGTTTAGATCACAGGACCTCAGCTCTCATTTATTTACATTGATATACGACGTCAAGGGCATTGACCTTGTTGATGTATGCATGCCTGATGCGCTCGCGGCTCGTTGAAGCGACGTAGATGTACCACGTGACACACGAGTGCGAGATAGCTGAAATTTTCGAACAGAGATTTTACGCAGATGAATAATGTTTAGGACAAAAGAAAATCGTCTAGTTGTGCGTTCGGGAATTCTCCAGAGCCTGCTGCTTCGTTTTGTCGAAAAAAATGTCTCATCTATCAGAAAACGGGGTTGAACATTTTGTGAGGTTATGTTAATCTTGTACGCGGGCATACAAAGCTCCAAGCGGCCGATAAACGAACTAAGAGTTTTTCTCGGACGGATTACGCCGGAATTACGAAAAAATAACTCACGAAAAATAAATTTGTTCCACTAACAGAAATAATAGTCCGGTTCTATTTCTCCACGACTCGACGAGACATAGAAATATCGACCCAGCATTCGTTCGCTCTGGAAGTTTCTTCGTCAGTCGAAAAAAGTGAAGTCCTTGACCTAAACAATTTCCTCATTCTCTTCTTCTTTTTATACAATACGTAATAAGCAATCGCTAATCGTGTCTTAGCAAAAGCGTCACATCACGAAGAAAAAAATAACACGAGGCGCGTGTTCCATTTTTTTACGTTTTATTTGAACAAGCTACAGTAGGATAGAAAAATTCTCCACGTGTCACAATCTTGCGATGCATATACCACTATGATTATTATAATTAGTACATTATTGTTCTTCTGAAGTTACGATTAAACTTCGGTAGCTTGCGTTTTTGTCATATTCTTTGTAATACGTTGTGTGCGAGATGTGCAGGCACAAATATTCGATTTGCCAAAACGAGCGTAACACTCGAATTACACTGCAATTACGTAAACTCATCGCATAACACGTATCTTTGGCATATATTGCGTTTGTATTGAAGGCAATCTTAAGGTATCCCGATGTATCAATTTTCATTGTAACATATTTACGGGGTGTCCAACGTAAAGTTCAACGAGCGAGCATCGCGAAAAGTACGTATTGTAATAAAACATTATCGAATAAAGATCGTGTGGCTCGGAGAGAAGTTCGTCCGCTCCACGCTGGATATAATTGCCAAACTAACAAGAAACATCACTCAAGTGTCCACCTTCGATGTTGTTGAAACTCATATATGAGGCGATCCATGTCACTTCAGCCAGTAAAAAAAAATCCACAAATAATTTTGAAAAATCGAGTTACTTTATTGAACAATATTCAACGAGTGTTGAAATATTAAAAAAAAATTCTGACGTTTTTTCTCGTTGATTACCACTTTTAAACATTATTTCATTCAAATGGCTGTATCTTTGGCAGGATTTGACGTATTTACGTTCGCAAAAAACGAAAATGAGCGTCTTTTTATGGCCTTCCAGAAAAAAATTAATTTAGATTTTATTGAGCAAGTCGAACGTCCGTTTCAGGGCAAAATATGCAAAAATATTTTTTTTCTCAAGGAAAGTCACTCGTTATTTTTTTTTTTTTATTTTCCCGAATTG
The DNA here is from genome assembly GCA_944452715.1 of Ophion slaviceki. Classification (NCBI taxonomy): domain Eukaryota; kingdom Metazoa; phylum Arthropoda; class Insecta; order Hymenoptera; family Ichneumonidae; genus Ophion; species Ophion slaviceki. The sequence continues at coordinate 17,128,815 of OX101783.1, read as the reverse complement.
TGAATGCGAAAAACGGATTTTTGGTATTTTTTATATTATGGGATTCCTAAACACCGTGAAGTAACAACTATTTTTTAATTTTTTATTAATATTCGATTGAAGAGTGTGGAACACTCGCTGTATTCTTACCAGGTTTTTGAAATACATGACATATGTCTCCATACTCTTCAATCGAACATAAAAGAAAACTAGCTGTTACTTCACGGTGTTTAGAAATCCCATAATATAAAAAATACCAAAAATCCGTTTTTCCTATTAAGAATTCGGAGAAATTTAAAAAAATAAAATAACGAGTGTCTTTCCTTGAGAAAAAAAATACTTTTGCATATTTTGCCCTGAAACGGACGTTCGACTTGCTCAATAAAATCTGAATTAATTTTTTTCGGGAAGGCCACAAAAAGACGCACATTTTCGTTTTTTACGAATGTAAATACGTCAAATCCTGCCGAAGATACAGCCATTTGAATGGAAAAATGTTTAAAAATGGTAATCAACGAAAAAAAAAACGTCAGAATTTTTTTTTTTCGACACCGAATATTTTTCAATAGTGACTCGATTTTTCAAAATTATTTGTCGATTTTCTTTTTTGACTGGCTGAAGTGACATGGATCGCCTCATATGTGATGAAGGATTCGAAACTGTTAGACACGTCTTTTTTTTATCGAGGGGTGGAAACCACCCCTCGAAGAAAGGCGTATGAAGGGCTGATTTTGCAATTCCACCGATCTGAATCAATCAAAAATAAAAATTCTTCTATGTAAAACGATGATGAATCCGCTGCAGAAGTATTGAAAGAAAAATTGAATTAAATTAAAGGTTGACACGCCTTTTTTGAGGGATGTTTTCGCCCCTTAAACCCCGTTTTCCTCCGATAAAAAAAAACTACGTGGCTAATAGTTTTCAGTGCTCTACCACAGGTATGAGTTTTAATAAAATCGAAGGCGGGCACTTAAGTGAAGTTCCTTGTGAGAGTCCTATCTTTTTCGCCCACTGAGCCAGGCAACTTTAATTCGATCAGTGTTTCATTAGCGGGCGTACTTCCCGCGAAAGCGGCTCGTAACACTCAAAATGGGATATCCGGTGCACATGTATGAACGCACACTCATATCTATGTTTGTATAATGGTTCACTTGGCTCTTTGAGTTAATGACAGTGACATTGCAACATTGGTATAGCAATATTAGAATTAATTTGCTTGGAATGATACAAAACTAGCCGGATGACGATAAATCTCACTCCGTTGCTCCCGAACCGTACAGAGCTGTACAGAAATCTGTGTATCGAGTTAAAGAACGCCGAGGACTCGTGATTATTGTGACAAAAACAAACGATCAAAGAACGCCCCTCGATGTAAGTTAATAAAAAATACTCTATATACGTGTTGATGTAATTGGCAACGTTACACGATCATCTACTCTACACGGCTGGCACACGCGAAGGTTTCTCTCCGGGGGCCGGAAACAGGATAAGCTACTTCACAGTCTTTCCTCCCCATGGTTTCAGTCACGTGCTTTTGTTTTTCGCTGCAAAGGCACACTAAATATGCTTGAAGCGGCAGCACGCAGGGTCATTCCAATTATCCCTCGACCAATATATCACCTTTGACTTTATTACTTCGCTCTTCCGTCTTACTTATCTTTTCTCTCTCCGACGTTAATCCCGGAAGATATGATCCGTCTGCGGATCGCGCGATCCAAGATTAATGAGGTATGAAAATACATATAAATATTGTACAAATAATTTCATAAATATCTTCCAAGTGGGGAGGAGACGATCCTCGACGATAGCTACGTAGAAATGTTCACTGCATATACACTGGCTTCAAGGAGTTCCCTAGAATCTTCCTAATTTGTATGAATACAGCTCGTCCTCTCTGTCTCTCTTACGTGTATAAAGTTCGGACCTCGTGTGATAATCGGCGGCACGGGGAGCGGGTTGTGACCGGGTTTGAAAAATCGCGTACCATGGAAAAATTTATAGTTCGGCGAAGAAAAAAAAACGCTTCTCTTCCCTCGACACGCTCGATCCGGAGAGTTTCAACGTTGCGCGATATAATGTTCACTTCAAATACTTGTGCGTTATACGACAAACAATTTTTTTCACGTATTCAGCGTCGTGATGAACGATCTGCCGATCGAAGCGTTCACATGATTATCGTACGATAGCGAAAGTACTTTCACCTTCCTCCTAACATAGGTGACGAAAAAAAAAAAACGTTCTCTTTTCCAGGGATATACGTCCCGGAGAATTTTCAAAATCACGAGGGAATGGACAATAATAAAAATGACAACGAAAAAATTATGATAATGAAATCACAGAGTTTGCCTTGCAAAGGGAAATTCAAGAAAAAAATGGATTATCACTCCGAAAGTGATTTTCAAATTCGATGACCTTTGATGCTGTTGAGGTCATTGCGCTGAACACTTTTTCGTACGCATATAAGACGCGTAAGGTGCTCCGTGACGCGAAATATTCCTGCACGAGAGGAAATATATATTTGCATGATTGGAATATCGTACTATTGGCGAAGTTAGACGATATACTGAAATACGATTTGATAACATTTACGCCTTCGGGAATACGGCACGTGCACACTGCTCTCAACGTTATCCACGAAACGTATTTTTTTACATTCATGTTTTAAAAACATCACGAACCCATTGTGTGGATTCGTTCTGGCTTTTTTCGATTTGTCGTCAGCTACGTGACTTCCCGGCGATGGGCACGTTCTACCCGTGCGCATGTCGTACGATTACTCATTGGCGGGTCTACTTTAGCGCCCTACATGCATACACAACGACGATTCGAGCCCAATAAACTCCACAAAAGTCGTCGGGGTCAAGATTTCTCGCGGTCCAAAATCCGTACAAAAATTAATCGATCGTTAAAGGAGGTGGGATTCGAGTCCTTCTCGAGTGTTGCAAGTTTACGGCGAGTAAACAAGTTGATTCGAGCGCTTGCGCAGTGTACGCCCTCGCTTCTTCCCATTTCTCTCCGTCGCCGCAAGGGTCGCACTGAACGTTTTGCGCTCTATACAAATACATTAATACTTCGTAAGCTGATGTCAATTCTTTGTGACAATAATAAATGGATAGTCCTCGCCGTGGTCGAGCGCGTGCGAATTCTTAAACTTCGCGGTATCTCGCCCATCGTGAAATTCCAATCTGGCGATGGTATTGCGAAGCGTGACGTAAACAATATTGCAAAAGAAACGAAGGATTTAATGACTCTGCGCTTTTCGCAGCTGTTCCTCGAGTTCCTTGACGCGCAATTGGCTGTTGGCAAGCTGACGTCGGACGAGCCTCAGTTCGTCCGTTTGACGAGCGTACGCCAGTCTCAGTTCCGCCTCGTTGTTCGGAATATCGACCGACTCGAAGGCTTTGTTATCGCTGATCGTTGCACTCACGATGTTGTTCTGCGTGATAAAATAAAATGTCCTTCGTCAATCGTACGTATCTTCATCGTTTGTAACATTAGATGATTTTTTTCTTTTCTGTTTTTTCCGGTGTAGAAGCAATGGTGCGTAATGTATGTGTGTGCGACTACGCTACTCATGACTCTCTACGAGGCTTACGTGATGGTCTTTGCATGGTTTTCGTACTCGTGGAATGAGATGATAACGTGATCCTTTCGGATGAATGTAGCGAATGATGAAAGAATCGCCGGTGCGTCGGGCGAGATCTTTCTTCACTAGTTTTCTAGTTTTCTTTTTGTTAAATCACATGATCGGACATAGAAAAAAAAATCGAAATTTTTCGACTGTACCCACCTTGTTGTAATAATGGGAATACGTTCCAAACTTGCAAACGAGCTCATAGAATTGGGTGCTACATCTTGATGGCTTGAGATGGACCATGCAAAGCGTTAGTGTGTTATATACGAACTATTCGGATGTCGTAGACTCGATAATAAGTCAATCAAGAAAACGAGTGTTTAATAACATGTTATAGGCAAAGCGGACAAAGTATCAAACAATAATCAGCTAATCCAGCATAATCGCGAATAACTGTTGCATTGTTCGTTTTCTTTCTCATTCTGCTGGTCAACGATCAAACGCAATGGATAACGAACGATGCAGCCAAAAATCGGTCGATACGCGCAACGGAAAAATAACGATGTACTATAAAGATCGTTCAATATTCGTGGAAAAGCAAAAGGGCATTAACCTAGCGTTTTTTGGAATCATCGAAATTCCTCTTCTAAAAAACAACAAACTCACAACGGAAAATCAATCTCTGTAAATCAACAACGAAGACGTATCACGCTACGAAAAATGCAATAATAATAATAATAATAATAAAATAAATTACTATGCTGTTTTGTATTAAATGTTACGTATAAAATAGAGTTAGAGATTCATCACCTGCAAGGCGACATGGCCGAATCGTTGTTGCAACTGGTGAATCTTCGTGCTCTGATTGCTCGATGTCTTTTGACTCTTTTCCGTCATATCCAAAAGATCGACCGATCGATAATCGGGCACGGTCTCGGTCGACAGAAAGGCGAATTTCTTTTTCGTATTGACGTCGCAGCCGTTTTGATTTTTCGTAACTCCCGTCAGCTGGCCGGGCTTGTAGACACGGGGCTTGTGCGTTGTTATTCCACCACCTGATACAACGAGAATCGCAGTCGGATATTCTCATAGAATCAAGTGTAGTTTGTACCTTTGGTATAATGGCGATCGATGAGCTAATTAAAACTGCGATAAATGTCGCAAAATTGCTCCGAGAATATTCTCAACAGGTGTTTCAGTTTCTAGAGAAAAACATTTGAACTGATGCGAGCAGACAAATATTTTCATCTCTATGTAAAAAGACTTCCGGTTGCAATACTCTTTTTCGCTTTCTCGGATCATCGTTCTGTATAACTATGTCCCTGAAATTGCCAATTGTTTGCCCGAGTTCCACGTGAAGCTAAGAAAAGCAATTAACGGGGTACATCTACCTAGGTGGGGGAAAAATGCATTTTTCAAAAAATTTTTTATCTGATAGCGATATTTTTATCCTTTTAGCCATACAAAATATTTTTATCCTTTTAGCCAACAAATTTTTTGTCCTTTTAGCCATATGCTCTGAAAATGTTATTGAAAAATTCCTAAAATTAAATGAGCTACAGCTTCTGTCAGCCGGGCGAGCGGTAGCAGCACCGTATTTCAAACTTTAAACGCGTATTTCCCGAAAAACTGTTTTCAAAGTTGGTGGACATGATATCTCGAGAACCACTTGATGGATTGTTTCCAAATTTACAAGAGATACGATGAGAAACATTCGAAGGTCGTTGACGATCTCACTTTTTTAAAAATCGATCTTCATTTTTTAATAGTTACGTAAAAATGACGACTTTTTTTCACAGTTTTTGTTTGCTCGAGTTTCCATTCGTTGTCACGTTGTTAAAAAAATTGTTTTAAAAATCGACGTTCGTCAACGACTCGTATTTATTGTTAACTTGAATAATTTGTTTGGTTTTTAGTTTTCGGATGGGCCGTAAACGGTTCATCCGAAAATCAAACTCTCTGAATTGAGAGTTTCTTACTAGCTTTCTCGTAAGAAAACTATTAAGAAACTAGTTTTCTAGTTATAAAACTCGTAGGAAACTAGTTTTCTAGTCACAAAACTAGTAAGAAACTAGTTTTTTAGTTAGAAAACTAGTAAGAAACTAGTTTTCTAGTTAGAAAACTAGTAAGATACTAGTTTTCTAGTTAGAAAACTAGTATAAAAACTAGTTCTCCCGTTAAAAAAACTAGTGAGAAACTAGTTTTTCAGTTAGAAAACTAGTAAGATACTAGTTTTTCAGTTAGAAAACTAGTGATATACTAGTTTTCTAGTTAGAAAACGGTATTGCTACCAACGGTTGCAATAGTGCGTAGATCATCGAGGTCGGTTCGGTACACTACTTCGAGCGAGTGGTAAAATAGTGTTCACCGCCAAACGTCGCGAAAAAAAATTCTTCATCCGCCGGCGTTGTTTTTGTTGTTTTTTTTTGTATTTTTCGGTGATTCTTTTTAGACTCTCAATATGTGCACCTTTATGTTTAAAAAATGCGTTTCTTTTTCACCAACCGTTTCCCAGAAAAAAAAGTCGGAATTTTGCCATTTTTTCGGGTCTCTAGGTAGATGTAGCCCCTCAAAGAAGGAGAAAAAACGCGTTCATTTAGTTTTTTCCCTTGACCAGGGTCGGTAGTTTTCCCGTCGCAACATTGTCAACTTTCGCCAGTAGCATCGATCGAAGCCTCATCGTTTATACGAAAAAGGACGTACCGGTTTTGAGAGAGATCAGAATCGGTGGACTGTTCATACCGCTGATCCAATCTTTGGCCGAGAGAGCCGGCGTTGTTCCAACGGTATCGGGATACAAGTCCTCTTGGAACTGATCACTCTGAAGAACGACGAGAGAGAGGGAGAGAGAGAGAGAGAGAGAGAGAGAGACAGAGAAACGTGGTTGCTGTAGTAGTCTGCGTCTCGTGAATATTTTTCTTTCTTATTTCGAAACCCTGGGAACTTACTTTTCGCGGGACTATCATCGAGATCGGTTCGCACGTGCCTCGCGACGCGTGGAGCTTGTAAAACCTGAACACTTCGCAGACGGATGTGTTGATGCCACGTTTGGGCATCACGCCCAATCCTCTCTGAGGATTTCCCGATATGAATTGGCTCAGATAGTGCAACCACGGGGCTTCGTTTACAACCTCGTAGTAGCGAATATTGCCGTCACCCTGTAGGAAAAAAGGGTTCATTGCATAATCTCTAAAAAATTTGATATTGATGACGTAAAAATGTTTGAGAAACGTCTAAACGTCGGAAAGACTCGAATTTTTAATTCCTCGGGGATTGTACTACCACGAAATATTGCGAATAAGATTTTTTCGACGTTTCGAGACATTCTCAGCGCTGTCAAACGTTGGCAAACTTTGTTTTTCAAATGCCACATGTGCTACGGGACGCGACGGTAACGGAGTATTCGGGAAATCTTGTCACGACGCGTCTCGTACCTTTCCGGCGAGATAAACCACGTTGGTGTCGTTGTCACAGTAGGGGAAGACAATACCGCTCGAGGAGTCGATCGTTTCGCATGTAAGGGGCGCCGAAAGATCGAGCTGACTCCAGACTGCGTATTGGCGATCGGAGTGCCTGCTAAAGCCGGTGGTCAAGAGACGTCCCGAGCCACCGAGGAAAACAACCTTGCTCGCTTTCGTTCCAGCGTGACACGTACCCTCCTGATAGAACGAAAGCAAACGATAAAACACGGCGGTGAACATACACATAAAAAAAGTATTTAAACACGTCGTCTTTTTCAAATTATCCTTCGAAAAAAATGTAATGCTTCATCAAAGCCTTAGGCCACAATCGGCCTAAGGCCTGGTAACGGGTATAAAATCATGTGCGAATTTAACAATTTTTTTTCGTATGAAAAAGTGATTCACTCATAAAATTAATTACACATCTATTTAGTATGAATATCGAGCTGTTAGAAAAAAAATATATATATACATTTTTTTCCATGTGCAAAATGGCCGACTACTCGAAACATCTCGAAACAGCTTTTTTCCAATTGGCGTGACAAATAACTTCAACAATTTTCACTCGATTTACTTCAAATTTAAAAGTTATGTTCCTAATTGCATTTCGCACAGAAGTACGGAATTTCTGATTAATCGAAAACTTTTCATTTTATGAGCTGTTTATGAGCAGTTATAACGAAATTTTTCACTGAAAATTCATTTCTTAAGTTCAAATACCTACAACTTTTGAATAAAACAATATTTTTTAAATTCCGTACGCACGTCTCTAGGTATTCTAATGTAGATTGACGAGAATTTTTGTTTTTTGTTCTAGGTAAAAAATTGTGGATGCTAAATGTCATGCCGCGGAGCGCCTGAAAAAAAAATAAAAAAATAAAATACTAGTAGTCGGTCATTTTGTACATCGAATAAAAATATATATATTTTTTCTAACAGCTTGTTATTCATACTAAATAGATGTGTAATTAATTTCTTGAGAGAATCACTTTTTCATACGAAAATAAATTGTTAAAATCGCACATGATTTTATACCCGTTACTGTGGCCTAAGGCCTTCAGTTTCTGTATTCCATAGCTGCTCCTAAATATATATGGTGTCTGTTTACAAAAATCTTGGGAAAACACGAACGAAAAAATAAAGCCAAATCAACAACAGTTTCCTGTGATATTTACAAATACTTTTTTTTACCCACTGTACACTACCGGCTACTGTACAGATTACTAATTTTCAGTAGATGTAAAATGTTACGGATCTCGGGCAAATTGCAAAGAAATGTACGAGGCAGTACTTAAAAAATAAAACGACAAATCCCTGCATGCCTTTATCAAGAAACAAAACTCACGATTCATTTTTTGCTAAATGGCAATAGGAATTTCTCGTCAGAGGGATTCGAAACGGCCGATATTTACCTGCAATCTGCCTCAAAAAATATTATTCGCTCGTCTTTGTTCTCCATAGTTATTCAGCTTTTTGCAAAATAGTGCGGTGATTTTTGGAAAATGCGCTGTAACTCGAGAACTACGGGTGTTGAACGCGAAATATCGAGAGATTTTAAAAAAATGGAAAGAAATTGGAAAGATTTTTGTTCGAAAAAAGGATGTTTGGAGCGCTTCCGATCGCAAGGCCGCGAACGAAGTCCCCAAACATTTCGCCGGGGGTGTACACGTATCGAATGCCTCAAGGGGCCCGTCCACTTTGAAAAATTCAAAAAATCGAACGCAAGCAAGACTTGAAGAAATCGACGATGATGAACAATCAGCAGGGATTTTGTACGGTGCAGGAATTGCCGATTGAGCTTAGGTAAGAATTTTTAATAGTATAAACTTCAAACGCGTTTTTCTCGAAACAACGTTTTCAAAATCTAGCTCCATCGTATCTCTAAAACTAAGAAACCGATTCTCTTGAAATTTGAACCACATATTGTAAACACGATTCGCAACAAAATGAACCTCGGTGGTTTTAAAATTTTTATTTTTTACTCTTTTTTTGCGAGAAACTGCGAAAAAACGCGTTTTTTGTACCTTTTTCGTTTTTCAGCTGCCATTTTTTTATTTTTTGATAAAACTTCATATCCGAGGGTCATTTTGTAGCTGGTGTCACACTGAATTCAATGGACTTTGATTTTTTGTTTCAGACAAGTCGTTGCCGAGTTGTGATGGAACTACCCAGACCACCTATTTTTGAGGCGTTACGTTAAACTATAGTTTTTGTACTTAAAAATGAATTAAAATGAATTAAATTTTTTTTAAATGTATTTCAAGACTTTATTTATGAAGCCCAACAACCGTTATTGTATTCATATCTTTTATAAAATCCTCAACGAAAAATCGCGAAAATAGCCTTTTTCGTGGCTCCAAAGTGGACTGGGCCCTTAACGGACCAGCGTTTCGCAGTGACACGAACCTCGACGACGAGGCCCGATCGTGGCTCGAAAATTCTCAACTTCTTGTCCTTGCACGTGGTCGCCAATAAACTACCATCCCGGTTCAACGACATGCTGTAAATAACGTCCGGATGGCGATCGATCACGCTTATAGCCTCGCCTCGATTTATGTCCCATACGATTACGAGATGATCGAAACCGGCGCTGAACAAAACGTTTTCCGCTACGGGATGCCATTCTATGTAGGCCACGCGCCTCTTGTGTCCTTGCAGCTCGACGAGCCATTCGGTCAAGTTTCGGGACAGCCCGCCGTCTGGGATGTGCCATAATTTCACCTGTGGAAGAAAAACCGCCTTAGTACTTACAAATGAATTGACGTTTTTATACTCAACGTTGCTTCCTCCTCGCCAAGGATTGAAGCGCACAAAGTGTAGAGCATAATTATATGATATAATAATTATAATAAGAAATATTATAAATTCGATCAATTCTGTTTCATTAACCGTATTCATTTTGGCACAATAGTAATTAGAGAATGATTATCACACGTTTATACGCAGCTTCAGGATTTTGATTTAAGAAATCTAAGGTTGTTTTAGAGTAAATTAAGTACAGTTCATATGTTAACGGCTTTATGTAAATTAAGGGGCTATACCAGCGTTACACGTTCAAAAAATCGATTCTTTTTTTGTTGCCTTTTTCGATACTTTATACTTTCAAGAATATCATTATCATTTATATCAATATCATTTTATCTTGCAAAAATCGATAGTTAAATATTTAAACGCGTTTTTCTCGAAATGAGATTTTTCAAATTTGCTGACATTGTAACTCAAAGAGCAATTATTCGATTGACTTGAAATTTGAACTGAGTACTCTTGAATATATTTACTCTACAATGACGTAGGATATTTTTGAGTGGATGAAAATTGACGATTTGGCATTGAAAAAAAACGACCATTTTATAGGCAAGAAAACAGACTTTTTTTATAACCACACCATTTTGTTAGATTTGATATTTTTCGAAAATCCTACGTCATCGTACAGGAAATACCTTCCAATTTAACGATATTCTTTCCTTTTTGGGTTTCAGCTACTCAATCGGCCGGAATCGTGTCAGCAGTGGAGGAACTTTTTTTTTGCGCCTCCGAAGGCAGCGCACAAGTCACTTGGATCTCAATATTTTTTCTATGAAAAAATTATGTAATATAGGTCAAATATAGCCAAATATATTCTTAATTTTCCGGAACATTTAATTGAGTACTTTTCTTCCAAACAATTCCCGAAAATCACCCAAATTTTCAGCGTTCACACTGGTATGGCCCCTTAAAGATTATATGTCTACATTTTGAGCACCGCAAGCTTTTATTTATAGTCACATATAGGTGACGTGGTAAAAAAATTATTTTCTACTTTTTAGTACATTAAGGGGTCTTCTCACTTTAGACGCTAAAAAAGGCTTTTTTTATGAATTTGTTTGATAGGTTTATATTAGGTGCGCAACTAAGTTCCCGGGTTTCACACATGGATGGCGCTAGCGACACATGTAGTCGGCATACATGTCTGAAATTGGGTGTCTATATAGCTTGGACATCTGTTAAGAATACCCAGTCGTAATATAAACAAATATCGCAACACAACGACCTTTTTTCTAACCTCGAAAATGTCAAAGTTTGTGCCAAATAAACAGCATTTGCGGGAAGCATTGCTTTTCTGATTCAACCTAAAAAACCAGCAGCTGAAGGACGTCGGTTACTTGAGGAGGCCTACGGCGAACATATACCATTCAACGTGTGAAGATTGGTTCAAGCGGTTCAGCAGTGGCGATTTTGAGACTGGGGACAAGGAGCGCTCGGGAAGACCGCTAACATTTGCGGACGCCGATCTGCAAGCGTTATTGGATAAAGATAACACTCAAACAGAAGATCAACTTGCCGAGACATTAAATGTGACTCGGCAATGTATTTCGAAACGTTTGCACGCCATGGCAAAAATTCATAAGGAAGGAAAGTGGGTGCCGCATGAGTTCATTGAGAGACGAATGGAAAATCGAAGAGCCACTTCCGAAATTTTGCTTTTGCGGCAGAACAGAAAGAGTTTCCTGCATCGAATTGTTACTGGCAATGAAAAATGGATATATTTCGAGAATCCCAAACGCAGAAAATCGTGGCTTTCACTTGGCGAAGCGTCAACATCGATGTTACGGCCAAATCGCTTAGGAAAAAAGACAATGCTCTGCGCTTGGTGGGACCAGAAAGGAATCGTGTACTATGAGCTGCTGAAACTGGGCGAAATTGTCAATGGGCATCGCTACCGACAACAACTAATCAATTTGAACCACGCATTGCTCGAAAAACACCCAGAATGGATACGAGACACGAACGTGTGATATTGCAGCACGACTATGCTCCGTGCCATCGCAGTTCCATCGTCCAGGACACCATAAAAACACGGAAATGGGATCTGCTATCGAACCCGCCGTATTAGCTAGCCCTGGGCCCTTCAGACTATCACTTGTTCCAGTCGATGACGCATGGCTTGGGTGGGCTACACTTGGGCAATTACGATGCGGTACAAAATTGGTTGGACGAATGGTTTCAGTTCAAAGACGCGTCTTTTTATTGTCGCGGTATTTATGTATTGCCAGAGAGATGGCAAAAATGTATAAATAGCGAGGGACAATACTTCGAATGAACCATTTTTTGTATTTGTCTTGAAATTTTCGATTTTTTATTGTTAATAAAACCCGGAAACTTAGTTGCGCACCTAGTGTTATAGATTTTGTTATAAAAGTTGTTACACTTAATAAATACACTTTCGAAATATATATATTTTTAAATTTTATTGATCTAAGTCACTATTTATAGACGAAAATGGTAGTTAAAAAAATGTCCTAACAAAATTGTAGGTTTGCGCTGTTGATGAAATCTCGGAGATGGATCGTCCGAAATAAAAAAATCAAACGGTTTTAGATTCAGTATGTTAATGGCTATAGCGCATATCATACGATTTTTGATATAGGCAAAAATAACAAAATGACAGGCAGTTTTTGAAAAAAAAAAAACGTGTTTTTTCACCGTTTTTGGCAAAAAAAATAGTAAATATAAAAATTTAAACAAATCCTCGATATGCGCTATAGCTATAGTTGTAAAGAATATGTGGTTGTAAATTTAATACGGATCGGTTCGGTAGTTTCGACGATTTTATCAACGAGCCGTCGAAAACCGTGTTCAGAGAAAAACGCGTTTAAAGTTTGGTTGGGTTACATAAATACATAATTTTTTAAAAATCTCTTTCGAAAGTGTGTTTATCAAGTGTAACAGCTTTTATATCAATATCTATAATATAAACCTATCAACAAAATTCAAGAAAATAGCCTTTTTTTAGCGTCTAAAGTAAGAAAGACCCCTTAAAAGAAGCTTATTTTTCTAAAATATTTTTTTACATATATATTACTTTCTACTTTTTAGTCTTTAATTGATTTTACTAGTTAGTTGTTACTAGTTGTTTACTAGTTTACGAGTTTGTACGTTAGGAACATGGAATGCTTGTAAAAAGATAGAGACTGTAATAGGGATTGAACTTACGACTAATTGCTGCATAACAACTTTTCACAAACAAACTGAGTCGGCTACGCATTTGTTTGTATGTGTTAGTGAGATTTTATATGGATGATTAGATATCGCTAATTTTACATGAAAAGTTGAACATTTTATGGATTTAAAAAAAGTTGAATCATACATCGTCACCTTTTAGATGCATGTTTGCCAAATTTCGTACCTCTAAATAGTGGAGAAGTGGGTGAAATATCCGTTTTCACCCACTTTTCAATTTTCCGTTTTGCATCCCACAGAAAGTCAAGTTAAATGAAAGCTCGTAAAAAGTTCGTTATCCAGATGAACGCGGGAGAAGCAGCCGATTTTTGTTTTTGTTGAAACGTCGAGTGGCGGCGATTTGTGAAATTTGGTAAATCAAATATGTCTTACCGTGCAATCGTCGGAGCATGAGGCTATGACGTTGTCGTTGAACGGGTTCCACTTGATATCGAGTACGGCTCCCGTGTGTCCGGTCACCCTGTTCGCGTTAAAGTCCAATCTACCGGTCTGCACAACAACAAAAAATCAACGAAACGTGAATTTGTAGACGAGAAACACAAGCTAGAAGGGGAAAGAAACGAAGGATCTATGAATATTCAGTATTTCGAGCGAGCAGTGGATACCGTTCGTATTTTGTGCCTGCATAGGCGAGAATAAGAATTTCACGGATAAATTATTTCGCCGTGAACCAGAGTCTGCTGGTTGTGATAAAAGTATTCATAAAGGGTGTCCCATTTTAATTGCACACCCTAAATAAATCGCGAAAAGGTTTTCGGTTTCGAGAGCGATGAGAGGAAATTGTCTTGAAACTTAATATTTTCTAAGGGTATGAAAAGTGTATGGTTACCAAAATATCAATATCGCCATCGATTCTCCCTCTCGAGACCGTCCATATTTTCTAGAGAACGTTTTTGGTTTTGACTTTCGTTTTTCCGATTTAGTTCGGGTATGAAATTAAAGGGTTGGGCTACTGTAAAAATTACGAACGCTCATTCGTCGCTCGAACGAGAACGCTATTTTTTTAAATTAAAAATATCGACGGAGTGGAAGATAAATCGTTTTAACCCTTCGTGGTCACACTTCCCATTTCGATCACGGTGGTAACACTGGGTTGATTCTACCCAGTCAATTTTCAAACCAGTATGGTGACCAAGCTATCTATCCAAAAAGGTTCAAAAAATTACTGAACATGCTTTGAACATTGTAGACGACGTACGAAAAATTTATTTATAAGAAATGAAATGGCAAAATATTTTTTTTTATTCACAAAGAGGTGAAAACGAAAAAAATTCACTTTTTCACTCAAAAAATCATAACTCCGTGAATTTTCAATATTATTACCTAAAATTTGAATCTGAAACTCTTTAGATATAGTCCTTTTGGGAAAAAAATAGCAGCCTAGTACGCGTTCTAAAAAAAGGTACTAACGCTTTATTCGAATTTCTAACGGTCCCTACGTATAGAGGATACTCCAATCTTCAGATAGATGGCGACACAAGTCCCATTCAAAGCCGGGAACTAATGTGCATTTGGGCCCAAAGTTGATCGACGGGTCGATTTTACCCACGGTGAACACGAAGGTTTAATGAAAATCGACGTCTTTTTACCTCTATTATTATTAGAATTTGCGAAAAATTATGAAATGATAACGTTTTATTATTTAGAGTTAAGAGTTTTTATTATAGAGTTAAGGGTTTATAATTTAGAGTTAGAGTTTTATTATAGAGTTAAGGGGTTAAGGGGTAAGGCCACAGTAGAATTTCCAAAAAAATTATTTTTTTTTCTCGCTAAAACGGTGTTTTATCATCATAAGAATAAGTTACTATTCGATTTATAGCAAGAATTTTTTTTTTCACCGACTTTGAGCGTATAACGTGCGCCCACCTCTGGCACGGCCATAGAGTATGTAAAACTTTAAACGCATTTTTCTCGAAACAGCTTTTTTCCTATTGGCGTGACAAATAAATTCAACAATTTTCACTCGATTTACTTCAAATTTAAAAGTTATGTTTCTGAATTTCTGATTTCTGAAAGGAATTTCTGATTAATCGAAACATTTCATTTTGTGAGCAGTTTTATACGAAATTTTTCACTGAAAATTCATTTCTTAAGTTCAAATACCTACAACTTTTGAATAAAACGATATTTTTAAAATTCCGTACGTACTTCTCTAGGTATTCTAATGTAGATTGACGAGAATTTTTGTTTTTCATTCTAGGTAAACAATTGTGGATGCTAAATGTCACGCCGCGGAGCGTCTAAATAAAAAGATAAAAGAAAATATTAGTAATCGGCCGTTTTGTACATCGAAAAAAAATATATCTATATTTCTAACAGCTTGATATTCATACTCAATAGATGTGTAATTAATTTTATGAGTCAATCACTTTTTCATACAAAAAAAAATTGTTAATTTCGCACATGATTTTATACGCTTAACCCCTTAAGCTACTGTGAAAATGACGAACACTCGTTCGTCGCACGAGGCAACTCAAATTGAAGGGAAAGGTCCAACACATGGTGCAGAAATCGCAAATCGAAGGTAAACTCATGATTACAACGACAGAACTACTATTACAACTTAAAACGCGTCTTTTTCTCGAAAAATCGATGAAAATCCCATTTTTTTCATTATTGAAACACGATAACGAGAAAAGGTCGGTAAAATCTTAGCCAATATTATCTATTGTTATAAAGCTCGTTTTTTTTTGTTTCGGATCAACCGTGTGGCCAAAATCAAGTACGCTGTTGAGCCCCTCACGTTCAAAGGTCCTTCGTGAGATTGTTTAAAACTTCTTTAATTGTTCATATTTTTTATGCAATTTGGTTTAAAAAACTTTATGAATCCTCCGGGTCACCCGGGGTCAAAGTAACCCCAAGCGCAACTTTAAGCAAAAATTAATATAAGTTGTTGGCGGCCAAGGCGACTGGCCTGCGTTCTAACGGTGCTTAGAGGTAACCCTTTGTGAGTGCAGACTAGGATCGGACGTGGAGCTATGTTTTTCCTTAAACTATTCCCCACTATGGAGCTATTTTTTTCCTTGAACTATCATATCCCAAGAGTATGACCCCACATATCCATTTTT
>OX101783.1:17068486-17112533 GCA_944452715.1 Ophion slaviceki | reverse complement strand
ACACATCACGTCAGCGGTGTCTTGTTATTGTATTGATATTCGACAAAGATTTCCAACTCACAATAACACGAGTTTCATTCAGTAGCATTAGTTTATTAGAGATAAACATGTCGAGTTTTGTGCCAACAAATTACGATTTGCGGACAGCACTACTTTTCTGTTTTCATCTGAAGAAAACCGCAGCCGAATCGCATCGAATGCTTGTGGAGGCGTTTGGTGAGCATGCTCTCGGTAAAACACAGTGTTTCGAGTGGTTCAAACGGTTCAAAAGTGGCGATTTTGACGTGAGGAACGAAGAACGTGGAAGACCACCGAAAAAGTTTGAAGACGCTGACCTGCAAGCCTTGTTGGACGAAGACGACGCTCAAACACAACAACAACTGGCGGATCAGTTAAAGGTGACCCGAGAAGCCATCTCCCTTCGGTTGAAAGCCATGGGAAAGATACAAAAGGTGGGGAAATGGGTTCCACATGAACTCAACGAAAGACAGCAGGAAAACCGCAAAACATCATGCGAAATGCTGCTCGCCAGGTTCAAAAGAAAGTCATTTCTCCATCGAATTGTGACTGGCGATGAAAAGTGGATATATTTCAAGAATCCTAAGCGCAAAAAGTCATGGGTTACTCCGGGTGAACCATCAACATCGACGGCAAGACCAAACCGCTACCGACGAAAGACAATGCTGTGTGTTTGGTGGGATCAGAAGGGCGTAATCTACTACCAGCTGCTGAAACCTGGGGCAACTGTCAATACTCAACGCTACCGACAACAAATGACCGATTTGGATCGAGTTTTGCGTAAAAAACGACCAGAATACCAACAAAGACAACACAAGGTGATTTTGCTGCATGACAATGCACCAGCACACAAAGCAAAACAGGTCCAGGAAACGATAGAGTCGTTCCGTTGGGAGATTCTTCAGCACGCGCGTTACTCACCGGACCTTGCCCCATCCGATTACTACTTGTTTGCATCGATGGGACACGCACTTGCTGAGCAGCGCTTTACTTCTTACGAAGATGTACGAAAATGGCTCGATGACTGGTTTGCCTCAAAAGAGCAACAGTTCTTTTGGCGCGGAATTCACAAATTGCCAGAAAGATAGGAAAAATGTATAGATAGCGACGGACAATACTTTGAATAAGTTACTTTGTATCATATCATTACAATAAACGTGTTTTTTCTGTACAAAAATTCCGGTTTCATACTTACACACCTGGTACATTTAGACAGGAAAAAAATAAGCGATATTGAGGGATATTTTAAACTAAGAAATAATAATTCTATAACTTTGATATGCAAAAAAGTTCGAACAGTTTTGTCAGTTACAACATGTATAGTTTCTATGTGACGGTAATTGAAATGAAAAAAATGCAAATTTAAGAAAATGGCACGCATTTACAAAAAAATCAACATTTCACCGAACATTTCTGTAAAATGTGGATTAAAAAAGTAGTTTTTTCCCAATTTTTCAAAAACAATTCTCGTCAAGTACAGAAGGTACCAATATTATCAATATTTCTACCAAGTTTCAACTCAATCGACTTAATAGTTTTTGAGTGATCCTGCACGCCAATTTCGATAATGCAGTTTTGAGAAAAACGCGTTTGAAATTCACGCCCGCTCCGAATCCGAGCGGTGGGGCACAGCGTTGACGGGCTGTATCGTTTGAGGTTTTTCGAATTTCGCTTTAAAACGTTAGGAAAATATTCTACAATTATAGTTCTATCGTTTGAAGAGAAAAAAAATAGACTTTTTGATCGTTGTAAATGTATATACCGCCTGAAATGAAAGAAAACCGAGAGATCACTGTCAAAGGAAGACTTTACCTTTCGGGTGCACGAGACTCGCTCGGCTTTGGACCATCGCGTATATCCGACGTCCCGGATTGCGAAGACGGCGGCCCGCGCGAATCGTTGCGTCCATCTGAGAATCGTTGAACTAATTAGTCGCTGATGTACCTCCCAACCAATAAATAACGCAAATGTTGGGATACGTCGATATTCCGAAATGGAATAAAAATGTATCCAGTCAAACATGGAAAAGTTACAAGGGCAAAACACATTTCTCTTAAGGGGCCAGTCCACTTTGAAAATTTCAAAAATCGAAAGCAAGCAAGACTTGAAAAAATCGACGATGATGAGCAATCAGAAGGGATCTTGTACTGTGCAGGAATTGCCGATTGAGTTTAGGTAAGAGTTTTTCACACTTCAAACGCGTTTTTCTCGAAACAACGTTTTCAAAATCTAGCTCCATCGTATCTCTAAAACTAATAAACCGATTCTCTTGAAATTTGAACCACATATTGTAAACATGATTCGCAACACGATGACCCTCGATGGTTTTAAAATGTTGATTTTTACTCTTTTTTTTGCGATAAAATGCGAAAAACGCGGTTTTTTACTTTTTTCGTTTTTCATCTGCCATTTTCTTATTTTTTGATAAAACTTTATATCCGAGGGTCATTTTATAGCTGGTGTCATAGAGAATCTAATGGACTTTGATTTATTTGTTTCCGACAAGCCGTTGCCGAGTTGTGATGGAGCTACCTAGCCCACCTATTTTCGAGGCGTTACGTTAAACTATAGTTTTCGCACTTAAAAATAAATAATAAGGAATTTAAATTAAACAAAATGTATTTCAAGACTTTATTTATTAAGCCCAACCATTTTTATATTCATATCTTTTATAAAATCCTCAAAAAAATCGCGAAAGTGGCCTTTTTTCGTGGCTCCAATGTGGACCGGCCCCTTAAAATTATAGCTGCTTCAAAAGCTAAGGCGTTTCGCCACTCTCACTAAAATCACTTAGAAGGTACTTTCTATGATCTACTTTTGGTGTGTAATAATTCAGTGGGGATCTCAAAAACAAGAATTTTTCCGTGTACAAAAATGCGAGCATACACGCGGACATTTTTTTCCAAATACCATTTTTCGATTGTATGGAAAATACAGAACGAATTTCCATGAAAAATCTCGAAAAAAAAACCTAATTTTTTGTCCCGACAACAGAATTTTCTGTGCGAGAAAGCAAAATCTCACCGGAACGTCCAGAGGCCGGTTGACGAGCGGCCGGTCTATCAGCCTGCTTGTCTTTGTCTTCTTCCGAACGCCATGTGGAACGCGGCCTCTCCTTCTCGTTGTCGCTCCGTCCCTCCTGAAACAATTTTTCCGCTTTTACGAGACATTTGCGATAAAGAATTACGCGTACGCGAAACGACCGTCCCGATTGTTGCGAAAGCGTTTAAATTTGGCGATCGAGAAGGAAAAAAACGACACTCACCCCGTTGCGTCTTCCCCAAGCTCCTTCTTTCAGTGGAGCTTTTCGTTCTCTGCAATAAATATGGATATCATAGTTGCGGCGTCCAAAATGAATCGACTGTGGGAATAATTTTCATACCCATCCTCCGATTTATGCGGTTTGTCCGCGTAGGTTCGTGCGAGACGTTCCTCGATCTCGCGCTCGCGTGCCGTAGTGTCGACCGGTTTGGCGGCCCCGAAGATGTTCGCAGCTGGCACAGGTGTCGGTACAGGTGCCGCCGAGGAGGGTGCCTCACCTTCGGAACTGGCTTTATCGTCCTGCGTATCGTCCTTCACCACCGGCGACGGATCGATCGGCTTCGATCGAGGTTGCAAGTTCAACTTGACGCGCGTACGCGGCTCGGCTAATCGAGTCATACCAAATGGGAGTTAATCCTTCGCGATCGAACAAACTTATTACGAGCTTGAGCTTTGCGGCGCTCAAAAACGAACCAAAAAATCGGAAATGTCAAATTGATTTTGATGACAGTAAAATGTAAGTATACCAACGTAAGCGAGGCGTTTCAAATTTTTGAAAATTTACCGCGTGAAGAAGGGCTGTGTACAAACAGTTTTTCCTAAACGTCGCTTTTTGGCCTTTTCGATTTTACACAAACCGAAATAGAGCTCCATTAAGGCACCACACCACGGTAAAAAAATGTTTTTGTCATTTTTTTTCTTCATTTTCTCAAAGATACATTTGTTAAGAATGCTGTCACCAATTTTTTGAAAGAAATTTGGAAAATTGGCGTAGATACAGCATTTTATGTGAAACCGTTCGAAGCGGACGACCGTGCCGAGGGGCAGATGTATGGCTTTGAACGCGTTTTTCTCGAAACTACGTTTTTCAACCTGGTTGACAACACATTAGAAAAACTATTCATCCGATTTGCACGCGTATGCATGCACAAAAAATTTGCATACAGTCTTCTATATGTATATATTGACTGCGAGTATTAATAAAAAAAATCCATTCATCGTTTGCTTGAAAATAATTACGAAAAACACACCCTCGTACCGCGCACGAACCGTGGTGTGGTGCCTTAATGGGAAAGTGAAAAAAATACTCCGACATCGTTCCGATAACGAATCGCCGATGCAAAATCTTACAAGCGGCAGAATCCGAGGTTGGTGGACGAGAAGCTCTGTCGCCCCAATTGGACTCGCGTTCGCCCCCGAAATTGCGGTCCCGATCGCGATCGCCGCCAAAATTGCGACGAGATCCGAAGCTGCTGCCACCGCCCCGATCACCCCGATCGCCGCCATCGCGATCTCTGCTGCCCCGGTCGCCGAAGCGCGAGTACTCGCGTTCCCCCCCGCGCTCGCCGCCACGCTCCTTGTCGTCGCTACGGAAGCCGCGTCGTTCCCCGAACGACGAGCCACCGCGGTCGGGAAGATCTGGAAGAGGGGCACGACCCTCTCGCCACGCACCGGGTTTGTTGTCGCTCGCCGAACCTGCGCCATACAATTTTCACCATTAAGAGATAACACTACTCTAGGATTTTGGAAAAATCGTTTTTTTTTTGCTTTAAAAATACTTTGGGGTCATTCAAACGATATGCAATTGGTCCTGTAGCAATTTTTTAAAAGGTTTAATCATCGATTTTGCCGCAGCGCCTCGGACTTCTTGCAGGCGTACAACTTTAAACGCGTTTTTCTGAAAACTACTTTTTTCAAACTGGGAGGACGGATTGCCCGAACACCGTTGCATGGATCGATTTGAAATTTTGATAGTAGCCTCGCGATTACATTCTCTATGGGAGTACGGAGCCCTTTTTTGATTAAATGTAAACTTTTTTTTTATAAACAATTTACTGCTCATTTTTTGGGCAAAAAATCGATTTATTTCTTTCAAAGTGCGCCATTTTTTCAAAATTTTATTTAAAAAAATCGCTACGTAGTCCCATAGTTAATAATATATAGATTATAGTTTTTTTGTGGTTTTTGTTCCAGGTCTTATACTTTACGAGAAAACCGTCCTCCCGTGAAGCTATTTGAAAAAACACGTTTTTCAAGGTGGGCTCTGTCGCCGTCATTTTGTATGAAAATGATGATAAATTTTTTTTAATACTGTGTTTTTACTGTGTTTACTGTGTTTTTAATACTGTGTACTTATATGTGTTAAATAAACCCTCTCAAAAGAAATCCTATTCCTTATCCCTTGATAATCCGAATTTTTAAGCTGGACTTCGACCGAAACTACCGGCAAAAAGGATGAACTAAACTTCTCGAATTGTCGATCGGGACGGAAAGTTACAGATCTCGGCTAAAAAGAAGTGCAACTTTTCAGGTAATCTTTGGAAGATTAAGGCGGTCCTCTAGTTTCTCGGGGCGAAAAAATCGATTTTACTACATAAATCACATTTACAACATGTGTAGAAAATGTGTGCCAAAGGATTTTTCGATATTCGAAGTGGTTCACAAGTTACGGCCCTGGAACGGAGCAGGTATACGGAGCAGGTATACGGAGCAGGTATACGGAGCAGGTATACTTCCAAAAGCGTTTTTCTCGAAACGGTGACCACGATATTTCAGAAACTACTGCACCGATCTTGTTCAAATTTATACAGCATCTTTAATATGTTATAAGCCAGCGATTGAACTAGGATTATTATGATTGCTTCGATAGTTTTTTTTGTACGAGCGAAAAACTTAAGAAAAAATGAGTAAAAAATAGAATGTAATTTTCAAAAGTGTATAAACAAGTCAATTTTTGTAATTTAGAATTCACTCTAGTTCAATCGCTAGTCTTAAATATGAAGATTTGAATGCCGTTTGGTTTTTTGATTTCAGATAAGCAGAACAGCCGCAATCTTGATCGCCGTCAAGCACCTCTTTTACTTGATGTCTTCCTGTCGGCCACTGTAACTTTTATTCTATTATATATTTTGACTTCAAAAAATTTGTAAAGCTTATTTAAATGTTAATAAAGATTATGCAAAAACAAAGAGATTGATTATTTCGATGCTTTGCCCGTAAAAAATTATTGAAAAAGCCGTAAAAAAACAGCCGAGAAACTAGAGGACCGCGTTAAAAGAAAACAAGCTCATGGTTGTTACGCATAGATTCGGAAATTGCCTAAACTTTCCAGGTTTTATAAATATTGAATAAAGAACAATTTTTTTTAAGATAAAATATATGAAAATGTTAAATATTAAAATAATAATGTTTAAAAAACTGTCATTCGAAAAATAATTTAAACACTAAAGTAAAAAAGATCTATTAAAAGCAAGTACAGAACCTGTTCTTTATTATAAACAGAATTTTTTATGACGGTGCCAGTAAATAAAAAATAAATATAAACACTTATCTACAATAATAATTGTGTGGTTGTGTATCGACAAATCAAATGCAAATGTATAGAGGTTTAAAGTCAATTATTTTTTAGTTTTTGAAATTTTCAATGTTCGACACTGACGTAACTTTTTTTTGTATATAATGAAAAATAATATAAATGTTAAAAATATACAAAGATATTTATTTTTGATTCTTTTTTTTTCAAATTGGTTTTATCTTTGGAAATTCTGGAAAAAATCGAAAATTTTCAAAATTCCCTGACTTTTCCTTGATTATTCCAGGAGGAAAGGATTCCCTGAGTTTTCCCTCCGGTTCCGGAATCCGGTTGTTTTTTCTGCGACCTTTCGACTCTCATAAAATCGCGTCTAATTTTTTTGGGGAATGACAATAGGAGTTTCTTCTCAAAGGGGCTCCAAAGGGCCAAGCATTACTCCCATTTTTGTGTAAAAGCATTTTTCGTGAAATAGTGCAGCCTTTGAAAAATGTGTCTACACTTTTAGCCGACAATGCATACGGGAAGGGGGATAAATAAAAATACAACGTACTATCGCGTTCTTCGCGACGCTCTCTGTCGAAGCCGCCACGGCTGCGGAAGCGATCGTTGTCGCCCGCGGGTAGCTCCTCACGCGCCCCGCTTCGCCAATCGGTCGAGCTGCGTTCAGGATCGTCGTAATTGTCACGACGCCCGTAATCTCGATTCATTCCCATACGACCTCGTCGATCGTCGCTGTTGCTGTTCGAGACCTCGATTCTCACGCGTCTACCTTTGATCGTCTGTAAAATAACGATTTGTCAAGTTTCAAATCGCGCGGTGTAACGAAAAGCGCGACAGAAGTAGTTAAGGCGAAATGAACCCTACAGCGAGTGTATAGTAGACTTCTAAAATTCTATCAGCCGATGAAAACTAATATTACGCTACTGGAAAACACTGTCGTTTTTCATTGAAAATTCATCTTTTTCCCCGTTTTTTATGTATACTAGATAATAATTCCGCAACTTAAAAAATCATCAGTGTAACATTTTCAAAAAATCGATTTTTCTTTTTGGCTAATCCTAAAGTATAATAGTATAGACGGCTAATAGTATAGACGATTTATATGAAATGTAAGTAGAATGAATATGTAAGTAGACAATTTATATGAAAATTACGCACTCGAAACTTTAAACGCGTTTTTCTCGAAATATCGTTTCTCAAAACGGTGTACACTCTCAAAGGAAGAGTTTTCAAGCTATCCGTCTCAAACTTTGGCACAACATTCTTCACGCCTTTATCTTGCTGTGGAAGCTTTTTTTTAATCTTCACATTTTTTTAACGAAAAAATAGGCTAAATTCGATACTTTTTTTTCAAACCGCCGCCATTTTGTCAATTTTGAATTCCAAAAACCTCCATAGCTATATAGCGGCTTTCATAGTCATTAGTAATCTTTTTACAAATTTTGTTTCAGATAATACTCACGGCCACAATCGTGAACACCGTGAGGACTCCTTTTTTTCGAAGACATTTGCAACCAAAAAATATGTCAAGAAAATAAAAATAAACGTTTCAAAAATTATTTGGTTCTTTGATGAGTGCTTTGATTTAACATAAAAAAAAATCAGACTGCTTAGCGTATTGTAACCATCGAAAAAACAAATCGCGAAAATCAGCTACTTTTCGAGCAGTTATACTGTGATGATTCCTTAAAATATTTACTCAATAACAAAATGTCTCATATACAACATTGAACAATTAACCGTTTCATTTTTGCTGTGTGTTCTTCGTAACCATGCACTTCGACTTCTGTCAGTTTCGCAAGAATGTTTCCGTTAAGGATAAAACGCTCGGGCACTGTACCGTGTTCGTCAAAGAGAGAGCGTCGATCAGGCTCTGGCGATCGTCAAAATCGACGTATCCGTATCCCTTGAGCTTGGTTGAGTCCTTGGGAAGACGCATGTTTGTCACCTGCAAAGAGAGTGCAAGCCTTTAGGTATGCGGTGAACGTCCACAGATTGCTTTCCTTGTTTCTCAACGTAAGCCGATTTCTCGGCAACTTTGAAGAAGTTGCAACAAGTTTAGGCCAAGCATATCGGAATTCATATTCGTTTAGGTTTGTAATACGGGTTTTTATGAACTGCAAACTTTGAACTCAGCTTGCGCAATTAATTCCCATTTTATGTGTTGCTCTTTAGTAAAGTTAATGCACATGTACATATTGAATTCAACGCATATGTACATATTGAATGTGATGCACATGTACATATTGAATGTGATGCACACGTACATATTGATTTTGGTATTCATTGATTTTCATAAGGACATTGACTTCATAACAAAAAATGATGCTAACAAAACGTGACCGATGTTTGTAGCTTAGAGAAAAAATAAAAAGTTATTAATAACGAATAGATCACCAAAATTAAAAAACAGATCACCAAAACCACAAACAATAATCGAATTTTGCGAAATCAGTCCTGAAAATGGACAAGCGACAGCTACATTACAAATCTTCAAGTTCCTATTAAGACATATCAGTCAGTGATGATTGCATCATCCAATTGGACATTGAGACTATGATATTCCATTGCTCTCACTCTCCTAGTAGAGAGAGGGTTTTTCCGGCACTAGTAGCATCACCCAAACAAAAATATAGGCGTAACCAGACATTACTTTTTTCGAACTTCATTTCAGCTCGTTGTACACACCTGCATGTCCGCGAAGAAATCGGCGAGATCCTCTTCCAACACGTCGTACGGCAGGTTGGATATGTAAGCCACGAACGGCGGATTGGTTGGAATATTCTCTTCGTCGATTCCAGGGCCTCGAGCGGCTCGAGGCGCAGTCGGCAGAATTACCGGCTCTTGTGGTTTCCTCGACGGATACATGTCTACGAATCGAGGCGTTTTTTACACAACTTTCTCAACGCAGCATTATCGTTATTTGCAGCAGTGTGGCGCGACGACAAAAGTGCATGGTTCGAGACGGAACATCGAAGGAATTGAAAATCTTTTTTAATTCGTATCAGCCACCTAACGGCTCCGATCACTTCGCGTCGCGATCGAACACGAGAGCGGAGGGCTCAAACTTTGGTAGCGCCGAACGACTGATGAATAATCGGCGTCTCGTAACTCACCGTGATCGTCGTCCACATCGTCGGCCCAACTCGAAGTCTTCACAGGCATGGTAGGCATGCCGCCAGGAGTCTCCGGTATAAAATCTGTCAGCGGCACTGTTTGCCACTTGTTTTTCTTCCCCTTTTTGCCTTCTAACGAAGAAAAGAGAAGCACAGACAAAAACGTACAATACTGATGCTGCGCTGCGAGAAAGAGCGCGCCGACAATAAGTGCGAACAAAAAAAATTCCAATACTCGAAAGCATGACCAATCCCAATGCCATGGGTGTTTGGTTATGCGAAATTTGGAATGTGAAAATCATGGAAAATTTCACGTCGCCCCGGAGGCTATTCGCCTCGGGCGCGTCTTGCTCGCCGCTATTGACAAAATAATCGCTCTATTTACTTACTCGAAGCCATGATTACAGGCTTGAAATTTGAAAAACCCAAACGAGTTCGCAAATCGGTACTGCACACGACCAACTCCTGGCTCCGTAAGGCATGAATCGCAGCACGAAAAGATGCATGTGTCAAATCTTGAGAAACTTCCACCGACGTATTTCCGCGTGGGCTCGCGAGATAGCGCGCCGAGGCAAAAAAAAAACGTCCCGCGAGCGCGGACAACGGAATGTCACTAGTCGCGTTGGTAGCCCATTGGTCGTCAGCGCTGAAGACGCCGGAATTGCAAACGTGCAACGTTTACGGAGAGTACCACTGTCGCATTTGATATCCCGGATTTGTTCCAGGCGTGGCCGCTTTTTTCACTAAAAATTGCGGGAACAGCGTTAAAAATAAAGAAAAGCTTAATCACGCGTCCCGAGATGCAACTGATGTGAGAAACAGATAATAATCGATGTGGGAAGTATAGAAGGTCCGGAAAGCATCGGCATGGATGTAAAAAAAGGGGGGAAAAGAGGGCGCCACTTGCGGGGAGTAACGCCGCACGTCGCACGCCGCAGAAATCGCCGAGCTGCGAGTACGAGAGGACGCTGTAGCGAAGAAAAGAGACAACATAAGCATACGATTTTCGCAATTTCATACACAAATATATACTTTATGGGACTCATCACTGCTGACTGTGAAATGATACGGATAAAGGAACAATTCGAGGCTAAATTAGTGTTAGAGGGCAAGGATGATCCTCACAACTTGTTGAACAATATGGTCGACGCTAGAGCGTGCTATAAACCCAGCGAGAGAGTAAGAAACACGCTTTCGACACCATCTTCTTTTTTTTTCTTCGTGTGACTCAATGGCTGTTATCTCGATGTGCATTTTTCTTTTTTAATATTGTAAAGTACCGCAACGAGAGGAGGATTAAAACGAAAACGTATCGTACGACGCAACGGTGAACTTTAGTCATTCGGATTATTTATCGATCTCGCTTAATTATTATTTACCGTGCGTTCTTATGTATGTCACATTTAGCGTAAGATTGATGAGAATGCAACCGTAGATTATCTTTATCGTACACTATGCATATGTTTGACATTTTACTTTCGGCACGTTTATCATTAGTATTTTTCGATGTGACTTTATTTAATTCACCTCGTTTAGACATAACTCCACGCTCGAGCTCTACGACGAACGCTCCCTACTCCCCCCTTGTCGCGAAAGCGCAAATGTCACGTCCACCGTTCGCGGTGGTTAATTAGTTTATATGAAAATACGTGCTCTACTCGACGGGACAAAATAATGCCCTCTATGACGGAGGTCTGCTCGAATCCCCATCTCGATGGAACAACGTTTGTCGTAATTTTTCTCGCGGGCTTGAACGTGACTGTTACGCATATGGAAAACTGGGAATACTCGGGAAATTCCTTTACTTCAGGAATAGTCGGGGAATTACTTTTTGCAAGAATTACGAAAAACGAAACCGCCTTGAAAAAAAAAGGAAACGTATAAACAAATATTTTTGTATGTTTTTTAAATTTATATTATTTTTCATTATATACAAAAAAGTTATGTGAGTGCCAAACAGTGAACATTTCAAAATCTAATTTACTCTAAAGCTTTTCTCTAAACATTTGCATTCGATTTGTCGATACACAACCCCACAATTATTATCGTAGATGAGTGTTTATATTTATTTTTTATTTATTGCCACCGATAAAAAATTCTGGTTATAATAAAGAACGGGTTTTGAATTTTTTAAAAATAGGTTTAAAGAGTTAACCATCGATTTTTGCAAGATAAAATAATATTTACCATAAAAACTGCTAATTACAGGATATTCTTGAAAGTATAAAGTGTCACACTGGTATAGCCCCTTAACGTGCTATACAAATAATTTAAAAAGACTTTTTCAACGACTTTATTAATTCACTTGGAAGAGATTTTCATACTGAAGAAAACAAACTGCTTTATTTCAATAGGTCGTTCAGTTTTTTTGTTATCACGCCCGCCAATTTGGAAAAATCGTGAAAATGAAAACTGGAGAAAACGCGCGCCAAAGTTTTTAATTGGAGGCAATATCAATGTCAAATATCAATCGCTTCTCTGCTTTTGGCCTTGTATCTTCGAAAATATTTACAATTGGCCTTTGTAATTTTGTAAATATATTCTTGGATAGTTGATCTATCGATTTAGGCAATTAAAAAAAAAACGATTTTCCGGACCTTCTAATTCCGGCCTTAAGGGATCATCACGGTGAAACGGGTCGAAAAAGTAGCTGATTTTCGCGATTTTTTAAATAGTTGAAATACGCTAATCGGTCTGATTTTTTATGTCAAATCAAAGCCTTCATGAAGAAGAGAAAATAAATGATTAAACGTTTGTTATTATTTATTTAAAAAAATGTTTTAACGGTTGAAAATATCTTCGAAAAAAAGGAGTCCTCACGGTGTACACGGTTGTGGTCGTAAATATGATCTGAAACAAAATTTGTAAAAAGCTTATTAATCAGTATGAAAGCCGCTATCTTGCTATGGAGGTTTTTAAAAAATTAAAATTGACAAAATGGCGGTGGTTTAAAAGAAAGTATCTAATTAAGTCTATTTTTTCAAGTTTTTCGTTAAAAAAAGCTTCCATAGCAAGATAAAGAATGGCATGAAGAATGTTGTGTCAAAATTTCAGACGGATAACTTGAAAACTCTTTCTTTGAGAGTGCACACCGTTTTGAAAAACGACATTTCGAGAAAAACGCGTTCAAAGTTTCGATTGCGAAATTTTCATATAAATTGTCTACTTACGTTCATGTAAGTATATGAACAACATGTTTATAACCATCTATACCAGATAGTGCAAAAAAAATGGATTTCTTTTTACAATTTTACACTGCGATGATCCCTTAATATTGAACATTTCCATATATTTGATCTTAAAACAAAATGATGATCTTTATTTGACCCTAATTTCCCTGGAATATTTGCACAACCGGTGTGGAATGACTGGAAAAGTCAGGTAATGTCTGAGTCAATAATTCGTAACGAGAATGTTGAAACAAATGGCTCGTCAGTTCGGAGGTTTTTATTTTGTGGAAAGTACAACTGTGCATGTCGTTTTACGTAAGATATTCCACCCTCGTAGCGTCGTCGACGGGTGCTCTCCCTCCGTTTGGGAAACGCATCCCGTCGGTCGAGTACCCGTTCCAACGTGTGTGTGACCACGAGCAACGACACGCGTCTCAATGGTGAAATCGTTGGATCTTCGGTGTGTCACGAGCGGGCGTTTTTTTTTTAACGAGGGATCTTATTTCGTTCAATAGCCTCTATGGGGCGGGTGGAGAACCGACGAATTGGGGGCGTGCGTACCGGAATACGGTAATTAGAGCGGATTAAGTAGTGGATTGTTAATCGGTCAATCGTCGAGTTTGCGCAGCCTTGAGTGCGTTATACGGCCAGCAGCGGGCTAATAGAAAATCTGACGTTGAGACCATCTTTCTTTTTTATTAAAGAAAAATATGAGGCCTACAGGTTGGACCTATTCACTCCGCCGTTGAGACTATTAAGGAGTTATACCAGGTGTGTAAGTATGAAACCGGAATTTTTGTACAGAAAAAACACGTTTATTGTAATGATATGATACAAAGTAACTGGACATGGCTTCTCGGGTCACCTTTAACTGATCCGCCAGTTGTTGTTGTGTTTGAGCGTCGTCATTGTCCAACAAGGCTTGCAGGGCAGCGTCTTCAAACTTTTTCGGTGGTCTTCCACGTTCTTCGTTCCTCACGTCAAAATCGCCACTTTTGAACCGTTTGAACCACTCGAAACACTGTGTTTGACCGAGAGCATGCTCACCAAACGCCTCCACAAG
The DNA here is from genome assembly GCA_944452715.1 of Ophion slaviceki. Classification (NCBI taxonomy): domain Eukaryota; kingdom Metazoa; phylum Arthropoda; class Insecta; order Hymenoptera; family Ichneumonidae; genus Ophion; species Ophion slaviceki. The sequence continues at coordinate 17,098,592 of OX101783.1, read as the reverse complement.
CATTCGATGCGATTCGGCTGCGGTTTTCTTCAGATGAAAACAGAAAAGTAGTGCTGTCCGCAAATCGTAATTTGTTGGCACAAAACTCGACATGTTTATCTCTAATAAACTAATGCTACTGAATGAAACTCGTGTTATTGTGAGTTGGAAATCTTTGTCGGATATCAATACAATAACAAGACACCGCTGACGTGATGTGTCGGTAACTGCATCGACATCTAGCGCCACCTATGGGCAAATTCCGGTTTCATACTTACACACCTGGTATACAGTCAGGAGGCCCTAAAACATCGATTGTTCAAGAATTTTTCTTGAGAAGACCTTTAAATCTACTAACGTAAAAATTTGTACACGAATTATGATAACTTTTAACTATATTTTAACACTTTTTATTTGTAAAAATAATTATTTTGAAAGCTGCTATAGCCGATCTCCGGGAGTACCGCTAAAAAAAGGAGTCTTGCGTTGAGCACGATATCTCTGGACTGGATCATCTAAAATTAAAAAAGCAAAAATATTTCGTTAATACAATGGATTATCTTGTAATTGATCGAAGGACTAAGCACAATAATAATTTTTGACAAAATGGCGGCTTCTAAAAAAAAATCGATTTTTGACAAAAATTTAGACCTTAAATTGTTTGTAAAATAGAAAATATTTATCGGTGAAAAAAACCTTCGATTAATTGCTGAAAATATACTTGAAAAGATTGTGTTAAAATTTGAGACTGATCGGTTCAGCCGTTTCCAAGAAATCTTGCTCTCACCGACTTTAAAACACACAGTTTTGAGAAAAACGTGTTTAAAGTTTCAAAAGTACTTTCGAACGCTCTGACACGACATTACAAATGTGCGTGTAACTTCGAGAATATTCGCCGGATTGACAAGACATTTTCTGTGTGTACTTAAATATATGTACATTACGAAAAAAAAAAATATTAAAAGATCGATTTTTCGAAAATTTTAACTGTATATAACCCCTTAAGACAGACGTCAAAGCAGCGTCCTCTGCAGTTACTTTTTTTCAGATATTTTGTATCTTTAGTCCAAGGCAACGCGAAAAGTGGGAGAGAAAAATGGTGTTGACGTTTGTGTCGTTGGAATGCAACGTAAATTCTTCTTTATTTTTCCCTTTCTTTATTTCTATTATTATCTAAACCCTATTTTTCCAAGTTTTACTCGCGGAACCCTAATGAGAATCTTCTAAAATGTTCCAGTGATTTTTGTAACCTAAATAGGCCGAACAAAAATTAGGTAATACGAAGAAGAAAAAGAAAAAAATTTGTTGCATCCCAACGATGCAAACTTCAATACCATAAGAAAAAAAACCGCGTTTGTGAGGAAGATTGTCCTTTCCCGTGTTATTAGATTAAAGCGAGGGTAAATTAAGGCCGCGGGAAAATGGTCTCTACTGACGATCGATGCGCTTGCTTCAGTCGGTCATCCATCCGAGTGACGGACATGGGTTCGGCCGATTTTTTCCCCATCTATGGGACACTCGTACACCCACGTTTCTATGTAATTGTTTTTGGAAAAAATAAGAATTTTATTTTTCTAATGTAATCTGAAGATATTTTGTTATTTTTTGTTACCATATCCTCATACGTGAATATTCCCCTCCGTTTAAAGGGTTAGGCTACTGAGACGATCCGAAAATCGGGGTTATTTGAAAAAATTAATTTCGAAGGGACAAGTAAGATTGAAAAATCGTTTGGACATTTATTTGCATGTTCATTAACAAAGTTGTGTACCAAATTTAATAAAAAATATTAATAGTTGAAGAAGTTATAAATAATCTCGCGAAGGACCTTTGAACGTGAGAGGCTCAACAGTGTACTTGATTTTGACCACTCGGTTAATCTGAAACAAAAAAAAACCGTTTCTTTTTTCTTAAGGCTGATATACATTTAGACGGGAAAATATTAAGCCATTTCGAGAGATTTTTTTAAACTAAAAAATTATTATTCTGGACTTATCAAACTATAGGTATACTTTAATAGTATATTTAAGTATACAAAACAATTTTTTAAATTCATTTATCATCAAAATGGCGGAGCTGTGGCAGAGTGTTACAGAAAGGTTGCCACGGGAGTTGCGAATCGGCGTGCAGTCCAGCTTCCAAAATAAACATTTTTTCAGATAAAACATGTATAGTTGGGGCCGGGTTGAAATTCCGAACTTTGAATGATCAGAACGCTCAAAACTCCGAAAGAATACTACCCCGAAAAATCAAAACTCCGAAAGAAATTTATACGAAAGACCAAAACTCCGAAAATCTGATCACCGTCAAAATAAATCGGCTATGGAAGTTTTAAAAGTTTCACAATTTTCAATAAATCGATTAATTATTTCAAGAATGTTTTTTTAAGAAGTGATTTTGCTTCAATTTTGAAATTTGTCTAAACAATGTTATACGTTCTACATCATTTACGATCAACAGCGTAGACTTTCGCTGGCATGATCTTGAGATGGGGGCAGGGTTGAAATTCCGGACTTTGAATGCGCCGACGGTTTAAAATGCCTAATTTTAATGTTCCGAAATGACAAGGTTCGTCAAGATCATGCCAGCGAAAGTCTACACAGTTAACTGTAAATGATGCAGAACGTATAACATTGTCTAGGCATGAAAAATTGACGTAAAATCACTTTTTAATAAATAAATAAAACTTGAAATAATTCGACGATTCATTCAAAATTTTAAAACTTTTAAAACTACCATAGCCGAATTATTTTGACGATGTTCAGATTTTCGGAGTTTTAATCTTTCGTGTAGAATTCTTTCAGAGTTTTGACCTTTCGTGGTAGTATTCTTTCGAAGTTTTTAGCGTTATGATCATTCATAGTTCGGAATTTCAACCCGGCCCCGTATAATTTCTATTTAACAGTAATTAAAATGAAGAAAATGCAAATTTAAGAGAAAGGCCTGTATTCACAAAAAAAATATCAACATTTCTCGTAAAATTTGGATTAAAAAAGTAGTTTTTTTTTTTATAAATTTTCAAAAACAATTCCCGTCAAGTAGAAGGTAGCAATATTATTAATATTTCTACCAAGTTTCAACTCAATCGGCTTAATGGTTTTTGAGTAATCCTGCACGCCCATTTCGAAAAAGCAGTTTTGAGAAAAACACGTTTGAAGTTTACGCCCGCTCCGAATCCGAGCGGTGAGGCACAGCGTTGATGGGCTATAACGTTTGAAGTTTTGCGGATTTCGCTTTGCAGCTTTGGGAGAATATTCTACATATATAGTTCTATCGTTTGAAGAAAAAAAAAAGAAATTCATTTTTTTATCGTTGTAAATGTATATCCCTCCCTAAAATCCGAGCTTTTTTTGTTATCGTGTTTCAATCATGGAAAAAAAAATTCAATTTATTCATCGATTTTTTGAGGAAAAATCATTCTATTGTTAATAAGTAATTTAAAAAATGTTAAGAAGAAAAACGTCGGTCAAAACTAAACTACTATTACACTGAAGAAGTGTAACAAATTTTGAATCACCGTTTTGGAAAATATCGTTTCGAGTAAACGCGTTTGCAGTTTTACTAGCTGTTCAATCGTTGTAACCATAAGTTTGGCTTCAATCTGCGATTACTGCACCATATGTTCCTCCTCTTCAATTTGAGTTGCGTCAAGTGACGAACGAGTGTTCGTCATATTCATAGTAGCCTAACTCCTCAAAGTTTGCTACCACAGACAAGACCGCGTTGAAACACGTCAATTAAATAACTATATCAGTTTTTCACTTGTAAATAACAAGATATTTTACATATTTAGTTTGAAAATATGTAAATTCATGACTTCTTCAGAATTATTGCTCATTAAAAAACTCGAAAGTATGTTTGCTTTCGAACGGGATTATCTCGCATTCACTACCTTAAGGTATTCCTTTCGCGGAGGGCCGTATTTTGTGGGAGTATAAGCAGGGCTCTTCTGAATCATTAGTAAATTACAGTAGCGTTTAATAAAAATAAGTCACAATCAATTATTATATCCAACGATGAACGGGAAATAAAAAATTTCGCTCAAATTGAATAGATTTAAGGCGGGATATACATTTACAGCGATCAAAAAATCGTTTTCGTTTTTCGTTAAACGATAGAACAACATATGTAGAATATTTTCCCAAAGTTTCAAAGGGAAATTCGGAAAACTTCGAACGTCACAGCCCGTCAACGCTGTGCTTCAGCGCTCGGATTCGGAGCGGGCGTAAACTTCAAACGCATTCTTCTCAAAACTGCATTTTCGAAACTGGCGTGCAGTATTACTCAAAAACTATTAAGCCGATTCAGTTGAAACTTGGTAGAAATATTGATAATATTGGCCAAATTGACCTTCTACTTGACGATAACTGTTTTCTAGGAACTAGGGTATGAATATCGGAATTGTTTTTCGGAACTAGGGTATGAATATCGAAATCTTGGAATCTTGGAAAGATTTTTCTGATTGTTCAACTTCGATATTGAATAGTCCAATATCGTAATATCGGAATTAGTGGCAAAAAGTTAAAAACGTCGCGTGCTTCGTGCTCACGCACTGTACCGTACTTACCGCGCGTAACGCGGTGCACTAACGCCATCTAGCGAACCCTTACCGTACCAATACCTTGTTACCAACTCTTAATTTCATGCGATTTAACAGTTTCTCGAAGTGTCTTGAAGTTCCTTAAGGGACTATACCAGTGTGAACGCTGAAAATTTGAGTGATTTTCGGGAATTTTTCGAAAGAAAAGTACTCAATTAAATGTTTCGGAAAATTAAGAATATATTTGGCTATATTTGACCTATAATACATGATTTTTTCATAGAAAAATATTGAAATCCAAGCGACTTATGCGCTGCCTTCGAAGGCGCCAAAAAAAAGTTCCTCCACTGCTGACATGATTCCGGCCGATTGAGTAGCTGAAACCGAAAAAGGAAAAAATTTTAAACTGGAAGGTATTTCCTGTACAATGACATAGGATTTTCGAAAAATATCAAAATCTAACAAAATGGCGTAGTTATGAAAAAAGTCTGTTTTCTTGCCTATAAAATGGTCGTTTTTTTCAATGCCAAATCGTCAATTTTCATCCAATCAAAAATGTCCTACGTCATTGTAGAGTAAATATATTCAAGAGTACCCAGTTCAAATTTCAAGTCAATCGGATCATTGCTCTTTGAGTTACAATGTCAGCAAATTTGAAAAATCTCATTTCGAGAAAAACGCTTTCAAAGATTTAACTATCGATTTTTGCAAGATAAAATTACATTTACCATAAAAACTGCTAAGTGTAAACGTAAAGTATAAAGTATAAACTGCCGAAAAAGGCAAAAAAATCGATTTTTTTAAAGTGTCACACTGGTATAGCCCCTTAAAGTCCTTTTCTATGGTTTTATTTTGCTTTTTGGAATAGGAGTAAGGAAAAATCTGTGATTGAGAACACTGAGACACCGGCTGCCTAATTAAGAAATTATACATTAATAACGATTGATTTTCTGACTGTTGTTACGAGTTGTTACAGGTGTTGCTTTTATTTTTCAATTATGTGAATAATAAAAATATGTCATTTGAAAACCTTATAAAGAATATTCTAGATGAATAAAGACTGAATGACTGTGATTTTGTAATTGTTGTAGTAACCTGTAAAAGGTTTCGATTTGTTTTGTCAATTTCGTCTATAATAGAAAAATTAATTTAGGTACGTATTAAAAAATTATATACTTATAAAGACTCTGTTTTTCTAATTGTTGTAGCATAGCGAGCTGTAATTAGTTTTGTTAATTATTTTTATCAATCAAAAATTTGATTTAAGGGGTCTTCTCACTTTAGACGCTAAAAAAGGCTATTTTCATGAATTTGTTTTATACTTTTATATTATAGATATTCATATAAAAGTTGTTACACTTAAGAAATACACTTTCGAAATACATTTGAAAAAAATTTAATATATTTTTGTAACCCAAACAAACTTTAAATTTTTTCGAAATTACTGAACCGATCCTTATGAAATTTTAACCAAATATTCTTTACAACTATAGCTATAGCGCATATCAAGGATTTTTTAAAATTTTGATATTTACTATTTTTTTGCAAAAAACGGTGAAAATAAACGTTTCTTTTTTTGTTTCTTTCGAAAAATGTCCGCCATTTTTTTATTTTTGCATATATCAAAAATCGTACGATATGCGCTATAGCCATTAACATACTGAATCTAAAAACGTTTGATTTTTTTGTTTTGGATGATCCATCTCCGAGATTTCATCAACAGCGCATACCTACAGTTTTTTTAGGACATTTTTTAACTACCATTTTCGTCTATAATTGTGACTTAAATAAACAAATAATTTAAAAAAATGTATTTCGAAAGTATATTTATTAAGTATACCAACTTTTATCTCAATATCAATAATATAAACCAATCAAAAAAAAAATCATGAAAATAGACTTTTTTTTAAGTCTAAAGTGAGAAGACCCCTTATAATGCCTTTTTTTCTATGAAATTCAACTTTTCATTAAAATTTCCTAATTCCGATATTGAAAACCGATATTACATACCCCAACTGGGACATATTTTTACTTGATTATACACAAAAATCAGTTGTTAAATATTCGGGTTCGAGAAAGGAACACCTTAATATCGGTGGCTTTTGAAACTGAGAAATCCCATACCCATACGAGAGGCCCGCACAGATCCCCATCGGAAATGATTTTCCGAAAAATTTCCTCTTATCAAACAATGGCGTTAAGGACGAGATCTCGACGCTACAAAAAAAATAGGGGTCAAGGGAGAGGGGAGGTTAAGAACGGGAGCATTTGCTTCCTCGGGTTTCGATCTACTTTCACAATAAGGCCCGAGACATGAGCTCGATCGGTTAATGGCTGCGCACCTCTCGGAGCTTTCGATCGAGTGTCACCGGACGGGGGCTGAATTTCTATAAATATATGTCACACCTTCTCGCCCTCGTTGGCGTAAGATTCTGCTCGTTTCAGGCTCCGCGAACCATTTTACGCTTGTTCTGGCTACGTAACGACAAAGTTAAGCGTCATCGCGAGCGCCCCGAACGCTCGCGTATATAATTAAAACGTTTTTTGGGACTCGGGTATCGCACGAGAGCGCAGACCTGCCGAATTCTCGAGAAAGGCCGCACGAGAGTGGTCGACATTCGAACGAAAAAAAATGTTCATCCAACGGTGTTACGCGAAAAATGCGAAACTTTATTGACATTTGTACTTCGAGGCGCATAAAAAATATAGCTTGCGATGTTGTCCGAGCAAATATCGAGAAAATTAGAAATGACAGCGCGTCAGCGAAAGTTCCCGTAGCTTCTCTCCGGCGTACGTAACCTCACTTTTTTACTCCTCATCCATTCTCTCGATCGACGTCGATCCACGGTTGCAATTTCTCCCAAGTTTCTTTTCAATGGTATACACTTATTGGGCGTGTTGGATTCTCGCGATGTCAAAGCCGCGCGCGAATTCCGCACGCTGAGAATCTCAAGTTTCTTCAATTTTCTCTCGGGAGAAATCTGCGCCCATGGTAAGGCGGTACAGAATGCGAACGCGCCGAGTTTGCAGACAGGGAAAATGACACGGTGATTAAACGCGTTTGCACAATTTGCGGTCCGACCGGTATTAGAAACCGCTTCTTTATCACGTCCCTCTCGCGTATTCGCAGATCGAACGAACGTCCGAAAGTCGTTCGTACTCTTTTCCAACTCGAGTTTAAGGAGCTACCTAGAGGCCCGAAAAAAATGACCGAATCCCGATTTTTTTCTGGGAAACGGTTGGTCTAAATAAACGCATTTTTTTAACACAAAGGTATATATATCGAGAGCCTTAAACGAAAATCACCAAAGAATACAGAAAAACAACAAAAACATGGCCGCTGGCAAAGATGAAATGTTTTCGCGACTTTTGGCGGTGGACACTCTCCAGCTTGAACGGTCTATCCGAAATCTTAAAACCAAACGGGTTATCCAAGTTAACAATTAATACGAGTCGTTGACGATCGTTGATTTTTAAAATCATTTTTTTCAACAACGTGGCGACGAGTTGAAACTCGAACATACAAAATCTATTTAAAAAGTCACCATTTTTACGTAACTATTAAAAAATGAAGATCGATTTTTAAAAAGTGAGGTCGTCATCGACCTTTAAACGTTTCTCATCATGTCTCCTGTATATTTGGAAACAATCGATCGAATGGTTCTCGACATATCATGTCCATCGCCTTTGAACACAGTGTTTCGAGAAAAACGCGTTTAAGGGGATATACCAGTGTGAACGCTAAAAATTTGGGTGATTTTCGGGAATTTTTTGGAAGAAAAGTACTCAATTAAATGTTTCGAAAATTAAGAATATATTTGGCTATATTTGACCTATATTTCATAATTTTTTCATAGACAAATATTGAGATCCAAGCGACTTATGCGCTGCCTTCGAAGGCGCCAAAAAAAAGTTCCTCCACTGCTGACATGATTCCGGCCGATTGAGTAGCTGAAACCGATAAAGGAAAAAAATGTTGTTAAACTGGAAGGTATTTCCTATACAATGACATAGGATTTTCGAAAAATATCGAAATCTAACAAAATGGCGTAGTTATAAAAAAAGTCTGTTTTCTTGCCTATAAAATAGTCGTTTTTTTTTCAATGCTAAATCGTCAATTTTCATCCAATCAAAAATATCCTACGTCATTGCAGAGTAAATATATTCAAGAGTACTCAATTCAAGTTTCAAGTCAATCGGATAATTGCTGTTTGAGTTACAATGTCAGCAAATTTGAAAAATCTCATTTCGAGAAAAACGCGTTTAAAGTTTGTTTGGGTTATATAAATACATACAAACCATTTTTTTTAAATGTATTTTGAGAGCGTATTTATTAAGTGTAACAACTTTTATATCAATATCTATAATATAAACATATCGAAAAAAATCCTGAAAATAGCCTTTTTTAGCGTCTAAAGTGAGAAGACCCCTTAAAGATCGTCAGCCTAAATATGTGAGAAAAGATTTAGGATCATAACGTAAAGAAGGAAATCAAAGAAGAAAAGAATTTTCGTTGCGATCCAACGATACAAACTTCAACATCGTGAAATCTCAACATGTGCCGCGGGTTGTTATCCAAAATGTGTTGTTATTGTTAGGAAACGAAAATGATTAAATACCCATGCAGAAAATGACGAAGCAAAAGTGCTTACGTTTCAGACCTGAAGAGTATGATAGTTATAATTTTACTACATACAGGGTGAGGCAACAATGATCAGAAATGTTTTTGAATCTATCAGGCTTAAGGCGTCTGGCCACCTTGGCCGATCGAAAAATGGGTATATTAAAAAAAAATAATAAACTCGAAAGTATGGGCCGGAATATTTTTATTTTTATACACAACGTCAGAAAGGGCTTTAAGAATAACGTTAATAAATTTCCGTTCAAAATATTAAAAAATGGCGCCGTTATGCACATTGCCGAGGAGGCCCTCCGCACTATACGCGTGGTCGTTGTCCCAGCTGTTACCCCGTCATGTCACATCTGAAAAAAAAAAATCAGCTCAATCGTGAGTAGTGTCGCTACAATGTAGCATAGCGGTTTTTTTTCATTAAAAAATTATGTTGAGCCGAAGAAAAAAATTTGTATTTTTCACCGAAATTATGGCTCACCATAATTTTTTTAATGGTCGAAAAAAAACACCGCTACGTTACATTGTAGCGACATTACTCACGAATGAGCTGATTTTTTTTTCAGATGTGACATGACATTTTTTAACTTTTTCAGATGTGGCGCCATTTTTTAACATTTTGAACGGAAATTTATTAACGTTATTCTTGAAGCCCTTTCTGATGTTGTGTAAAAAAATAAAAATATTCCGGCTCATACTTTCGAGTGTATTATTTTTTTTTAAATATACCCATTTTTGGATCGGCCAAGGTGGCCAGACGCCTTAAAGCGATGGCCACCACTTTCTATGCAAGCTTGCAATCTGACTCGATTGTATCGTCTTATTAATTACGTCAGTATGTTTTAACGAGCAGGCTCTAATTATTATTTCTTGCGTGTCTTCCCGAGTAGTCGGCGCTTCTTTCTACACCATGTCTTTCAAAGTCCCAAACAAATCCAAACAAAGTGGTGGCAATTACTCTGAGCACCTTTTGTAAGAGTAAGTGTTTGCGCCGTTCTTTAAATCGACCTTAGACTAAAAACATTGAGCATCCTGTTTTATCGACTTTTTACGGTAAATGTCGATCGATCATTTTGAAATTTGGTTCGTGAAGTCATATTTCGCTCCTAGATAACGTTCGGAAAAATAGGGGTCCCCTTTGAAAAGCATAGCGATTACCTTAAAATCTCCAAAGCGCCTCCACCTGGATGAACCTCGGAGCCACCCCTCGATGACCCCCTTCGAAATGGGCAACGTTTGTAGGAAAAGTTTTACCCTAAGTCTGCAGGTTTAATAATCTTTCTACTGCTCAGGGTTAAGCTTATAATTTATTGCGTGATGAATAAACCAAACCGCGAGAAAATTAATTTTTCAGAACATATCGGACCTTTCACGTACCACGGATATACCTGTAACATAATCTGTTTGATAGGATGACAAAAAAATGATAAGTCGTACCGCGATTCAACGTTTACTTGAGTAAAGAGTACTGCAGATATTATACAAGGTGTTCCTCTTATCTCTGTCACCCGAAATAACTCGGTAATTATCGACGTCACGAAAAAATGTTCCAGACAAAAGTTGTACGGTGTGGCGGGGTCCGTCAAACGCGACCAATTTTTTTTTTTACTTCGGTGGAGGTGCTGACGCACAGTGAAGGTCACCTCCACTTTTTAAATGGAATGGTACATTTTTTTCCAACCATCTTGTGGAGCACCTCAAGCCGCAAAAAACATTAGGGGGTCAAAGTCATTCAAGGTCATTCAAGGTCAGTATCGATTATACAAATCTAAATATCTCGAATCACTACCAAATATTTGGTAGTGATCCGAGACATTTAGATTTGTTTTTCATTTTAATAGGTGTTCGAAATGACCTTGAATGACTTTGACCTCCTAATGTTTTTTATGCGGCGAGAGGTGCTCCACAAGATGGTTGAAAAAAATTGTACCATTCCATTGAAAAAAGTGGAGGTGACCTTCACTGTGCGTCAGCGCCTCCAGCGAAATAAAAAGAATTGGTCGCATTTGATGGGCCCCTTCACACCGTACAACTTTTGTTTGGAACATTTTTTCGTGACGTCGATAATTACCGAGTTATCTCGGGTGGCAGAGGTGTCCTGTTATGAATTGATAATTCTGCATCTGTCGATAGGTCAGATCATGTTCTACTATATACTGGAATTTCAGTTTTGTAAAAAGTCCCAGGGTTTTCGAGATTTTGGGGTCTATGTTATTTAAAAACAAAAAAATCATCTGCTTTTGGCTTTTCGCATGCTATTTCTACAAATGATATGAATCGACAATAACTAAGCAACTTTTTAAAGTAATTGGCACGATATGCGTAGTACATTTTTTTGACACCGCAGGCTGTCAAAGTCAGATGTTCGAATTTGTTTGAACGAACATTCTGCATAACATCTTTTTTCATAAAGTCTCCTCAACGTTTAGGGTAATAAAGAAGACTTTTCTAGATAAAACAAATAACCAAGAGGATTTTTTTTTAAACCGGGTCAAAAACAGTTATCATTTGTAGAAATGGCATGCGAAAAACCAAAAGCAGATGATATTTATCTCGAAAACCGTGGGACTTTTACGAAATTGAAATTCCAGCATATAGTAGGACATGATCTGACCCATCGACAGTTGCAGGATTATTTATTCATAACAGGACACCCTGTACACATGTATATACCGGGTGTCCCATTTTAATCTTACACCCGATTTTTCTCGGGAGATATTGCTCGGATCAAATATTGTGTATAACAAAAGTTTTAGGGGCTAAATGGGGACGTTTGAAAAAAAAATTTGGTCGATCCAAAATTCAAAATGGCGGCGTTAAAATGGCCGACATGTTTTTTTTTCAAATGGAAACACCTTTTTTTATCACCAAAAAATTTGTCAGCTCAAAACCGACAACGTTTGTTGGATTTTTTTTTATATAGTTCATCATTTTCAAGTTAGAACGTCATTTTTACCTTTTTTGATATTTTTTATATGTATTCCTCAGAGTCCTTCCTCAGAGTCCTTGACTCTGGAAGGCTTGTGAATGTCGGAAGGAATGGAAGGAATAAAGGAAGGGATGGTAAAAGGGGAAGGAGCCCGTACCTCTGAGGAATACATAAAAAATTTAAAAAAGTTAAAAATGATCTTCTATCTTGAAAATTATGAACTTTATCAAAAAAAATGTCCAACAAAATTTGTTGGTTTAGAGCTGACAAATTTTTTGGTCATAAAAAAAGGTGTTTCCATTTGAAAACAACATGTCGGCCATTTTAACGTCGCCATCTTGAATTTTTGATCGACCAACATTTTTTTTTCAATCGTTTCAAATTTTTTTTTCAAATTTGTTTTTCAAACGTTTTCAAACTAACCCCTAAAACTTTTGTTATACACAATATAATAAGCGAGCGATATTTTCCGAGAAAAATCAGGTATAAGATTAAAATGGGACACCCGGTATATATATGATGACGGTCTGTCTTATCTTTATTGGTAACGCTATATCACGCACATAATGTCATGACAAATATATATAATTATGATTCCAAATATTGAATATTTACTCAAACCAAATAACCCAATTACCCAGAAATATACTTTTCCTAAATACTCCAACGCCTGCAGTAGAATCGACCTTAGCCCTTTCGCTCCGGGAAACGCATACATGCGTTGGCCTAAAATAACGTAATCTGGTGGTCACCTTGTGAGTTAAGAAAAAAATTCTCACGTTATACGTTGAATAGCGTCTAGTCTGGCAGGAACAATATTTTCGTTGGCCGAAATTCTTCGTAAAGTTCGAATAAAGTTGCAAAATGGATTCCGAAAGAATTAAAAGAACAAATAGGTCTTCTGTGCTTGAACGATAAAGAACTGTCGGGCAAACGATAAGAATAGTCGGGCAATTCATCGGACACATACATTCATAAATTGAATACAACTCGAGCTTCAAGGTTGGGACTTGTGTGTAGCATTGCGTGTAGAAAAAGCGTGAGAAAAGAGCATGTCAGAAGAGACAAGATAAGAGTGTAAAGAATGCAACGTCGGGCTTCGCATGGATCCTAGCTTCTGGGAATTATCATCACTAATAACATTTTATACAACTGACATTACATTACGTTTAAAAAACAGTTCTCGTAAGATATAATTTAAAAAAAGGCCCGGCGCGAAAGGTTTAAGGGGCTATACCAGTGTTCACGCTGAAAATTTGGGTGATTTGGGGGAATTTTTTGGAAGAAAAGTACTCAATTGAATGTTTCGGACAATTAAGAATATATTTGTCTATATTTCACCTATATTGCATAATTTTTTCATAGAAAAATGTTGAGATCCAAGCGACTTATGCGCTGCCTTCGGAGGCGCCAAAAAAAAAGTTCCTCCACTGCTGACATGATTCCGATCGATTGAGTAGCTGAAACCGAAAAAGAAAAAAATGTCGTTAAACTGAAACATATTTCTCGTACAATGACGTAGGATTTTCGAAAAATATCAAAATCTGACAAAATAGCGTAGTTATGAAAAAAGTCTGTTTTCTTGCTTATAAAATGGTCGTTTTTTTTCAATGCCAAATCGTCAATTTTCATCCAATCAAAAAATCCTACGTCATTGTAGAGTAAATACATTCAAGAGTACTCAGTTCAAATTCCAAGTCAATCGGATAATTGCTCTTTGAGTTACAATGTCAGCAAATTTGAAAAATCTCATTTCGAGAAAAACGCTTTCAAAGATTTAACTATCGATTTTTGCAAGATAAAATTATATTTACCATAAAAACTGCTGAGTGTAAACGTAAAGTATAGAGTATAAACTGTCGAAAAAGGCAAAAAAATAGATTTTTTGAAAGTTGCACACTGGTATAGCCTCTTAAATGACAAAAAATCGATACATAAGCGATGCAAAAACATTTGCCATATCTTCCCTAGAGTGAAAGAAAAGTTCGGAATTAAAAAAAAAGAACTTAAAAAAAATCGACTACTTTACGGCAGTATGGAGACTATTTATACCCGTCAAAACGGTATGGCGAGGCGATTTTCGTGAATGTCTACGTGAAACGAATAATTTGAAACAAAAATAAGCCTGTACAAAATCGTTTAGAAAAAAAAAACTTACCTGTTTCTATTGGTATGGCGGGCTGTAAGCGCCACCGCATGAGTATGGCATAATGCTTGCGCTGGATTATTTTTTATAAACTCCCGGAAAATGCAAGATTTTTTGTGTAGAAAATCGTTCAAAACCCGTAATGTATCCGACAAGTTCGATACTTCGTCCTGCGATAACGTACCGTAAAACGGGGCTACTTTGAACAGATTTTGGAAGTTTTTTGTAGGTAACTTTTTTTTTAACATCCTAGATACCAACTTTTCTTGCCCCAAGAGAACAGTGTGTCCTTTGGCTACGAAATGTATCAGAACGTCAAGCTCCACCGCCCCCTCACAATTTGACATATACATTTTTTAAAGTGTCAAGGTAGCCCCGAGTGTGGGCCTTCTTTGACAGGGCATTGAAATGCAACTTATGTCAAAGATTAAGGGTTACTCTGGAATAATTTTCACGAAAAATGTAATATTTTATGCATTATACATGGAATTAACGAAAAACAACGATTTTTTATAACCAAATTGTCATCGTTGGCAGCAGAACTCGAACAATTTTCGTCCAATCAACTTGCAATTTTAACTCTATCTTCGTAGATTTCTTTAACAGTCATGTACGAGCGCTTTTTCCGATGAATCGAAAATTGTAAAAAATACATCACTTTTGAGATGAAAACTATGGTCGAAAAAACGAACTTTTTTTTCAAACTCGTCTCTATTTTTCTTTTAATTATTTTTTTAATTCCCCCCGTATTTGACTGCTAAAAATAATATAATTAACGAAAATATTTCACTCTTACTTCCGGGACTAAATTTACGACAGTTCTACTGCGTGCCGCGGAGAGGGTTGGCTGCAAAACAGTAGTGCTATAGTGACTCGTGCGCCGCCATTTTGTATACTTTTTACAAATAATTTTATTTTTTACATACTTCAGCACATACCTCATAAAACCTAAAAGCTCTTTTGACCACGTATTTTATTCCTTTCTTAAAAAAAAAACCAAAGAAAACGGTCGAAAATGGGCGGGTACAGTGGTGCCCTCCCTTAAGGAAACATTTCACTTAAAAAATACCAAGTACCTGGGGTGCTATTATAGGCACCTAATGAGTCTCATAATTGTCATTGAGATCAAAATCAACTTGAGCAACATTACACACAAGTAATTCGACCCCTCGAGGGTCGACATACTTGTACAAAATGAGTTGTCCTTTTCGGCCATCATCTCCAGGCCTAACACGTCCATTTGCTCGCGGTTGAGCGTCCATTTACTGGTCATTTCGTTTACTCACTGATTTAGTCATTTCGCTACTTATCTATCAATTCCTTCAACATTATTTGTTGCAATTACTTCGAATACGTTTGACTTTTCCATTTTCCAGTCCACCCGAGTCCTGCAGTGTCGTTATTCGTCCATTCACTCGTCGGTTTATCCTAGCCGCAAAACGAACCGTTCACATTACGCGTGAACGGCTATATGCGTTTTAAGGCCTTGGGCCACAGTAACGGGTATAAAATCATGTGCGAATTTAACAATTTTCTTTTCCTATGAAAAAGTGACTCACTCATAAAATTAATTACACATCTATTTAGTATGAATATGAAGCTATTAGAAAATATATATATATTTTTTCGCTGTACAAAATGGCCGACTACTCGAAACTTCTCGAAACAGCTTTTTTCCAATTGGCGTGACAAATAACGTCAACAATTTTCACTCGATTTACTTCAAATTAAAAAGCTATGTACCTAATTGCATTTTGCAGAGAAGTACGTACGGAATTTCTGATTAATCGAAAACTTTTCATTTTATGAGCGGTTTATGAGCAGTTATAACGAAATTTTTCACTGAAAATTCATTTCTTAAGTTCAAATACCTACAACTTTTGAATAAAACAATATTTTTTAAATTCCGTACGTACTTCTCTAGGTATTCTAACGTAGAATGCGAGCATTTTTGTTTTATGTTCTAGGTAAAAAATTGTGGATGCTAAATGTCACGCCGCGGAGCGCCAAAAAATAGATAACAAAAGAAAATATTAGTAGTCGGCCAATTTGTACATCGAAAAAAATATATATATATATTTTCCAACAGCTTGATATTCATACTAAATAGATGTGTAATTAATTTTATGAGTGAATCACGTTTTTCATACGAAAAAAATTGTTAAATTCGCACATGATTGAGTACCCGTTACTGTGGCCTAAGGCCTTAAGTGCGGCACGAAGCATCAGAGCAGTAGAGAAGGAGGGGGGCTCGAAAAAAAAATGAAAAAGAAGCGCAGTCTATCGTTCAGTGCACGACTCGCTCGGAGGCCTCCTCTCTGCGCCTCTCGTGTTTACACACTACGTGTCTACAGTGTGTGTCGCGGCGCGGCACACACAACCGGCGCGTTCCGTTTCTCGCTATAGTCACGTGTTTCTCGTATATATCGCGCGCTTATGAATCCCCGCGACGCGAAGTGTTTCGGACTCCGGGTCTTTCAGTGAGCGCCCGACAGCTCGTTCAAGCGTCCGCGTGTGTTTTTCTTCGCGGAATTCTCCGTTGTATGCATACCCTTCGGGTACATCGTCGTTCCGAAAAGTTGTGCCCACTCGCCACTACGTACCACGCGCGCAACGCTTTCCGTTTCTTTTCGTACTTTTCCTACGAGAGCAAAGTGAAAACGCGCCTAGATACCTCCATCGTGCGCTCTTTTCGCTTTTATTCCACATATGTATACGTACATATGTACTCGCGTTTTTTCCGGAAACAAATGTGTCGCACGGTACACCGATAGGTTCGTCTCTTCAATGAAATTCCGCTGAACTTCCGGTCTCGCGTCGCATTTTTGTCACGCTGTAGACTTTTGTTCGCTGGGGTATTTTGTTATCGATGAAATGATCTGTACGCGTGACGCCGCATCGTAATTCTACAGCATACATCCCTTCGTAGGTATCGTACAAAACATTATTTTTCGTTATCTCATTACTGTTGTTATTATATATTGTCATCATCACCTACTGTTATAATTATCGTTATTCATTATTATTATAAGTGTTCTATACTGTTCTTAGTATCGTTATTATTGTTAACATCTATTATTATCCTTATTATCATGACTACCATCGTAATGAAAACAATTTTTTATCATTATCATAATTCATTGTTATTATTACTATCTGTAATAATTAACGTTTATTATTTACAATTATAACTGATTATTTATGATTAATAATATATAATAATAATGGTTGTTATTATTGTGATTCGTATACTTTTTTCAGTATCATTATTATTAATATCTATTTTTATGCGTAGTATCTGGCTGCCATTAAGTAAAAAAAAATTATCTACCATTATGACCATTCATTGTTATTATTATAATTTACAATAATAATTTATTATAATTATTTATAATTATAATTTATAACAATTATTATTGTTTACAATTATCATTTACAATAATAATAATAATCGAGTTTTATTTGGACAACTTGCTTTACAAGTTTTTTACAAAAATTATAATTTATAATAATTATTATTTATAATTGTCATTGATAATTATAATTTATAATTATTATTATTATTATGATTATTTAAGATTATCATCATCGTGATTTATTATTATTATTGTTGATAATATTATTATTATTGAGTTTGTAGTCACGACGTGTTGTATTTTGTTCGTCTCTTTTTTTTTACAGAATAATAGAAGATTTTTGTCGTTCGTAGTGACTCTCGGAGGTTCAATATCCGGAAATTTCGATTTTTGTCCTTTTCCAATCCCTTGCATGCTAGACTTATCGCTTGTGCATTACGTCGGTCATTGTCGTGGCACATGAACCCCGCACCCCCCTGGCCTGCGCACCTTCTTCTTTACTTCCGAGACCGCGACGATCGTCAGGCAGTTTAAAACATGACCAACGACAAGCAGCAGGTGAGCAGCTCTGTTTCTTTTTTTTTCTTTTTATTCTTCTCGTCGAACTTAACCCGTGTTTTTCCTCGTGTTTTTTTTCTCTCGTTATTTTTGAGACAGCGAACGAACTTACACTCGCTGACGACGCGACGACTTTTTTTTTGCTCTTCTTTCCGAGCTTGTTTTTGTTGCTCTCATTCATTCATGTTTTTTGTACAAGTCGTGTTTTACTGTTGCGCATCGCTAATGCTCCGCGGGCTCGTCGGTTCGCGAGAAAAAAAACCGTTTTTCTATTACACGCGACGTGTTGTGAGGAAATTTGATGAAAAAAAAAATACGAAGTGAAAAAGAAGTTGAAGGAGTATGGCAATTAGATACGCACGGATGAGCGCAAAAGTTGAGGTACCGGGGGCGAAGTACAGACCGAATCGGGCAAGTAGGAGGGGATGGATGTATGAAAAACGCATGTATTTCTGGCGAAAATGATAAAGGTATTTTTCGAATAGCTGGAATTTGTGCAACGATGATGATATTGAGCTTTCTTTAAGGAGTAACACCACTATAATTTTTAAAAAATTAATTTTTTTTTTAATTGGCTTATATATAATTGGCTATACCAGAAAAAAATGGCCGAATCCCGATTTTTTTCTGGGAAACGGTTGGTCTAAATAAACGCATTTTTTTAACACAAAGGTATCTATATCGAGAGCCTTAAACGAAAATCACCAAAGAATACAGAAAAACAACAAAAACATGGCCGCTGGCAAAGATGAAATTTTTTCGTGACTTTTGGCGGTGGACACTCTCCAGCTTGAACGGTCTATCCGAAATCTTAAAACCAAACGGGTTATCCAAGTTAACAATTAATACGAGTCGTTGACGATCGTTGATTTTTAAAATCATTTTTTTCAACAACGTGGCGACGAGTTGAAACTCGAACATACAAAATCTATTAAAAAAGTCACCATTTTTACGTAACTATTAAAAAATGAAGATCGATTTTTAAAAAGTGAGATCGTCATCGACCTTTAAACGTTTCTCATCATGTCTCCTGTATATTTGGAAACAATCGATCGAATGGTTCTCGAGATATCATGTCCATCGCCTTTGAAAACAGTGTTTCGAGAAAAACGCGTTTAAGGGGATATACCAGTGTGAACGCTGAAAATTTGGGTGATTTTCGGGAATTTTTTTGGAAGAAAAGTACTCGATTAAATGTTTCGGAAAATTAAGAATATATTTGGCTAAATTTGACCTATATTACATAATTTTTTCATAGAAAAATATTGTGATCCAAGCGACTTATGCGCTGCCTTCGAAGGCGCCAAAAAAAAGTTCCTCCACTGCTGACATGATTCCGGCCGATTGAGTAGCTGAAACCGAAAAAGGAAAAAATGTTAAACTGGAAGGTATTTCCTGTACAATGACATAGGATTTTCGAAAAATATCAAAATCTAACAAAATGGCGTAGTTATGAAAAAAGTCTGTTTTCTTGCCTATAAAATGGTCGTCTTTTCAATGCCAAATGGTCAATTTTCATCCAATCAAAAATATCCTACGTCATTGTAGAGTAAATATATTCAAGAGTACTCAGTTGAAATTTCAAGTCAATCGGATAATTGCTCTTTGAGTTACAATGTCAGCAAATTTGAAAAACCCTGCGTAAATCAAAGGGGTAAAAATGACCGAGCGCGCAACCCCTTACACTCGAGTTAAAGATCTTAAATTTACTTAATGGTTTTACTATTAAATTTGCGAATGACAATTTACCGAAGAATTTGTTTTTTCGACTCACTGGTGTAAGGCTGTGTCCCTCGCGGTTTATGTTCAGAAAAATCAATCACCGGTGTACGGACGTAGAATTGCAGCGCTCGTGCTTTGCCTCGAATGACCGCGAAACAAGGACGAATATTGGTTGCTTACGAATGCCGTTTCTATTGGCGAATGCGTCGAGTATTTATTTCGTTAATTATACATGGAAATTTTGCTAAAGCAAACATAATGTAGGGCGTTATTGGTGTGTACAATTTTCTATTGTAACTTTTCTCCCAAAACTCGGTGCAAATTTTTTGAATCATCCCTTCGAAACTATATCGCGGGAACAAGGGGTTAGGCTACTGAGACGACCCAAAAATCAGGGTTATCGAAAAAAATTCGTTTCGAAGGAACAGGTAAAATGATTGAGAAGTCGTTCGGACATTTATTTGTATCCACATTAACAAAAGTGTGTACCAAATTTCATTGAAAAATATTAATAATTTTAAAAGTTATAGACAATGTCGTGGATGACCCCTAAACGTGAATGGGTCAACGGTGTACTTGATTTTGGCCACCCGGTTTATCTGAAACAAAAAAGGAGTTTTTTTTTCGTAAAATATATAATATTGGCTAAGGCTTGAACGAGCTTTTTTTTGTCATCGTCTTTCAATCGTCCAAAAAGATTAACATTTTTTTTCGATTTTTTACCAAAAAATGACATGATTGTTAATAACTAATCAAAAAAATGTTAAGGAAAAAAACGTAGGTCGAAACGAAACTACTAGTACACTGAATGAGTGTATCAAATTTCAAGTCAATCCGTTCAATAGATGTCGAGAAATTGTCTACAATGTTTAAAAAAACACATTTTCGAGAAAGACGTGTTCAAAGTATTACTAGCAGTTCTATCGTTGTAATGATAAGTTTACTTTCAATCTGCAATTCCTGCACCATATGTTGAACCTTCCGGCAAGAGTATAATTTCCGCGACGCCACAATTTGATGGTCAATTTTGGGTTATCAAGTTTTGACTTGATAAATATAATTTGAAGAGTGGTGAAAGTTGATATTTCGATTATTTTGCGTTAAAATTAGAATTTTTCGTTGGTTATTAAAAATGACGATTTCTTCGAATTTGAAAAGGATATCGTTGCTCATTGCGAAGGCTCCTTTATTTTATCACTGATAATGAAAATCACCTAAGCCAACTTGCAAATAGGTATACTGTTTAAGGAGTGTCTGAAAAGCCAAAAATGTGTTTTTTATACCACTACCATGTTTTGCGTGCTTATAGATGCGTTTAGACAGGGAGTAAAGTAGTACTTTTAATCGCTAGGAGTCCGAAGAGGAATTGAAAGTACATTGTTCATTCCTTTTCGAACTCGTAAGGCTCCAAAGTGAGTCCTAGGCATTGAGAGTGGATTTCGAAACAAACCCAAACAAATCCGAACAAGCTCGTCCGGTCGGTTTCCATTTATCGTGATGAAATAAAGGCATTGTACTCATTAGCCAAAAAAAATCGTTGAATTTTGGCGTATTTCCAATTACCGCTGAAAGCGCTGATAATTCCTCAAGAAAGGCGAAACTGCAATTTTTTATTCTTGAAATTCTCATAATTTCGGTTGAAATATCAGAAATCAATGGTCAAAACTTGATGCCACAGACACCGTATTATCCCCGACCTTTCCTCTTCAACTTGAGTTGCCTCAAGCAACGAACTATTTTTTTTTTAACTCTCGTAGTAGCCTAATCCCTTAAATGTTCATGGATATGAAATATCCAACACAGGCGCGTTCTAATTAAGGTCGTTGTTCGGCATTGTAAAATTATAAATGAAAGAAGTCTCGCTTGTTATCGATTTTGAAGAGATCGATGAGAAGTCTCCACAACGCTCTCTAGTGTATAATGTTTTCGTGCGCGACCTCGGCTCGTACGGGTACGAATTGTCCGGAGACACGCGTTTCGGGACATGATGTAAAGGGTGTCTCGAAATGACCTGACATTTCTATTGGGAGTAGAAAAAAGTTTCCGCCGTTTGACAAAAGATGGCCCCACCAGGAGGTTATGGTTGAAATTGTCAGCTGTAAAACGTCACATGGCTCAATTCGGCTCAAAACTCGACATTTTCGCACGAAAAAAATTATGCGATGCTGATACAACATTGCGAATATTTCAAGTTTATGGTCTTGCCAGATGTCCAACCTTACGATATGACGTTTTACATCTGACAATTTCAACCATAACCTCCTGGTGGGGCCATCTTTTGTCAAACGGCGGGGACTTATTTGTACTCCCAAAATTTATTAATAAAACGTATTATTTACTTGAAAAGTACGAATATTTCTATTTTAATATAAGATACAAACATGGAGGTTATGTGTGATACACAATATCCGATAGATGGCATAAACGTGGCTGCCATTTATCGGATATTGTGTTCCATACATAACCTCCATGCTTGTACCTCACATAAAAATTAAAATATTCCTACTTTTCTAATAAAGCATACGTTTTAGTAATACATTTAAATGTCACGCCATTTTGAGACACCCTATACAACGATGATGGTTGATCGTAAAATACGCGCCTATCTGACTACTCGATTAGGAATCAGTCGAGATGGGTATCTCGCGCGCCACACACTGACGTAATAATTCGGATGAGCTAACGGCAAAGAAAGCAGTAAATTGCGCGCGCTTATAAATACGTATGCATGTTCGGGTGTACGTATGGTACGAATATTTATAGTCATGCAAATATCCTCTTAGATGGGCTTCTTCGTAGGAAAATTTTGCCCCGAACAATACATTGATTCTTCAGTAAAATTTCATTATGTATATTTCATCATGGGGAATCGGTAATAACGATGATATTGAAGTTTACATGGTTGGAACGCACCGAAAGTTTCGTAGACCGAACTTTTTTTGGACAAATTTGGGCTACAAAAATGGCTCACTTCTTCTTGAGGATGCTTATCGGAAATCTGCAGCCGAAATTTGCTGCACAAGCATGGCTTTTACGCATATGGAAAACCGGCAAAATTCAAGGAATTTCTTTCCTCCATGAATAATCAAGGAAAAGTCAGGGAATTTTGAAAATTCTCTGGAAGTTTTCTAGAATTTACCTTTTGCAAGAACGGACTTGAAAAAAAAGGAAATTATAAAACTTAATATTTTTGTATTTATATTTTTAATATATTTATATTATTTTTCCAATCCCGGTTTTTAACCATTTTTGTATTAATATTTAACATGTTCATATTTTCCGTCTGAAAGAAAATTATGTTCTGTATTTTACCCCAATCTCCCTGGGATATTTGCAAAGCCTGTGTGGAAGATCTGGAAAAGTCGTGGAATTTCTAAGTCAACAATGCGTAACAACGATGACAAGATTTTGGACGATGAAGAAACTTAAGAATAACTTTCGGTTGCATTCCAACGATGTAAACTTCAACATCGTTAATAATGATCTATTTCTTGTGTAGAAGAAGTTTGCAATTTGATCGTTCCATCGGCTTTACAGTAGTGGAAGAAACACGAAAACGTCTTCAGCCGTTCGAACGATCGGTTCCCTCGTCGAGGTCATCGATCCCATATGCGGACCGCCTGATTAAAATTCTCGTAAACGTGTTTTTAATTTTACGCGGAATAACCTCTATGGGGCAAATATGTCATGCCACTGTCTTCGGCCGATCGATACTTGTCACCGCGTGGCAACATCATGTGCGAAGCTTGCTCTATCGCAAAGTGTCGCGTTGTCGTGACTATTCGTCAGCAGCCTATGCGGGTGTTTTGTAAATATGTACAGCACTTCGCGTATCGGTGAGAAAGTAGGAACATTGGCGGGTGGCGATTACAGTGGCGAGTTTCGGTACTACAGCGGAATGAACAAAGGGAGAAAGAGAAAGAGAGAGAACACCTCTAGAAATTCCTATGTAGACCGCTTGTGTCGCTGTACGAATAGGGTATTTAACTGTTGTACGGAAATCATCTTAAGGTAGTTCTATCGCTTCACACTAGTCACACCACTGATCATACTTGAGACTTGTACAATTTCAATTTTTAACATATGCAAAAAAATGTAATATCTAAATTTTCCATGTGTAAACTGTTTAATGAATGTTCACATTTAATTAGAAAAATGAAAAATAGTTATTCCAACGATTCGCGCAGTATTTCTAGGTTTGATATTTGGCAATATTGGTTCTATCTCCGTCTCTTTTTGCTCAACCAAGCGAGTTTAACCTCCATGCTTTTCAACGTCGATCTGCCAAAACAATGTCAGGTGCGGGAAATATAAAGCATTGTATTCGGGCCACGACTGGTAAAAGGCGTGGAAAATTTGTGTCGGCGAAATATGTCGGTTAAAAATGAAATATGTGTGGAAATTCGTATGAGTGAGATGAGGTTAGGACTACAGTCAGCTGTTGCCTTGCTGTCACGTCTCTTTATCGTAGCAAGTGGTAATAAATCCAATACCGGAAGTTCAAATTAAACTTGATATTACATAAAAATTACGTCAATAAGCGTAATTTTTTCTGAGAGCACTGGATTACTACAAGTGTTAAGTATGTAAATCTGATTATTTTTAAGAATCTGACGGATTCCCACTATTATAAACACTTTTGTAGCAACCGGAAATTGGGTTTTTGCATGTCGTCTCGGAATTCCCTCACAAAAATACGCAATTTTAATATATCTTTTCTCTGCAATTAGGTCGATAAACGACCCTGAAATTTTGCAGAGACGATTATTAATATATTTAGTGAAGCTCGACAAAAAATTATGAAAATCCTATGGCTTGAAGCCTGGCGATAAGACTATGTTAAATGTTAATTATTTTATATTATGCTTACAATATTTATTTATCTTCGTGAATGTCAGTATTTACGATATAAATCGGCAATAAAATTTAAAAATTCAACCAGACCGCCAAAACGCTCCCGTTGTGAGATATGTAGTCACGTGACGCCTGTGACCTCGCATGCCAGTAAAGAAGGTAAAGGCCCTATATCGCCGCTGAGTTGTTGCAAAGCAAACGTTCCTCTCGATTCTTATATAAAAGTTGATAATATGGTAACTATCACTACAAATAACTATGAATGAACAGAAAAAGTACGGAAATGCACTGAAATTAACTAGAAAATCGCTCATTACTCGTCACAGGACTCCTTATGACAATCTGTTTACTGGCATGTGACGTCACCAGAGATCCAACCAATGCTGGAACGTTTTCCTTCACGTGACCAAACGTTCGAATTGATCTAGTTTAAAAATTGAAATAAACGAAAATAATGCATATTTTTTCGATAAAATGATAGAAAGTACCTTTCAAACACTATATTCTTTTAGGATGACAAGAGAATGAACCATATTTTTATTATAGTCAAATACCTTATTAACGGTCGTTGAGAAGAACTGTCGTCCGTCTACCGAAACAAAAATTATAAAAAGTTTACTGGAAATTTATCATGGTGAAAAATAACCAACGCAAAATATGTCACGCAAGCATGAAAAGAAGTTGGGAAGGTTAGGGGACACTTTTTCTTTCTTCTACAATTGCAGTACGCGTGCGCGCCCTCAGCCTTCCGTGATCGCAGCGATCTGTGCGGTCATTGAAGACATCGCCAAATGTGTACCAATCAGGGCTTCACCCTCGTCACCCCAAACTTTGGTGTTTTTAGACTTGTATGTACGACCATATTTGAATATCATGTTTAAAATGTACTTTATTCATTCGCACGAAATTACACGACCCCTAACATCGCTGGCATAATTTTTCAAAAGCCTTTCCAAAAGCCTGACGCGCGTATGCCTTCTTGTGAAGTTTCGAAACTGGTCACGAGCGCCGCTAGTTGCGAAGTTTCGGGACAGTTGACGATATGTTACCATTTGATACAAATTTATACGGTAATTTCTTCGTCAATTGTCCCGAAACTTCTTAAAACGAAGTTGAAGATGTATCACGTGACACGTGGTACCACGTGACACCTGAGTGCTAAAGAGACAGCGATTTCTCAGAGATAATAATATTCCTGGCAAAATCGAATCGTCAAGCTCCGCGTCAGGGAATTTTCAAGAGCATGATGTTTTGTTTTTCCTAGACAAAACTTAACCATCGATGAGATAACTCGGTTCGAAGATTCGTGAGGTTATGTTGACCCTTGTACATGCTCTTCAAATCGTGCGTCAAAAGCGGGCGCGCTGATAAATCCCTCCCGGCACGTATCGAAGGATGCTTTTTTTCTCGACACGTGTAATGTCCGCATGATCTTTAAAGTGTTTATTTGCCATATGAAGATGTTATATTACTGAAGTTGCACGAACGTTGTTACTTTACGGTCATATAAAGCACGAGTGACCCTAGAGCATGTCTTCGCTACGGGGAACCCTAGCGGACGTTCGCCCCGACACGAGTGGGCGGGATTTGACAGTCACCGCACCTATCGCGGGACCGTTAAGGTGGTTGGAGCGGTTTTTGAATTATTTTTTTCAATGAACCTCGAAAAAGATTAACACGAGGTATAGATTTATTCTGTGTAGATGCTAATTTTTCAGAAAATATCCAATTAACCCTTAACAGTCATCGGGGTTGAATGAACCCCAGGCGTTTTTCGACCTTCCAGAATTTTTTTTCATATTAAAAATTACACGACTTGAAAATAATCGGCACGGTCTTACACACAAGGGTTGAAAACGCATTGTAGTACTTTTTTTCAATTTTTTTTTTTATTATTTATGACTCTCCAAAGTGAGTGGGGTTGATTACACCCCCAACGTCACAATCTGGAGGTGTGACTGACAAGGGTTAACGAGCGAAATTATGCATTTTTATATTTGGTTCACGTGATTAAGAAAAACTTTTGTGTTACCACCAATTTGAAAAAGTATAATATCATCGATGATTATTATGAGAAAAACTGCGCCAGTGAATGTTTCATACATCGGAGAATGAAATTCTGAGTCATTTATAATTATGCCTATTTATATTAATGTCACGAGATTATTTATTATTACCATTGATTACTATTAAGCCGAAATACGGCATCTTCACGGACATTGAGGTTGGAAGCAATGCTCTTCATTCGCCAGCCAAGATTCGTGATCTTTCATCAAACCTTGATGGTTCAATATTCAATATTACAGGGTGTTCTGTTATGAATGTATAATCCTGCAACTGGCGATAGGTCAGATCATGTCCTACTATATGCTGGAATTTCAGTTTAGTAAAAGTCCCATGGTTTTCGAGATTTTGGGCTTTATGTTGTTTAAAAAAAAGTCATCCGCTCTTGGTTTTTCGCATACCATTTCTACAAATGATATGAATCGACAATAACTAAGAAACTTTCTAAAGTAATCGGCACGATATGCGTAGTACATTTTTTTAACCCGGAAGGCTATCAAAGTCAGATGTTCGAATTGGCTTGTATGAAAATTCTGCATAAGATCTTTTTTCATAAAGTTTCTTTAACATTTGAGGTTAAAAAGAAGACTTTTCTAGATAAAACAAATAACCGAGAGTAATTTAAAAAAAATCGGGTCAAAAAAGTTATCCTTTGTAGAAATGGCATGCGAAAAACAAAAAGCAGATAATTTTTATCTCGAAAACCGTGAGACTTTTACGAAACTGAAATTCCAGTATATAGTAGGACATGATCTGACCTATCGACAGTTGCAGGATTATCCATTCATGACAGGACACCCTGTACATGGTTCACGATGAGTTGTTTTTCTTTTCCAAATGTTTACAAAGGTTTAGTTTGCGTTCGGCCGTTGTTAGAAATCTTGATGCTAAATAACAAGACAAAATTACATTACCCGTAGTGTGAACGTCTCGTCCATCTAACTGCACGTAAAATTGGATACGTTAAACTATTTTTTATCTATGGTGTCTTGTGGTGAATATTTTTAAATAATCGCAAATACTCAGTACAGTGTAGAGGTATATTTTGATTTTTTTCAAATCTTGGATTGTGGCTATCGTTCCAACCTCCGTAACGTGCGCTCACGCGCGTAGTGCGCAGCCGCGTCTCTCGTTACGGTATACAAATGCTACCTCGAATCCACAAGTGTTCCCTGAATCGAGGTCCTACTGTACATTATCCGCGTTGCTTGAGGAGCTCAACAACAATAGACGCCTTTGTCGTTTACGCGGGCAATTGAAATGTATATCCTTTTGCGTTGCAGTCATGGTTCCGCGGTGTTCGAAGCAGCAAATTTCGTCACGTCTACGGCGTGCCGGCTAAGCGCGACAAGTGTTACGACAACATCAAAATCACGAAGAACACCCACGACTCGCAATTTTGCGCCGTGAATCCGAAGTTTCTCGCTGTCGTTACCGAGGTCGCGGGCGGTGGGGCGTTCATTGTCCTACCATTGGATCACGTGAGTTTGCGCCGAGGAACGAGGGGAACTCGACTTTATCTTACTTTGAAACAGTTGTCCTGGAGCATCCGGCATTATGATACATCTCCAAAAACAAGTCCGGGAGCTTGAAAAATAATCGCAAAAGCGATAGGGCGTTCCTGAAGACTTACATCTGAGATGGTTTCCAGAAGTTTTTTTTTTCAGGCAGCTAAAAATAAGCGAATTTTCAAGATTTTCTTTCGGGTCGCAACTATTTATTCTACATAATTAAAATTTTACGTACATATTGTTACATCTTTTAATTTTGCAAATTTTCTTTTGATATTTAAAAATGGCGGCTTTACGACACTTGCGTCGGAGACGCAGGAGTTCTTCCACCGCGTGCAAATTTCTATGACTCACACGTTCTATGTAAAGCTAAAAATCCAAAGAAATGTGAAAATTCGAAAAATAAAGGGTGTCTCAAAGTGAACTGACATTTTAAATTATTTATAAAACGTATTATTTATTTGAAAAGTACGAATATTTTTATTTTAATATAAGGTACAAACTTGGAGGTTATGTGTGGAACACAATATCCAATAAATGGCATAAACGCCATGGACTTGGAAGACATATTCTTTCAACAAGATGGCGCAACCTGCCACACTGCGCGCGAAACAATGCAGTTATTGCAGACGAAGTTTCATTTTCGCGGCGATGGGAATCAGCCACCAAGCTCGTGCGATTTGACGCCATTGGAGTTCTTTCTTTGGGGTTTTCTGAAAGGCAAAGTCCACAGACCATTCGGGAGCTCAAGGAAGCAATTGGACGCACCATTAATGAATATAGTAAAATTTCGTCGAAAGAGTGAACGTTTGCAAAGAGTGACGAGGCGGCCATTTATCGGATATTGTGTTCCAACATAACCTCCATGTTTGTACCTTATATTAAAATAGAAATATTCGTACTTTTCAAATGAAGAATACGCTTTATTAGCAAATTAAAATGTCAGGTCTTTCGAGGCCCCGATAGTACGTGTTTGAAAAAAATGTTGTATTTTTCCTTAAGGGGAGGTACCTGACGTAAACTGAGGTAAACGGCGAGAAAAACAGATAAACTGCGGGAATATTTATCTCAAAAACTAATGTAACAAAAATTGGATTAAAAAAGTAGTTTTTGTCTAATTTTTCAAAAACAATTCTCGTTAAGTAGAAGATTGCAATATCATCAATATTTCTACCAAGTTTCAATTAAATCGGCTTAAGGGGCTATACCAGTGTGAACGCTGAAAATTTGGGTGATTTTCGGGAATTTTTTGGAAGAAAAGTACTCAATTAAATGTTTCGGAAAATTAAAAATATATTTGGCTATATTTGACCTATATTACATAATTTTTTCATAGAAAAATATTGAGATCCAAGCGAATTATGCGCTGTCTTCGGAGGCGCCAAAAAAAAGTTCCTCCACTGCTGACATGATTCCGGCCGATGGAGTAGCTGAAACCGAAAAAGAAAAAAATGTTGTTAAACTGGAAGGTATTTTCTGTACAATGACGTAGGATTTTCGAAAAATATCAAAATCTAACAAAATGGCGTAGTTATGAAAAAAAAACGTCCGTTTTCTTGTCTATAAAATGGTCGTTTTTTTTCAATGCCAAATGGTCAATTTTCATCCAATCAAAAATATCCTAGGTCATTATAGAGTAAACATATTCAAGAGTACTCAGTTCAAATTTGAAGACAATCGGATAATTGCTCTTCGAGTTACAATGTCAGCAAATTTGCAAAATCTAATTTCAAGAAAAACGCGTTTAAAGATTTAACTATCGATTTTTGTAAGATAAAATGACATTGATATAAATGATATAAATGATAAGGATATTC
>OX101783.1:17024211-17068286 GCA_944452715.1 Ophion slaviceki | reverse complement strand
CCCGCTTACCCTCAACTTCTCATATTTATTATCAGTTAATCTCACTTCTTGCTTGTCTCACTTATGTCTATGTATATCGTTACATTTGGTTTCATCTTTACGGTCTTGTTCGCTTCGCGATCCATTGCGCATTACCCGCACGCACACGCATTCGCACACACGCACACACGCACAAGTGCGTGTGACGTTTTCGATATTCACGTCGAGATTGATCGTGGAAACGAGGAATTGACGATCGTGTTCCGTTCGTTCGTCATTTCGACGTGACCGCCGACCATAAAAACTCGACGCGAACGCCTCGTGTGCGCTGTCTGTGTGTGTAAATTGCAATTGCGTTTGTGCCGTTAACGCGTGCAGAGTGTGATACGCGCCACTTGGAATTGAAAAAAAAAGGCAAAAAAATATATATGATGGTTCACGAGTACACACGACTGTTTAAATAATTACAGTAATGGTACAATTATGATCATAACAATAGGAATAATAGCCGTAACAATAATAAAAATAACATTGTCGTAACGCACAGAACCAATCTATCGATATATACATATATACCGGGTGTCCCATTTTAATCTTACACGTGATTTATCTCGAAAAAATACTGCTCCGATCAATAGGCAATTCTATCGATCAATAGAATTTCTATAATCAATAGGTAATTCTATCAATCAATAGATCAAGTATTTTTTATCGGAGCAGTATTTGATCATGTGTGTAAGTGTGTGTGTAGGTGTGTGTGAGTGTAAGTGTGTGTGTAGGTGTGAGTTTGTTCGGGTTTGATTGGGTTTGCTCGACAACCCAAATAAGGATTAGGTCTCTGCGGCTCGTCACTTCAGCTAAAAAATGGTATTCTAACCTAAAATTTATGAACGTTATCAAAAAACTTTGCTTACAAAGGTTGTTAGTTTTGGTCAAGTCAAAGTTAGTTTGGTCAGTAAAAAAAAACATATCGGCCATCTTAACGTCGCCATTTTGAATTTTGGACCACCAAATATTTTTTTAACGTCCCCTTTCGAACCTTAAAAGTTTTATTATACTCAATACCTGATCGGAGCAGTATTTTTCGAGATAAATCAGGTGTAAGATTAAAATGGGACACCCGGTGTTTATATATGTATATATATACATATCGACGTTTATATGTCGTGTGCGTGTTTTGATTCGACACTTTGGCGCCGCGCGCGATATAGTCTTTCTCTTTCTCCACATATTGTTCTTAGTCGCTTATATATATATATATATATATATATATATATATATATATATATATATATATATATATATATATATATATATATATATATATTCGTAGCACGTTTGCTTGTCAAATGTTACATACGCCCGCAGTTATGATCCTTTCGCTCGTACATTCACTCGTGAGCGCGTTCGCGCATGCCCGCGGTATTTATACGCAATTGGGGGCTTATCAGATAACGACTAGAATAGGACGCGTCGCGGGATGCATACGCGCGGGTGGACAATCACCGATTTATCGGGATCGTATCGACTCATCTGTGGAAGCTTTTGTCCTGCCATCGCTATTTCTTCTTCCATCACACACACACACACACACACACACATACACACACGCGCGCGCGCGCACACACACACATACACACACACACACACACGCGCGCGCGCATCTGTGAACCTCGTGGCCACCACTCGATGATCTCCTTCGAACTATCCAACTTTTGTCGGAAGAGTTTTTTCCTAAGTCTGATAGGTTAGAAAATATTTCTAATGCTAATAGTTGTTGCCTCATCCGGTATATATATGTGTGTTTGTATGTATATATCCGATGGAAGAAGAAGTATATGTATCCGTGTATATGGCGTGTAGAGAAAATAAATGAAAAATTCCATTTTCCGGTTGAAACAATAGTATCAGGTATGAAATAAATTCACGCCAAATTTGAGCTCTCTAACTCAAGTCCGAGTGGTGGCGCCGGGTAAATGTTTTTTCCCGGTTTCATTCATACAGAAAATTTGCTCTGCACTGTCGGGCTTGAATAACTCAACAAAGGATTGATCATTCTTTAACGCGATTGAAGACCCTTAAGGCTGATTCTCGCAGCTATAAAACGGTTTTTTTATTTCTCGATATCGTTATCATCCACACAAATTGCAGTTTAAAAAAATTCCAACAGATATACAGCTGCAGTTATAAGAAAAAACTTACTCCAGCTATGCACGCATTTTAGAATAGCCGTAATTTGTGGAGAAGTGAATGATACCGATATTTACAAAAAAAAAGCTTACGGCTGTATTGCTGAGCTTTAAGAATCTTCGGCCGAAGTTGAGAAGTGTCAATGAGTCATTGAGTTATGTAAGGTTGAGCCTGAATCGCGAATTTTTCGTGTAAATCCAACGGGAAAGAAATGTTCCAGCGCTACCTCTTGGATTCGAGTTCGATTTTGACGTGAATTTTTTTCACACGCGATCGTATCGCTCGAGGAGATGAGAGATGACATTTTTCTTTCGACACGGCCTAATACAAACATATGTATTTAAATTTCGACAGGTCTTCGTTTGATGTTGCGTTTGTTCCAGTTTACTTTCCGCTTGTCCGGTGGGTCCGTGACCGGACGATCGTGCGATCCGGATGTGAAGCTGACCTCGGAGGTTCTGGGATCGAAGGCGACGCGATGAGCGCCAGCCCTGGCGTGCTACAGTCATCTGGAGTCGCTCTGGGAATGAGCGTTGTGCTCGGAGCTTGGATCGAGATCCGAATCCTCGATCGACACACCGTGATGGGGCACGCGAATCGTGTAACTCGGGCTTCTCTCGGTTCTGCAAATATTCCAAGCGCAACGGAGCAGGTCAATAAAGGCTTGGCTATCGGAGATTCTACACGAGCACGACCGACGACGTTTTTCAAATAGGTGTACAGTCCCAAAGTAAGAGTTTTCAAGCTATCCGTCTCAAATTTTCACACAACATCCTTCACGCCATTCTTTATCTTGCTACGGAAGCTTTTTTTAATCTTCATATTTTTTTCACGAAAAACTGTCAAAAAAATTGACTAAATTCGATACTTTTTTTTTTCAAACCGCCGCCAATTTGTCAATTTTTATTTGAAAAAACCTCCATACCACGATAGCGGCTTTCATACTGATTAATAATGTTTTTACAAATTTTGTTTCAGATAATATTTACGTCCACAACCGTGTACACCATGAGAACTTATTTTTTTTCGAGCACATTTTCAACTTAAAAAAAAACGTTTAAAAATATCGTTAAAAAAATTATTTTCTGTTCTTCATGAGTGCTTTGATTTGACATTAAAAAATCAGACTGATTAGCGTATTAACAACCGAAAAAAAAAATCGCCTAAATCAGCTATTTTTCGACCCGTTACACTGTGATGATCCCTTAACCCTGGGTAGTTACGTCTATTTATGGCACCCTGGCCCGTCACACATGGCCTGTCGGATCAACGATTGTGCTTCGTTTATAGCTTATAAACAAATGCGTATTTTTAGCGGCAATTTTAGAGAAATCGAAACGGTAATATCTGTTTAACGAGAATGAAGATAGCACAACGTGAAAATGCTATTTGTATCGTAATTGCAACATTTGTATTCAGACGAGAAAACTCTAAGGAAAACTGAAGAAAGTCATGCTGGATTTTAGGGGAAAAACGGTCCGTTTCTCAGAGGTGACAGTCAGGGTGGCTGAAGAATAAGTAGAGCGGTTTGATTTGATTAAAAAAAGTTGATTTTTTGAATGGTCTGACGAACCGATTTGGAGATTTCGAAATGTTTGCCGCGGTAGCTAATTTTGAGCTCCTTCTCGCGCCACCTCGACAGGGCCTCGCTTTAAGGGGGCTCCATAAGCTTGACATTTTTTAAATGTGATTTTTTATTACATCGTTTTAAAGCCTGGAATCTTTAGCTCTGAAAGCTCGGAAATTTAGCTTGCAACAAAGATTTTGTAAAAAATTCCAAAAACTGATGAAGTTGTGGCGATTTTCAGGAAGGGTAGGATCGCCCTCTGCCCTATGCCGAACCGCCCCACTGCGATTTACCCGTCTTTTTGTTTTCCTCGAAATTGTGCTTTACGAAACGAGGAAAGTTGTACCTCAAAATATATTTGCCCCGTTTACTTCAAATTCGGACAGAGCTTTTTATTGTATGTATGACAGTATGATTTTTATTAAATTCGTTCATCCGTTTGTTACTCAATACAACAAATATTCGAAGTTGTTTTCTTCTTCGAAAATCGAACGTTTTTTGTAAAGGGAAGGTAGGGGTTCGCACTTTTGGAAAATCGATTTTTTTTTCTTTTCTTATAGTTAAACATTTCAAGAATATAATCCCAAAATTTCAAGTCAATCAGAGCAAAACTCTCGAAGTTATTGACTATTTAGTCCCGCTCCTCTAACACTGTAGACTCCGACTTCTCTAAACTTCAAACGCGATTTTCTCGAAACCACTTTTTCAAAGTCCGTGTTCACTGCCATTTGAAAACTGCATGACCGATTTATTTCAAACTTGGTACACACTTCTTACATATAAAATACCTCCCCTCAACGGTTAGTTTGAGATTTTTTTTTACATTGAGGGGGTTTTCCACCCCCAAAATGGCGGAATTTCTCGTGAAAAATAGCACTTCACTTTACGTGACCACAGAAAATTTGGAAATGAAATAAAAAAATTATCAAAGAACGTTGGGGGGAGGATTTGATGATACTTTGACTAAATTTTAACGAGGTCCTCTAGTTTCTCGGGTCGAAAAAATCGATTTTTTTTAAATAAATCACATCTACATCATGTGTAGAAAATGTGTGTCAAAGGATTTTTCGATATTCGAAGTGGTTCACAAGTATAAGTCACATTCGCGAACTTTCAAACGCGTTTTTCTCAAAACACCATTTTTCTAAACGGTGACCACGATATTTCAGAAACTACTGCACCGATCTTGTTCAAATTTATACAGCATCTTTAATATGTTATGAGCCAACGATTGAACTAGGATTATCATGATTGCTTCGATAGTTTTTTTTGTACAAGCGAAAAACTTACGAAAAAATGAGTAAAAAATAGAATGTAATTTTCAAAAGTGTATAAAAAAGTCAATTTTTGTAATTTAGAATTCACTCTAGTTCAATCGCTAGTCTTAAATATGAAGATTAAAATGCCGTTTGGTTTTTTGATTTCGGATAAGCAGAACAGCCGCAATCTTGGTCACCGTCAAGCACCTCTTTTACTTGATGTCTTCCTGTCGGCCACTATAACCTTTATTCTATTATATATTTCGACTTAAAAAAAATTTGTAAAGATTATTTAAATGTTGGTAAAGATTATGCAAAAACAATGAGATTGATTATTTCGATGCTTTTCCCGTAAAAAATTATTGAAAAAGCCGTAAAAAAACAGCCGAGAAACTAGAGGACCCCGTTAATGGTACTTGATTTCATATAATTTCTAGAGATACACTGAACACCGCAAATCGTGTTTTTCCAAAGGCGTTCTTGGAAAAGCTTTGTCACCGGCTTGATTGAGGATATTTTCGCGTGCAAATTTCACGGAATATTCTTGAAATGACACTTAACAATGTACAAAAGGTTTCAATAAATTTACCCTATCCATACAGATGAAAAAAATCGCAAAAAAGTGTTTTTTTTTCACGCTGAAACCCCTACCCTTCCCTTAAAGCCTGCCATTTTCGCAATTTTCAAAATTTTAACAACGTATCCAGTCGTACGAAAGTTTTATTATTATGCTGGAAGAACAGAATTTATTTTCCATTTCAGACGACCCTCGTTGCCAGAAACACCTGCACCGATTGGTCATGCAGCAACTGCAGCGTTTCGTTCAAACAATAATAACTTCATTGTTTATCAATATTTTTCAATGAAACAAAAAACCCAATTCTGCAAGACTATGTATTGATTGTGTGTAAAATTGCGACATCCTCATCGCAATATTCTCATCAGAAAAAAAGATTGGAAATCAACTTTTGTTTTGGGCTCCAACATTATGCAGACCCGTTAATATTTTTGAGCGACGGCGTTGAAGTTTGCCCCGTTGCAACGCAATGAAGTTTCTTCTTAAGGGGTTACCCCCACTTGCGATTTTGAAAAAATCGATTTTTTTTATTGCATTTTTTTGAAGTATAAGTAACCGGGCTCATACTTCTGTATGGGCCCGGAATATATGACTCTATGTAAGTTTACAAAAAAAAAATATTTTCTTCGTGTAAACTGAAATTGAAACTTTAAACGCGTTTTTCTCAAAATGGCATTTCTGAAGTCGGTGACCAAGATTACTCGAACACTAATGAACCGATCTTCTTGAAATTTTGCAGGCTTATTTAATACATAAAAATGTAGTCTTTAATCGTTCGATTTTTTTTTTCGAAAAAAAAATGGCCGTTTTATAGCCAAAAAACGGCCGTTTTTTTTCGTTGAAATCGAACCATTAACTTTGACTGTCCGCCATTTTGTGAAAAATGAATATTTTTTAAAATCCTTCGATTAAAGACTTGTTTATACTTATATTTGACTAAATCCATCCGCATTTTTTTTTTCAGATGATCTACTTCGCCGCAATGTTGGTCACCGCAAACCGTGTATATAAAAACATTATTTCATTGACGGCCATTTGCCACTAAACAATGTAATATTTTTCAATAAAAAAATTACTGAAAGTTCTTCAAAATGTGTTCTTTAAGATGGTATATTGATCGATTAAAAAAGTTTTGTAGTTTTTTTTTTAAAACTCATGAAAAAGGCCTTTTTTGCGCTACAAGTGAGGGTAACGCCTTAATTTCTTCTTTTTTATTATCATACAAAATCCTGTTTTGCAGATTAGAGTCGTACATGTCTAATAAATGATTTTCCTGGCCGAAAGCAACCAGAAAACGGAGCAAATAAAAAAGTACCGTTGCATGTCAACGAAGTGCAAAAATGGAAGAATTCCAGGGTTCCAATGATGGATATGAGTTATTTACCTCGCGGCTGCCAACTGACTTCCGTCGCTTCCACGTCTCAGCCCGCCGCGCCTCATTGTGCAAAGGCAATTGCATATTATCCTCTTGAACGCGAATCTGAAGTCCTTGCTGAAGAGTGCATAGATGCACGGATTTATCGCGGAGTTGCAATAACCAAGCCAGAAAAGAACGCTGAATACCGTTGGATGAATGCAATTGGGACAAAAGGCACGCAGCAGGTACATCGTGAAGAACGGCAGCCAACAGAGAATAAAGCCACCGACTATAATGCCCAATGTTTTCGCTGCTTTCGTCTCCATGCGAAATCTCTTCACCTGAAACATTTCATTTCGTGTCAATTTTCTTTTCCGACGTGCTCCGAGCTTCCGCGTCGCTTCCACCTGCGTTCTTTTCGTGCCTTTCGTGTCCCCCGAGACACCAGCCGGAGCGTGTTGCTCGGCTGCGATATTCCCCGATAACACAGTGCTGCGTGTGTCGTGTGTGCATGCAAGAACGCAGGATCATTGTGGAGAAAAGCCTGACTGATGCTGACGACAGTATTTTGTCGGGTTCCTATTTTACTGGCATCAGGAGCTCGGAAAAGATTGCACATTGCTAAGAAATGATTTGAATTCATCCATCAGGATTTAGGAAAGATCCGATCCTCGACAGTACAGAGTAAAGAAAAACACTCGGTACAACGCAAATTTTTCATGTACAGGTGGCCAACGAAATATTAAGATGAGAAACACTAAAAGATTTGATTCCAATTAAATATTTTATCATTTTATCAAATGTGAATATTTGATTATAATTGAATAAAAGCTGTCTCAAAATGACCTGACATTTTAAATTGCGCGTTATTTTTTTTTGCGGCCAACATAGAGTACTAATTTTTGACAACTGACATCAGGAAGTATTGAGGTTTAGTCATGGAGAATGACACGATCGAGCGACGCATAGAAATTGTTATTTGCTGCATTGTTACTGCATAGTTATAGCAGACGAGGTCTGCAGGTTCTTTCTTTGAGGTTTTTTTTAAAAAGGAAACCGTATGCCAATGATCCACAGACCATTCCGGAGTTCAAGAAAACAATTGGACGCACCATTAATGAAATTAGTCCGCAATTATGCCAAAATATTATTAAACAGTTCGTCAAAAGAGTGAACGTTTGGAAACAGGGACGAGGCGGCTATTAGTCGGATATTGTTTTCCAAACATAACCTCCATTTTTTTTACCTTATCTTGAAATAAAAATATTCATACTTTAAAAATAAATAATACGTTTTTTAAATAAAATAAAATGTCAGATCATTTCGAGACACCCTACATTTTACCCCATCGAACAAGAGGTTCGATGGAATTATGCCATGTGCCATTTTTTTTTCAGTAAATAATTTGTTGGCATACCCCAATGACGGATTTAGCTCGCACAAGTAATTTTTTTCAGTGAAAGGTAGCCGAAATTCAAAATTTGCAAATATATGTCTCAGCTGTAAAGTAATATCGGTCGTAAGTCAAATTTGCGGTGAAATAGTTAATTTTTTATTACGTCAACTTTATTTATGAATATTTACGTTTCTTGGTGCGAAACTCTGGGGAATAATGTACAGGGCTGTACGACTGTGGAAATTTTCGCTCAATTGGATGGAAGAGCAGAACGCGAAAATAATCAGAATTCTAGTACGCTACAATTAATGACACTATGATTAGATAGTGAAAAATTGTGAAATTTCCCCAAAATTTTCCTCCAGAAATAAATTACCCGCGCAAAAAGTATAAAACATTGTGTACCATTTTTCCGCAGTGATTTTTGTCATCGTATCTGACAGTAAAATAACGTCTCTTAAGAACGCATGCGAAATTACCGCAAATTAAAAGTGTTGTAACTTTTCGAGAAGTTAGTAGATCGATCCTGAATTTCGCATGTAGGCTTAGGACAAACGGAGTAAAAATGCATCCAATATTTATCGCCATGGCAACGTTTCCACTAATTTATATTTATTAGTGATAGAAATTATGTCTATTACTATTAATATTTATCAATTATATCAACATTCATATATTTCTAATACATATAAATTATTATGTTGATATTTTAAAAAACGATTAAATATTATTAATACGAATTAATAATATTGTAGAGACGATTTAGCAAACTGCGATGTAAGGGAGTCTCTAAATTTCTAAAAATTACCCGTCAATGAAACGAAAGTTTTACTTTGACCGTTTTTTTTGTATATCGGTCGAGTATACGTCCTATTATTATACATTGGAAAGTGTTAATTTTCGTATGAAAGGCTGATCTACGGGGCGATCGATTGCCGAGGCAAATCGACAAGCCTGATAAAGCGTTTCACGCAACAAAAGCATTCTTAATCGGGATTCATCGAGATTGCTGCAGGCCACACGGTTATTTGTGGATTTGTACGTGAACGATCGAAAATCTGATTTACTTTCCGAGGTTTCCTATTTGTATATTTGCTTATTCCCGTGCTCTCGAAAACGCTTCCTCTCCTTTTCTCTCTCCCTTCATTTTCGTCCACCTTCGCACCCTCGGTGCGCACTCGAGGTAGTTCCACGATTTTAATCGAATAATGTGAAATCGAATATGCCCCCTCCCCGCCCCCTTAGGATTGAGATCAGCGGTATTTTGTTTGCGTGCGCGTGAAGCGTCGCCAACCAAAATCATTATTGGGTGCGTGTTAATAATACGAATATTCCGATTACATTTATCAAAGGATCGCGCCACTGTTGCGTGTCGTTCGCGAATAAATTATCGAGACGTTTTCTTTTTGTCGCTATAATCCTGCGTACT
The DNA here is from genome assembly GCA_944452715.1 of Ophion slaviceki. Classification (NCBI taxonomy): domain Eukaryota; kingdom Metazoa; phylum Arthropoda; class Insecta; order Hymenoptera; family Ichneumonidae; genus Ophion; species Ophion slaviceki. The sequence continues at coordinate 17,058,532 of OX101783.1, read as the reverse complement.
AGGGTTGAGATTTAATCAATGCTCGGAACGGTTCGGTTCGTCCATTTCCATGAGTAATCAAGCCACAGCTCTTTTTGGATGCTCATTCGATCGAAAAGTGTGGGTCTAGTGTAATTTTAGATGATGTTGAAGTTTGCATCGTTGGAATGCACCCGAAATTCATCCTTTAGCATTACTCAATTTTTTTTGCCGACTTAGATTACGAAAATCACTCTAAGGTTTTAACGTATTTTTATCAGAGACTTTTGATCGTATTTTGTGAAAAAAAAAAACGTCTTTGGATCATAATAAAAATGAAGAAATGAAAAATAAAGAGAGGAAAGTTGCTCTCCAACGATGCAAACTCCGATGTCGTAATTTTACTTCCGGAAATTTGTATTTTCGTCCGCACGTTTCTTACAGCGGAGTGCCGCTTCCCTCAACTTTTATTCTCGAAACACTTTGGTTCGAAAAACCCGAAGATGGTTGATCAAATTAGCGTTTAGCGAGTCATTTCATTACTCCGGCTATCGTAAAACAATTCGTTTCGAAAAATAATTTGACTTGTCAAATATTCATAGTTCACCGTGTTCGTCAAATGCGGTTGTTTGAGGGGTCTTTTCATTTCAGACGCTGAAAAAGGCTATTTTCATTGTTTTTTTTTATAGGTTTATATTATAGATATTGATATAAATGTTGTTACACTTAATTAAATACACTTTCGAAATACATTTTTTTTAAATTATTTATTTGAGCCACTATCTATACACGAAAATGGTAGTTAAAAAAATGTCCTAAATAATTGTAGGTCTGCGCTGTTGACGAAATCTCGATTTTTTAGATATGCAAAAATAACAAAATGGCGGACATTTGTTGAAAAAAAAACAAAAAAAAAGTGTTTTTTTTTCACCGTTTTTGGCAAAAAAATAGTAAATATCAAAATTTAAAAAAATCCTTGATATGCGCTATGGCTATAGTTGTAAAGAATATGTGGTTAAAATTTCATAAGGATCGGTTCAGTAGTTTCGAAGATTGTATCAACAAGCCGTCGAATAACGTTGTTTCGAGAAAAACGCGTCTAAAGTTTGTTTCTGTTACATAAATAGTATTTATTAAGTGTGAACATTTTTATATCAATATCTAAAATATAAACCTATCAAAAAAATGTATAGAAATAGCCTTTTTTAGCGTTTAAAATGAGAAGACCCCTTAATAAACGACAAATTAATTATGCGCGTATCGAACGATACATGGAATTTCATTAATGTTTGTTTGTTATTTTACCTGTGCCTTTATGTTCCTCTTGCCCATTTTCATGACCCGCGGCTTCTCTTCGCTGCTCTGACTCAGTTCGCGCAGCGAGACCTCGTCACCGGTCATCTGACTCTCGCAACTACTCCGTCTACTGGGCCTCTTGTTGCTCCCCACCCTGTTGATTCCACCGACCTGTAAAATAGCGAGAAAAAAAAAACTATTTCTGTACGATACGCGGCGTGTGTGCACGTACGCGAAGTCTCATGTACATTCGTACGGGCAGGGTATGTCGTCCTCATTGGAAATGGATTTTTCTCGTCGCATTATTGGAGTTTCGCTGGAGATCCGCCAGGTGGCTGCGAGCGCGGCGGCCTCGCGTAAGCGATGCACCGCGTCCATGCCTATATGTAGGCTCTGTAGACCTCAGCCGATCTAACCATACAATTCGTTACGACACACTTCAAGACACGTTCGATAAAGCGAATTTCACAGATTTGCGATTTACTCTCTTTCGGACGTAAAAAGTTCTCAAAGTTATGTCCTACTTTTTGCGTCTGAGGATTAGTAGCACCCATCAAAGGGTTGCTGTTCGCTCTGTCAAAAAATCCATCAGGGCCAGGGTGTGTGCACACTAAAACCCTTGAACTATGCCCTATCTCGTAATTTATAAAAATTCATTTTATCCATAATTACACACTACGGATGAAGTTAACGGGAGAAAATGTTTTCAATCGATACAATTTTGGCATGTGCGAAATACAGCATGAAGAACCGCCTCAAATCAAATGAATTGTTCAGTCGCCATTGTGTGTCTAATTAGCATAAAGTGGTTATGGAAAATTACGCAGAGAGGGTATAGAAAGCGTTCGCGTTACGTGACGATCTTTCTGTGACTGGTTCATAAGTATATACGCGTAGGCGCGTGTGTATGTGTGCTTCCGAATGCTGCAAACTGAAGGCAGATTGAAACCATTCGAACCCGGACTGATTAAACTTTGAATTATATCGCAGAACCGCACTAGCAATAAACGCGCGCTGGCTGGACCAGTTAATTGAGCATTTGGAGAGGAAAATATGAGGTTATATGGATATTGGAAGAGAATTCTCATGAGGCTATTTGACTAACCTCGCATACTAATTGACCAGCTTGTTTTGTCGCTATTCTCTATACTATGTACCACCTCGGAGCAAACCTCACCGCAAAATTATACGTAATGCGCAAATATCACAACGATAACAGTAACAATTGCGCTATCAATATCAATGGAAGCGGATTGACATTTGAGTAAATCCGAATGTGGATATCGACCTCTGTTTTGCGAATTAACGACATAGATTTCAACGTTCTAATTTCGTGGGACAATGAGGTCGTTTATCAAACGAGCAATCATTGTATACTTGTATATCTATATCCTAACCTAAACTATTTCCATTGTCCTTTCCGCTATGCCCCTTTCGGGCTTCAACGATCCCTTTAACTTTAATCCCACAGCTGGCACTTCACCATTTCCGGTTCCTGAGAGACACTCCTGAAAGTCGACCACAGCCACTCGTTTCCCAATCTACTCCCTATTGTATCGGGTTTGTACGAGGGCACGGAAAAACTGTGGAAAACCCGGGCTGATGAAGGCGGCTACATTTTTACCGAATTCCAGTTGGCTTATCATCGGAAATTCAGTAAAACTGCGCGCAAACCAATGCACGGCTGAGCGGTCACCCATCCAAATATTGGCCCAGGCCAAAGCTACTTGACATGGGAGATCGAAGGCGTACGCCTACCAGCCACTGTTGTCGGTGCTGTACTATTGAACGAGCGGTTTTGCAAATTTTGTGTCAAAAATGGGTATTTCGATGTATCTCCTCCTATCCTAGCTTGTCCCGTTTCGTGATTTACTGTCAAACGAATCCGTGGTCGGGCTCTACTGCTAAAAAAGTACTGCTAAAGGCTCTACTGTTAAAACTGTACTGCCAAAAGCTCCACTGCTAAAACTGTACTGCTAAAAGGCTCCACTGCTAAAAGCTGTACTGCTAAATGGGCTCTACTGCTAAAACTGAACTGCCAAAACTAGCTTCTGACAGAGGGCTCATACAAGTCCCACTAATGGAGGTTATACTGTACTTTTTGCGGTTTGTTGACGATTTTTTGGGATTTCTCTTAGAAAACTTACCTTGCTATCGGCGCCATTGTGCTGCACTCGGCGGGATGCGTCCGCAGACACCTTATTTGTACTCCTGTGACGACAGGAACGGCAAAAGTTAGAAATACCTACCGCCAAAGTTTACCTTAGGGCTGCATTATTTGTGTTCGTTTGGGTTTTCGATGTCCTATTAACTTTTCAATGATTTCCAATGAAACTTTTCAAAAAGATACCCTTTTGCGTTTTAGCAGTTGAGACTCTTTAGCAGTGCTTTTTTTAGCACTAGAGTCTATTTAGCAGTCCAGTTTTAGCACTAGAGCCCATTTAGCACTAGAGCTTTTAGCAGTACAGTCTCAGCAGTAGAGCCCGTTTAGCAGTAGAATTTTGAGCAGTTCTTTTTTAGGAGTACAGCCCTAATACCAACGAATCTTGTTTGTATCCTCGAAAATGAAACCCGCAAAATGGGCTGAACGATTTCGATAAAACTGGTCGGATCCACCGTTTTGGCTGATCAAAATTAAGGAAACATTCATCGAAGGTCTGTAAAATGTGTTCCGGTTATGTCTGTCTTTTTCGATTGGGCCGACTGTTACATCCTAGCGAATGTGCCTTCTCTCGGTTATTCCCAATATCCTCATTTGCCGTTAAAAGCTTATTATTAAATGAATAAATCTAAGAATAAGACGCGTAACAGCGTAAAAAGGAAAGTGCGTACGTTTCGCACGCATATTCAACCTACAGCGATATATATACGATAGCAGCACCGCCACAGTCATCGACTTTTCCTATCCCATTGGCTGTCAACAAGAACACGATCTCAGGCGCATATTCCAATAAGAGCTGTCGAACGAAAAACCAACCATCAACTCGATCAACAGACTCCAAAAATCCTACGCCGGCCCAACCGCATGAGAACCAAGGAAGCCTCGACCCTAGATTACTTCATCATAACATAGCCTAGACGGCTCCGACAAATTTATAACTCTCACTGAAAAATAAGACATCCGGTCTCGCAGCGTAGCCCGATATACAAACTTTTCGATATGAGAAGTCACCATAGCTATAAATTCACATAACACCAACCATGCGCATGTTTAGGTCTCAGATATCGAACTGTATTTCCCATGCGCTTGTTCGCCGGAACACGAGACAAAGATCTCTTTTCTTCATACGCATATTAGTCAGAACCGATGCCCTGAAATAAGGTCACACGCGTGCCTAGGAAATCTGTAACCTACACGCACATCGTACCGCAACCAACCACGCTAATCAACCGATATATTCATGACCAATGGACCAATCCCCGAATAGCTAGATGACCAAGAGCACACTCTCCCTAAAATTCCTTCGCCCACTATCGAACCCCTCCTAATTTTGATTTCAAGAAAGACTTCCTTCCTGAAGGCAGTCTCCCGTCAACTACCATCGGCTCAAGTTCTTCTATCGAGTCTCAATCCCAGTCTCCCGACAATCTTCATCAAATTCAGAACTTAGTCTTCCGTCAACCAATATTTGCGTCAACCGAATCACTCCTTATATCAAGTCTTAACCCAGAAGCCTAACGAATATCTCCGATTATCCTTCATACGAACCGTCTTCATTTTTCGAGTCACAAAAGTTTTATTTTACACTTGTATAATTTCTATCATCGGTCCGTGATTATCAATCTCAATTCATCGACCTTGCGCGCCGTGCATATTTCTATCTACGCGTAGTGCCCGTCGTAGCAAACACGTCGAGTATACACACGACCAGCGTAAAATCCTGCGAGCGTCTTACCAGCAATTGTACCAGCGAGCGCACCAGGCCAAGAGCGAAGGCCCTTGTAACGCGAGCGACAACAAACATCCACGCAAGCGAGCGAGCGAGCGACCGAGCCTTAAACACAACCAATGTAAGCTAACCATATATTTTTCTTTTCTGTATCATTCATCGTAGGCCTGATCGCTTTAACCCGTCTAGTAGTCTTATAATAAATAACATATTGTCAATCGTACACCAATTCTGTCGAACTATTCCTCAATATCGAAATATCGCGTCAATTCCTTAATTCTATTCTTTCCCACGCACTACCCCTTTTTACCCTCATCCCGTGGTATTGCGCTAGGCGTAGGCAACAAAGAGGGAAGCGAAAATATTATGTTCGCGTCCCTTCCGGATGTGACACGACTCTACCGTTCGCATCAAGGGTCTGTAAAAAGTGTTCAGGCTATCTCTGTCTTTCGCGGATTGGCCGACCCACTTGCATTCCGGATTGGCCAATGAGTATTCAACGAACGGATAGTATTTCGCCGTCATTCTCTGTATTCCAAAAGCGTCTAGCGAGTGTTATCTGGCTCGACTCGATCAAAGGACACATTCCGTGCGAACAAATGCGATCGATTATTCATATTTCCAGTTGCAAAAGCATTCCTCGTTTATTATTCGATACTCCCAGTATTCGGTATTCATCGAGGTCGCTTCAATTGAATTGATTCCAACCACCAAAGTTTCTCCGGGTCACGAGAAAAATATCCATCGCGATATTATACACGTTCCTAAATATCCAATATTATCGATTCCCGGACGGCAAACGGGGGTGGTCTGGGGTTGCAGGCACGTGTATATCGAAGAATGTATCGAGTTTGCGCTCATTCGCCTCCCATCGAAACGAAAGCTGGGCAAAAATTCGAAACGTCGCTTGAGTGAAATGATTCCAATGGTTTTCCCTCGGGTTTCGAAGTCCGCAAAGTTTACTGCGGGGGCCTGAGGCGGGGGTGGAGACTCGGGATATTTTCGACGGGGTATTCCCTGGCCTGGATATGGTCAGTAGTCACGTTCGCGAGAGGCAGATACTCGGTGTGTCGAGGATACGAGCGAGTCAACGCGTTTTCGCAACGTAGCAGGTGCGGTGCTTGTAACGGAGAGAATAATGGAGAAGTTCGACGAGGGTGTATATAGAGCGAGCTTTGCGTCGTCAGGGTATCGACCTTATTCCATTCCTTTATCTTTCTTCCCATTCCACTCGCTCTCTATCCCTTCTAACTCTTCCCTTCTCTCTTCTGCTCTTCCTACAATCCACACCTATTTTCGGGCCAACGTTCTTCCTCTTCGCAATATCTGGGAAAAAACGCGATCTCGGGTAGCTTTGCTCGGGTTGCTTCGAACCCGATGACTTGCCAGGGCAAGTCTCTTCAGCAGCACTTTCAATTCTTTTGTTTCATTCATCCATCTTCTCCTCTGAACATGGGGCCTTTGCGATGGGGATCTTGCGAAGATTCTCTCAAAAGATCATTCCACCCTACCACTTGTTCATTTTGAACTCGTTGAGTTTTCTCGCTAGGCACTTGTGTATTCAAAATTGAAAAAAAAATAATGGAGGGCTTGTACACAATGATGAAACATTGGCGAGTTGTGACTTTTTCCTTTCAAAGTTGTCCGCTCTTTTGGGCTGTCCAAATGGAGAGTACTTACTCTCTTGTTCTGCCTGGGAAAGGATCGATTTTGGGGATAGGACCGAGGGAAGTTTGAGAGGCCAAGTGGGTTCGTTAGGGACCGAAACTTGAATTTCGCTACAGAGCATAGTTCCAGGTACCTCCATGTGCCGGTATATACATACATTCGGCTATCTATATAGACATATGGGGGCGGGATATCTTCAAGCCTTTATATCCGGTAATGTTGGCTATCGAAACACCTGTCTGTTTCGAGGACGGTCCTTGTCATTTTTTTCAAACTAATTGTTGATTTTCAGGCCAGTATCATCCTGGAAATGACCTTCGTATGCTTTCGTTTACCTTAAGGCGGGATACCTATACATTTAGACAGCAAAAGGTTATGCTATTTTGAGGGATTTTTTAAATTAAGAAATAATTATTCTCCATTTATCAAACTGTAGGTATACTTTGACAGTATATTTAAGTATACGAAACGATTTTTTGAAATTCATTTATCATCAAAATGGCGAAGCTGTGGCAGAGTGTTACAGCAAAGTTGCGAGTCGGCGTGTAGTCTAGTTTGTCGTGGACTTTGATTTGCAAAACGTTTTACAAAAATTCAGTCAGAACATGTATAGTTTCTATTTAGCAGTAAATAAAATAAAGAAAATTCAAATTGAAGAGAATGGCATCCATTTATGAAAACAATCAACATTCCACGCAAAATTTCTGTAAAATTTTGATTAAAAAAGTACTTTTTTTCTTCCAATTTTTCAAAAACAATTCTCGTCAAGTAGAACGCAGCAATGGTATCGATATTTCTACCAAGTTTGAACTCAATCGGCATAAATTTTTTTTTTGAGTAATTCTGTACGCCAATTTCGGAAATGCAGTTCCGAGAAAAACGCGTTTAAAGTTTACATAGAATTTGAATTAAATTGCATTAGGTACTTGTGGTGACTAATTACTTAAGTAGCCTGTTACAAAGTAATTAAATTATAAATTGGAGTAGTAATTGTAATTGCGCTCTCGCTTCTACCTGCGACGCGGGCTCCGACGTAACGTTCGAAGTTTTCGAATTTCGCTGCGGAACTTTGAGAAAATATTCTACATATATAGTTCTATCGTTTAAAGAAAAAAAAAGAAATCGATTCTTTGATAGATTGTGAATGTATATCCCGCCTTAAGGGGCTATGCTACTGTGACCGCTACAAAAAGAAGCTACTTTTAATACATTTTTTTTTAAATACTGTTTCATGTATCTGTACAAACTTTTTTTTCGCTTAAAGGTACACTTTTACAGAATAGAAAACAATTTTTTTTTGTTGCATACAAATCTATATTTATTTAACAATTTATAATCGTGTAAAGGCATGAAAAAAGTATGTTGCTGGCGTTGATCATTTGCGCTCTCGAGGTATTTGGAAATAAAACATTCAAAAAGATTCTTAATCTCTGTATGCGTGTCGCTATCGCCCGAACAAGAATTGTTATTTTATAATACAAATTAACAAAATGGCGTCGTTTTTTGCACGTGTTCGCAAAAACACGTTTTTTTCGTCATAATTCGAGTGAAAGTATAAGTTAAAATCAATATTTTTTCATAATCCTAGTTCGGGCGATAGCCACACATATGCTGAATATGCAGTACAAATTTTAGTCCAATTGGTTAAGCCATTTTTGTTAAATCACCACGCCAGGTGAAAAAGTAGTTTCGAAAAACGCGTTTAAAGTTTACTGTACTACACTTTACAATACTCACCGGTAGAGCGTCCTTTGACTCACACAGTGAAAAGAGAGCCTACTACTGTACATTAAATATATAGAAGTGTTCGTGGATATGCGTATACTCGGGTATAAATTCAAAACAGCTGCCAGGGACGCGTAGCGTTGTACTGAGCGCTGTACTGAGTCGACAAAGTGAAAACCGACTTTACCAGCAGTTGGATATCAATTTTATGATGGAATAAAGTTGAAAAATGCAACAAACAAATTTGATTTTTTCATTTTTGTTTGCATTTTTTATACAAGTGGGGAAACTGCTTAATTGTTTAACACGACATTCCTAATAACTAATTGGAGCAGCTTGTTCAGTTCTTTTTATTTTAATCTAAGCATTATTGTAACCCCTACAGCCCTATAACTAGTGTTTACGAAGTGCCACGTGTGGCACTTCGTAAATGGATGAAGGTTCAACTTGAACCTTCAAAATCTCCGAAGCTATGTGGTGCAACGGATTAATTTTTGGACAGTTAAGGGGCTATACCAGTGTGACACTTTCAAAAAATCGATTTTCTTTGCCTTTTTCGACAGTTTATACTTTCGAGAATATCATTATCGTTTATATCAATATCATTTCATCTTGCAAAAATCGATAGTTGAATCTTTAAACGCGTTTTTCTCGAAATAAGATTTCTTAAATTTACTGAGATTGTAACTCAAAGAGCAATTATTCGATTGACTTGAAATTTGAACCGAGCACTCTTGAATATATTTACTCTACAATGACGTAGGATATTTTTGATTGGATGAAAATTACGATTTGGCATTAAAAAAAACGACCATTTTATAGGCAAGAAAACAGACTTTTTTTTCATAACTACGCCATTTTGTTAGATTTTGATATTTTTCGTAAATCCTAAGTCATTGTACAGGAAATACCTTCCAGATTACCGATATTTTGTCCTTTCTCGGTTTCAGCTACTCAATCGGCCGGAATCATGTCAACAGTGGAGGAACTTTTTTTTTGCGCCTCCGAAGGCAGCGCATGAGTCGCTTGGATCTCAATATTTTTCTATGAAAAAATGATGTAATATAGATTAAATATAGCCAAATATATTCTTAATTTTCCGTAACATTTAATTGAGTACTTTTCTTCCAAAAAATGCATTCTAAATTAATCTCTCGGTGATGTGAATTTCAATCGTCTACAAGCATTTCGATATTGGTGTCGAAACTCCTTAGGGTAATCCTGTCGCCAGGCTTCAATCCATAGGACGTTCATTTTGTTTGAGCTTCACTCAATATATTAATAATCGTCTCCGTAAAATTTCAGGGCCGGTTATCGACCTAATTACAGAGAAAAAAAATTCAAATTGCGTATTTTTGTAAAGGAATTCCGAGACGACATGCAAAAACCTAATTTCCGCTCGCTACAAAAGTGTATATAATAGTGGAAATCCGTCAGATTCGTCAAAATAATCAGATTCACATACTTAACACTTGTAGTAATCCAATGCTCTTAAAAAAACTTACGCTTATTGACCTAATTTTTATGTAATATCAAGTTTAATTTGAACTTCCGGTATTGGATTTATTACGACTTGCTACGATAAAGAGACGTGACAGCAAGGCAACAGCTGACTATAGTCCTAACCTCATCTCTCTCATTCGAATTTCCACACACATTTCATTTTTAACCGACATATTTCGCCGACACAAATTTTCCACGCTTTTCACCAGTCGTGGCCCGAATACAATGCTTTATATTTCCCGCACCTGACAATGTTTTGACGGATCGACGTTGAATAGCATGGAGGTTAAACTCGCCTGGTTGAGTAAAAAGAGACGGAGATAGAACCAATGTTGCCAAATATCAAACCTAGAAATACTGCCTGAATCGTTGGAATAACTATTTTTTCATTTTTCTAATTAAACGTGAACATTCGTTCAACAGTTAGCACATGGAACATTTTAGTTATTAGAAATTATTTTCTTTTGCATACGTTAAAAATATGAATTGTACAAGTCTCAAGTATGATCAGTGGTATGGGTAGTGTGAAGCGATACGATTACGTTAAGGCGATGTTGAATGCATTGGTATTCGCGTAATGTCGAGTAAGCGGACATCAGACTACTAGCAGGACGGTCCTCGAAGTCGAGTGTCTTTAGAATAGTCTTTCTCCATATACATACACACAGCTATCGGAATATCGATGTGCACGTAGATAGAAATGAGGGTAACAGGTCCGGTTATTGTTCGCGTCGATAGTTTGGATTCTCATAGGGCTTCGCGGACTATACGTTTTCATATACGTACGCGGGCTTTTATGGCTAGAAAACCGGAAGACGAAGACCTGAAGTAGCGAGGATCGGAGATGGGTAAAGCCGGAGAGTAAGCGGGAGTAGGAAAGAGAACTGAATTCCGGAAAAGAGAGAAACCCAAACAAGAGCACAATCTGGCTTAAGACGGTTTTCTCTAAAGTGTCCGGAGGACTGCATGTACAGGAGGAAAAGGAGAAGAAAAGCAGAACGGGTGAAAATGGCCGTGAGACTATTGTTGGTTCTCGATCGGAGGAATCTCAACGGAGCTTTCAGGAATGGTATGCAGAAAGAGCGTTAAGTACGCGGAGAGTGTATGCGAGTGCGCTCGGATGAGAATTCAAGTAAGGCAAACGTCCTCTGCTGGTAACCGGTGGATGAACATTCCGCGATTTCCCCGTAACTATATATATATTTTTATGGGGAAAGGTGATTTTAGAGACATTCGGCTTCGAGGATCATCCTAATGGAAGACTACTGTCCCTATACGCAATATTATGTAAACCTCGAAAACTTTAAAATCTCAGGTAGATAAATGGGAGCACATTCACGGGGAAGGCATTTCAAGGACCACCCTGTCTCTAAAATCAACGAATCTTTTGAAAAGAGCGTTAAGGGGATTTTTTTTTATAGGTTTACATTATAGATATCGATGTAAAAGTTGTTACACTTAATAAATACACTTTCGAAATACATTTAAAAAAAAAATTTATGTATTTATGTAACCCAAACAAACTTTAAACGCATTTTTCTCGAAACGACCTTTTTCGACGGCTTATTGATATCCTTATGAAATTTTAACCACACATTCTTTACAACCATAGCTATAGGGCATATCAAGGATTTTTTTAAATTTTGATTTTGTTTTTTTTTGCCAAAACGGTGAAAAAACACGTTTTTTTTGTTTTTTTTTTTTCGAAAAATGTCAGCCATTTTGTTATTTTTGCATATACAAAAAATCGTATGATATCCACTATAGCCATTAACATACTGAATCTAAAACCGTTTGATTTTTTTTGTTTCGGATGATCCATCTCCGAGATTTCATTACATTTCAATTATAAATATGTTCATTTTTTTTCAGACACCCACATCGACGTCGAGAAGTTTCACCATCACCGCGCGCGCAAAAAAAAATACATTGCTTTATTATGTTACATCTCCGCCATTAGTGAATATTTCTGATTTTTTTTACATATACTTAACCATGTGCATAAATGATTTATAAAAAAATGTTAATATATGCGTAATTTTTTTTAACAGCGTCTAGAAAAGTACCTTCGAAAATCGGCGAAATCGCGTATATAAGGCCTTAAAACAATATATATTTTTTTTAAGTATTTCGAAAGTGCATTTACTAAGTGTAACAATTTTTATATCAATATCTATAATGTAAACCTATCAAAAAATCATGAAAATAGCCTTTTTTAGCGTCTAAAGTGAGAAGATCCCTTAAGGGGTTACCCCCACTTGCGATTTTGAAAAAATCGATTTTTTTGAATTGCATTTTTTTGAATTGCAATTTGAAGTGCAGTTTTTTTGTGATGCCCGGAATAGATGACTCTATGTAAGTTTACAAAAAAAAATATTTTCTTCGTGTAAACTGAAATTGAAACTTTAAACGCGTTTTTCTCAAAATGGCATTTCTGAAGTCGGTGACCAAGATTACTCGAACACTAATGAACCGATCTTCTTGAAATTTTGCAGGCTTATTTAATACATAAAAATGTAGTCTTTAATCGTTCGATTTTTTTTTTCGAAAAAAATGGCCGTTTTATAGCCAAAAAACGGCCGTGTTTTTTTTCGTTAAAATCGAACCATTAACTTTGACTGTCCGCCATTTTGTGAAAAATGAATATTTTTTAAAATCCTTCGATTAAAGACTAGTTTATACTTATATTTGACTAAATCCATCCGCATTTTTTTTTCAGATGATGCACTTCGCCGCAATGTTGGTCACCGCAAACCGTGTATATAAAAACATTATTTCATTGACGGCCATTTGCCACTAAACAATGTAATATTTTTCAATAAAAAAATTACTGAAAGTTCTTCAAGATGTGTTCTTTAAGATGGTATATTGATCGATTAAAAAAGTTTTGTAGTTTTCTTTTAAAAAATTCATGAAAAAGGCTTTTTTTTGCGCTACAAGTGGGGGTAACGCCTTAAGGACCGGTCACAAAACAGCGGGATGTGCAAATAGCCAGCGTTACATAGATATAACGGGTTTAAAATATTCTTTCCCCATATATAGTATATATACATATATACTTTGCGATCCACAAGTAAAAAGTGACCGAGAACTGGCTAAAGTCCAAGGACCCAGATCGTTTACCTTGCTCTGCCTTTTAGCCGCCACGCCAAAGAGGCGACCGTCGTCGTGTCGATGGAAAGTAAAATAGAGCCGAGGTGGAATTTAAACAGGGAGGTGCAAACAAAAGGGAAAGAAGATCCGGTTAGATCGACTGGATTGATCCATTCCGTCCATTTTTTTTATTGGATTCGAATGGAAGTGTTATCAAACGGAAGTTCATTGTAATAATAGAATATTGAAGGGATTTCGTGTCAAACATGTCCATAGATATTGATACATAAAATACTTAAGACGTCATCTCTGAGTAAATATTTTTGGTGATTTTTTCTATAGGCTTAAATTATCTATAAACATCACAAGAATTATATAAAGGGTGTCTCAAAATGACTTGACATTTTGAATTTCGCGCCTTTGTTTTTGTGGCGAATATGAGGGATTCTCCGTCAATTCAACCACTTTTTTCCGACCACCTCAGATCTGCCCCATAATTGGTTATATCAAAGTACTACTAAAAGGCATTCTACGTGAATTTTTTCAAATTTTTTGATTCAACATTTTAGAAAATGCCGTTTGTTTCCAAATGAAAACATCTCGGAAACTAGAAGTAACTGAAAAAAAATGTCTGTACATAAAAGTTGTAGTTTTATGTTAGCTTTCGAGCGGACGACTTGAAATAATGTTTACGTTCCGGTAACGCTGATTTTTTTACCAAACAGGGGGAAATTATTTTTTTATTAAAAAACGGCTATTTTTTTTGGCTGAAAAAATTACCGAATCTTCCAGTATGTCTGACGATATCACAAAAAATCGCCAGAGTGGCACGGATCGAGCTTTTAGGGTAAAAAAAACGAAACCACACAAATGATTTTTTTTTATATTCGAACCTCTCTCCGTGCCACTCTGGCGATTTTTTTGCGATATCGTCAGGCATACTGGAAGACTCTGTAATTTTTTCAGCCAAAAAAACGGCTGTTTATTTGTCACGCCAATTGGAAAAAACTGTTTCGAGAAGTTTCGAGTAGTCGACCATCTGGTACATCGAAAAAAATATATGTATACATTTTCTAACAGCTTGATATTCATACTAAATAGATGTGCAATTAATTTTATGAGTGAATCACTTTGTCATATGAAAAAATTGTTAAATTCGCACCCGAATTTATACCCGTTATGAAATGAAATTAATTCGCAATTATGCCAAAATGTTATTGAAAATTTCGTCAAAAGAGTGAACTTTGACGAACAGGGTCGAGGCCGCCATTTATCGAATATTGTGCTCCACACATAACTTACATGCTTGTACCTTATATTGAAATAAATATATTCGTACTTTTCAAATAAATAATACGTTTTACTAGAATAAAATGTTTTAAATAGAATAAACCCTTTAAACCTCATTTTAATTGCTTTCTTAGAATTCTTTTGAAAAAAATTCCAAAAGGGTCTCACTTTTCGGCGATCCACATAAATGCAAGGCCTTAATTAGAGAGTGATCGATGATACCGGTATCTATAATCGGTAACAATTTTATGTTTCATTGATTGTCCAATAATCTATGATTTATCTGTTTGGTTTCGTTCATTTTTTTTGTTTTATGTGTTAATCGATGAAAAATTCAATCGTCCTTATCTCTACAAGTTTTCAACGAACAATCGGCTAGGAGTCGTTTTCACAAAAATTCCAACAACTTCGTCAAATTCTTGTATAAAAAGAAGAAATAAAAACAAATGCCTTACCTTGAGATGTGTGTTTCTTGAGTTTGGACACAGCTGGCTCTGGGTCTGTCCGTTGCTGTAGTGTACCGATATCTGGGAGCATCGCGACGGCGTACGCTCGAGGGTATTGCACTTGGTGTTGAGTGTCTCGGTGCTCGGATACGATACCGATATTTTGATCTTTTCCCGCCTCACGGAATTTCTCCCGGACTCGGGACTCCTCGGACTCCCGTTGTTGCTGCTGCCGTTGTGGACGCTTCCACGTCCTCTGTGTATCCTGAGCGTTAAACGTTGCTCGTCGAATCTGTCAATCGTGCAACGAAATTAACGCGGTTCGCGATCTTGAGCGTTCGGCAAAATCCTTGAGCGAAACTTGTTGTCTCAATCTGAATTCTAAAATTTGTAGAGTTCTAAAATTCTAAATTTTTATTTTCTTGGAATAAAAAAAAATCCTAAAAATCAGAAGCTTCTAAAATTCTCGATTCATACAATTAAAAAAGTTCTAAAATTCTCAATTCTTAAAAATCGAAAATTCTTGATTCTTACAATTTAAAAACTTCTAAAATTCTCAATTATTCACATTCAAAAATTCTTGTTTCTTAAATCTTAAAACTCTAAAATGAAAAAGTTCTGAAATTCCTAAAATTCTAAAATTCAAAAAGGTCTGAAATTTCTAAAATTCTAAAACCTCTGAAATTCCTAAAATTCTAAAAGTTCGGATATTTCTCAAATTCTGGAATTCAAAAAGTTTTGAAATCCCTAAAATTCTGAAATTCAAAAAGTTCTGAATTTCCTAAAATTCTAAGATTCAAAAAGTTCTGAAAATAAAAAAAATAATTCAAAATGTTCTAAAATTCGTAATTCTCAATTCTTGAAGTTCTAAAATTCTAAAAGTTGTATAATGTTCAATTCTGAAAATTTGACAACACCAACATTTCAAAATAGCGAAGTTCTTAAGTACTCAAATAATAAAACTCCATTATATTGAATATTCTGGCGCAACGATTATCGCGGAAAAAAATACTTAGTGAAAAAAAACTGAGGAGAGATTGGAAAGACTGGTTGAATTTACTCGTACATTTCTCGTTTTTTCCCGCCCTCTTTAAGTTTTGTGCTTTTCCGTTTTATTTCGTAGAGCAACGAATAGTTTGAAAAGAGAAAAGGTAAACATTGCGAAAAGTTTTGGCTTTCGGGATTACGAAAAGCTTCGTGTTTTCCCACGGGAAACTTGTTTTCCGACTATTTTTTGTCCTGATCGTTGAAGCGCACTTGAGGTACGCGTACTCGGCGGAGTTTTGTGGAATCGCGTGGTGCAAGTTCCGTGTGTACCGCGAGTCGCTTCTATCAATGGGAATCGCCCACACGCGAGATCTGTACTCGTTCGCAATGAGAACCGTTCGCGTCCATAACTGTCGAACGGATCCTTCGCAATTTTTTATCTGCATATATAGATACACATGCGCATTGCAGTGAAAAGAAGTGCAATGAAGCCTTATGCGTGGTGAATACTGGGAATCCAACAAAATGGCGACAAAAAATGGTTCAGTTTTTTAGATCAATTAGATTCTGCTTTGTAAACTATTATGAAAAAAAAGGGACCATTTTTCGCACATTTTTTCTTATCATTAATAATCCTCGCTTTTTCCCTCGATGCTTCTAAGCACGAAGAGAAATAACGTAAATCAGTTCCAAGCAGCGCAGTGCGAATAATGGTTTATTCCGGAAAATTATTCCTATCCTTGGCTTAACCTAGATTTTTTAGCCACGGATATAGTAACAAAATACAGCACGAACGAAATTAAGGACGGGTAAGGGCGAAAAATAAATCGTTCCCACGCGGAAAGACTTATGCGTATACGCGCGTGTATGTCTATGGACATTTTTATATACTGCGATTTGAAAACGCCTGCGGTGCATTTTTCGCATTTTTCAGATTTCTCTCTCTCCTTGCCTCTCTCGGTTCGTTTTAACTATCCTTTCTATCCCTCACTCTCGGTCTCTGAAGCCTAAGGTGGACAAGTTGCACTCGTGTTAATAATGCAATTCCGATATATTGTCGCGCCACAGGGACAGTTGCGGAGGACAAATTGCAGCATCGTGGGCGACTTATATACGAGTACTTATCGGCGAGGACGAAAGAAAATGAGAGAAGAGGAGCGAGTGAGAGAGACCGAGAAAAGAGGAAGAGAACCTTTTATAATAGCCTTTTGTTTTCTTATAGATATATGTGTATGTATGTATGTATGTATATAAGTTATCATGATTGAATATATATATATAATAATAATAACGATAAAAAACTATATATATACTAGGACGTTTTTACGCTACATAAATCTCTTTATTTTTACGTTTTCCGGGTTCTTTGCAAATTTTGCCCCGGGGATCTTTGTCCCCATCTTGCTTCCTCTTCTTCTTTCTTTACTTTCATCTATATTTTTCTCAAGCAATCTTATCGTTAATTTTAAACGTTAAGTAGCGCGCGAGCCTCTAGTAATAATTCATATATAAACATACACATATATACACAACCGGCGAAAAGTTTCCGGACAAAAATTTAAAAAAGTTCCCGAATGATTTTTCATGCCATTTCACCGATACGTGACATAAATGAATTTAATAAACGGCATTTTGAAGGGGAGGAAATCACCATCATTCCATTGTTAAAAAAAAATTACTATTTTTTTACGATCTACAAGTACTCTTTTTCGAAAACGACCATTTTTCGGCTTTTATTTTGTGCCTTGAGATTTTCCTTGGATCCTTGGCGTTTTCGGCAATATTTTTCAAATTGTCTCTTTTTTTAAATCGAAATATCTTTGGAAAAAAATCACGCGAGGCTTCAAAAATAAAAAACAAAATTGAAGCTTGAGCTTCCGCTTTTATGATTCCAGTCAAAGCAATGCATAAAAAAAATTTTGTCTGTGAACGGGGTCCACCAGAAAAGGAACAAACTTTTTACTGGTCGTCAAAAAATAGTAAAAAATTAAAAAAAAAACGGCACGAAGGTGAATTCCGCCCTTTCAAAATGCCGCTTATTAAATTCATTTATGTCAACTATCGGTGAAATGGCATAAAAAAACTTTATATTACCATTTATACAGAAAAAAATATACATATTCTGAAGAGGACCCGAACCATAGGGCCGAAACGTAAAGATACCAATTCGTATTTCCATCAACAACCTTGGATGTCCTTCACTGGCCGGATCGAAGCCGAAATTTCAACGATCTCCCCCCTGGCATAAAAAAACGTTCGGAACTTTTTTCATTTTTTGTCCGGAAACTGTTCGCCGGTAGTGTATATGTATGTATGTGTGTGTATGTATATATATATATATATATATATATATATATATATATATATATAAACATGTTATTCACACAAACCATCGTCCTTGATGACATTATATCCAATTCCTATCAATACAATTCTCACGAGAAGTTCCTTTGAGTTCTCTATCCGCGTTTACTTACAGGACGAATATTATATCCTCTCTCCGCGCATCATATAAATTACTCTCTCTGCTGCACTGCTACAGCGGTGTGTACAAAATTTTCGTGGTAAACACTCGTGGAAGCTCCTTTCAGTTGGAATTTGCGGATGTTGCGCGGTTCTATGTATTTATGTTGAGAGAAAGAGGAAGGAAGGGGTTTTGCATTGCAGCTTTATCAAAATTGCCTGAGTTGTGAGGATGCGTAGTCTTTCGAACTATATATATATATATATATATATATATATATATATATATATATATATATATATATATATATATATATATATATATATATATATATATACATGCATACACATATATATACATATATGTAAGTACATAGGTGTGTTCGTGTGTAACGTGAGTAAGGAACTAAAATCATGAATGCAACTCCAACTATTTAGAGCGTTGCGTGCATCATCCATCAGGAATTGCCCGTGCTCGCTTGGGTCGTAATTAAGAAGTTTGACGCTTCTCGCAATTACGGATTTATTAGTTGTATCGTGGAAGTTTTAAAGGCCCGAGCTCGAATAGTTAAACAGATCTCCAGCATATCCGTAAGGTAGGAGGATTTCCAGTATGAATCGACCTATCGTTGGCGACCGTGATACGTTTTTTTGGGACGAGAAAAAGTCGTAAATGCATAACAGATGTGAAAACGTGAGAGTAAAAAATAACTGCGGAAGGCAATGAGAATGTTAAAGTGAAAAATCGAGCGAGCTGGAGCGTCGTTAAATTGGGGTGTTTTTTATTCAATGCAAAATGTTGGGAAAAAATGTGATCTTTTGAGTTGAGCTGGGGTGGTTGAATGTTTTTTTTTTCATTTCTGTATTAATTTACCTTATTGTGCTCGATTTTCGTTTCCATTGAATTTTGGAGCAAATATGGATGGACGACTAGAGACGGATTGTTATGGCAAAAATGATTGGGATTCTCGATACATCCGGCATAAAATTGCCGGTGCGCACGTTAATATGCTCTAGTAAGCACATGGAAAGCGGCAACTCTGATATTAACGAAGTCTTGCGCTGACAAGTTTATGGAAAGTTTGATGATGCACGGTATTGACTCGAAGAGACAGCATGAGGAAACGAGAGAGACAGAGAAGGATGGCGAAAGGGGAGATTAAAGTTAAGAAGGATGAAATGCGAACGCACGCAACGTTGTACGGCCGTAACATCCCGTTTAGACATTTGAGTTGGGAAAAAGTACTGCCCCTGATCTGCCTTCCCTAGATAATATCAGGCTCTGGTCGGGCCTTCCGCCCCTGGAATAGGTTCGCAATGTAACGGGTCTAACGTTAGGTCCCGATCCGCCGTTCCCTTTTTGGGGAACTGAGCAGGAACGGGCCAGAGAACGAGTGGAAAATGACTAGGAAATGTCGATTAAACCATCCTCAAAATTACTTTTGTTGATATATAGAGGACAAGAAAAATGAAATAAAATTAACGTCGGCGTTGCACTTAGACATGAATATTTCACCGTGATCATGTGATTATATTTATTGTAATTATATCCTCCATTATACAGGTTGTTCCTCTTATCTCTGCCACCCGAAATAACTCGTGATAATCGACGTCACAAAAAAATGTTCCAGACAAAAGTTGTACGGTGTGAGGCGGGCCATCAAATGCGACCAATTTGTTTTATTTCGGTGGAGCCGCTGACGCACAGTGAAGGTCACCTCCACTTTTTTAAATGGAATGGTACATTTTTTTCAACCATCTTGGGGAGCACCTCAAGTCGCATAAAAACATCAGGGGGTCAAAGTCGTTCAAGGTCATTCAAGGTCACCTATTAAAGTGAAATATAAATCTAAATATCTCGGATCAGTACCAAATATTTGGTAGTGATTCGAGATATTTAGATTTGTATCATCGATAACTGACCTTGAACGACCTTGAACGACTGATAAAACGCAGCATGCAATTACAATAAATGTAATCATATTATTACATTCGATTATTAATATCTTTGATGACGCAAAACGTATTGTTTAATAATAGGTTGGGATTTAGTATTGAGGAGGTGACAATGTTCTGCCCAGGAAACGATTTTGTGATATTCCTGGTCTGTACCACGAAAGGGCCCGGTTAAGTAAATCGGGCAAGGCAAGTCAGGCCTGGACGATACGTGAAGTCAGGAATGCCCGGTCACATTACTGCACGGGATCCCGCGTAGAAATTTCTTAGGGTTAGCCCGATCGGGATCAGGCCATGAGCCGGGTGTGATACAGGCATCACGGACATCCTGATTCTGCCTCAATCGGGCCGGAATTATTTAGGCCCGAAATCGGGCAATACTTAAATGGCCCTACTAAGGCCGTCCTTCATAAGATCCTACTAAGGCTTTCCCCGATACGTCCCTACCAAGGCTTTCCCTGATAAAGCCCTACTAAGTCTTTCCCTCATAAGCCCTTACTAAGGCTTCCCTTGATAAGCCCTTACTAAGGCTTTCCCAGGTGAGGCCCTACTAAGGTTTTCCTTGATAAGGCTATAGGCAGGCTTGCCCTATAACTGCCTCAACAGTCGATAGATGCACATAACCACTTATTTTCCACATGGAAACCTCGATTCGACAGCATCGTAGCTTTGGAGTTTCGATGTATTCCTGAATTCCATAAAAAAGGTGTTATGGACTGTTACGACAAAAAAAATTATACAACTCGGATGCGTTTCAGAAAATTTCGGCAGCTTTGTAAATCTCAGAGCACACATCAGAAAGTGTCATTGTCGTGGGATCAACGTATGTATAACCTAATCGTGTTTATAGGTGTTTGGCACGTTACTCATACGTACACTCTAAATGTGTGTGTGTGTGTATATATATATATATATATAAACTTTATTTAATTAAATAAAATGACGTTTTTTTTTAAATAAAGATTATGTCCGGAAGACATGAATTTGTTAAATCTCCGAGGTGTGTGCACGCAACATTATGACAATAATTCGAACGAGCATATATTTTCTTCTGCCTTAAAACTTCAGTTGAACGTAACCGAATTACTCTCAGGTAAAATAAATTTATTAATAGATTGCAAGGTTGCAATTCTCTTTTAACTGTATGAATATAAGAATCAACTATAGCCCGATGTTTATTTGATAAAAGTCATCATAACAAAACATTCTAACAGCGAGAACGCAGTTCTGACCTGTACGAAAGATTTTGAGCAAGCCGTAGGAAAAGTGATAAAAAATGCCGAGGTTTGGGAGGTCAGCCGTACGATTCCGAATAAAAATACTACAACATAAAACTGGTTCGGTACAAAGTGATATAACCAATGAACTATTATAAACTTACAGTATAGTAGTATATTATAATTAAACCGTGCAATTATATTACTTAAGTAATGTAGTGCAATTATAAAAGTAATATTATTTCATTTTCTTGCAACCAAGTTTAATTTAAAATGATATGTTGACGAATATATGCTAGGGTTTGAAATTGATTGTAGAGCCTGTATGTGCTCTGGATGTGTCGGGGAGTATTATAATGTCCTGATCAGGCAGTAATATAAAAGCCAGATCAGGCAACCCGATAGCGGCCTGATCAGGTAATACAATAAGGGCCCGATTCGGCGACCGGATAACAGCCTCATCAGGCAGCCTGATAAGGGCCTCATCAGGCAACCAGGTAAGGCCCATATGTGACACAACGTTACATTTCCTAGCAGGGCTCTTTCAGACTGTTTATAAGTGCCCTACCAGGGCAGTCAGGCAACCTGAACGCGCCCTCAATCGGGCCCCATCAAAATTTGTCCGCGGGATCTAGTGGGAATTTCAAATTTGCCAGAAAATACTATAAACAGGAAAAAAAGGCGATGATGTTGTTCATCCAAGCAACATTATTTTGTCGCACTCCGTAAATTTTCGCTTGGCATCAGTCAAAATCTGATGGCATAGAAAATTTTAATTTTTCTTAATCTTAAAATGTTTATAAGTTCTCTTCTCTGACAAAATCCTTTAAGTTTTTGTCAGAAGTTTCAGTTTTTGTCAGAAGTACAAAAAGATTTTCTACGTTGCCTTTGCATTTTTTTTCTCTTGCACAGCGTTCATGTCGCGAAATCACAAAAATATTGCACTTGAATAGGATCGTACCTTGAGCCTAGCATTTTTGAGCCCTTCGTGGTTCGGAAGCCTTGATTGATCGCCTTGGTTGTGGACACCGCGGCGTTGTAAATTCTCCAGTAGAAAAACAGCATGACTAGCATCGGTATGTAGAAGGAACCGAGGGCACTGTAAAAATACAAGCGATAACCAAGCAAGACGATAAGTGATTGAGCTCTGATGAAGAGAGGGCGAAAATAATTGGGTCTGAAGTTCGCCTCGTTGGATTGCAATGGAATTTCTTCTTTTGAGTTTTCATTATCATTTATTGTTTTCATGAATATTTTGACTACGGAATACCACGAGAGGCCATACAAAACGTTGAAACAAAATATGGCCGGCCGGAATCCACCCTTATAGGGGGATCGACTTTTTTAAATTTCTTGATATTCGTTTTTAGCCAAAATAGCCTTTTTGTTGCTGATTCAGGTTGTCCATTTCTGAAAACGATCCTAAAAATAATTCGTTCAATTTTCGCAGCCTGAATCTGAACGATGCAAACGTCAACATCATGTATAAATCATACATATGCGTGTGTGCCATGCCTATTTTTCGTCTTTTTGTTATATATATATCAGGTGAATATATATATATATATATATATATATATATATATATATATATATATATATATATATATATATATATATATATATATATATATATATATATATATATATATATATATTAGATGAGACCGATAGAAGATGGTGAAGAACTGATTAAATTATTGTAATTGTTATTGGAGGAGTTTTAAGACGTGCTAGATTCAATTGTAAAAAAAAAATTGTTGTTTTCAATTATGTTTTACCTATATTTTACTTTTCCCTGAGGGGACAATAATATTTTATAGCTATAGTTACTGCCAAAAGTACTGCTTATTGATAGTTCAGTAGTTATGTAAATGATGCACATATGCCAAACGCAACCACAAATCTAACAAGCATACATTGATTGTTCAATGCTACATAATATAGTAGGTTCTCATAAAATGGATATTCGCCGACACCAAAAAAAATGTACTCCTCCAAGATCTTAATAGTGAACTGGACTAAAATATATATACGTTGATTAAAAATATTGCTTGTGATTTTCGACAATATTGATAGTGATTTGTACCATCTTATAAGATACAACCAGTTATATGTGTATTTGGTGTGTTATTCGATTATTTTTTATACACTGCATGCGTGTGGGTTGAAAGCATCAATGCCCGTCTACCAAATGCATAATATATTTTATAAATCCAAAATTAAATTAGATTCTCAACTGAGAGTTCTACCCTAATGATTTTTTTTTTTCTTTATCTCGTCATTCCCTGACCTCCTGTAATGATTTGTTTCGAAGAAAATATTTCGCCTACACATTGAATCGAGCCTACAACATACCTGCCTATCTTCTTCTTATACTACGCACGCTCTCATTACGCTATCGAGTCCCTGTAGCATCTTGATTGATTTATGGCATAACAGCAAAAAGTAATTCCGGCTGTACTTGCGAATAGCTGTTACCTCCGATTTAGGTACAATTTTGCACAAATCTTCTTTTTTTGCTCATATAAATCACTGCTTAAATGGATTTTTCGCGCATCGCAATAGTTTTGTACTATATAATAGTTAGTTGTACCATCTTATATTACACAACCTGCTTTATGCATAGTAATGTGTGTCCTAGATGAACAGAAGGTGAACTACAAGAGGTATTGAACTGATATCCTCTGTTGCGATGCAACAAACATACCGTATAACAGTTTGTGAGTAACGCGTAGTTCTTAAAACTACTAAACCGTGGTTTCTGCAATTGCAAATGATTTACGTCTTCGCTATAAGTAAACAATACCATAATTGTTTTCGAATAGTCACTTTTCATGAGGTCTTCTAACAAATTATACTCGACAAATGTTAATGTTAACCATATGAATAGTACAAACTTGAATAGAATAGTAGAAGTTTGGCCTGAATAAAACCGATTTAGTGATAGCACCGAATCAACTATATCTATATTGTCAATAGTTAATAGCATAGTTAATACTTTTACCCAATAGTTAATACCATAATCAAGACCTTTACCCAATAGTTAATATCACAGTTAATACCATTACCCCATAGTTAATCCAATAGTGGATACCCTAATAGTTAGTACCTTTTACAATAGTTAATAGTTATTTCGGGGATAATAGACTATAGTCAATACCTTTACCCAATAGTTAATACAATAGTCAATATCTTTAACCAATAGTTAATATCACAGTTAATACCTTTACCCAAAGGTATCAACCATAGTTGATACCTTTGTCGAACAGTTAATACCATAGTTAATACCTTTACCTAATAGTTAATACTATAGTTAATACTTTTACCCAATAGTTAATACCATAGTCAATACCTTTACCCAATAGTTAATATCATAGTTAATACCTTTACCCAATACTTAATACCATAGTTGATACCTTAATAGTTAGTACCTTTGACAATAGTTAATAGTTATTTCGGGGATAATAGATTATAGTCAATATCTTTACCCAATAGTTAATATCTTTAACCAATACTTAATACCATAGTTGATACCTTAATAGTTACTACCTTTGACAATAGTTAATAGTTATTTCGGGGATAATAGACTATAGTTGATACTTTTACCCAATAGTTTATATCATAGTTGATACCCTAGTAGTTAGTACTTCTACAATAGTTAATAGTTATTTCGGGCGCAATAGATAGTCAAACATGTTTAGATGTACTTTTTCGCTTGTAGTTATGTTCACCATATTGTGATTGCGGTGTCAACAAACTATAGGGAATTTTACTATCCCATTTTTTACCATGGGCATTTTTGTATGTACCATTGATGTTTCTCTCAGTGTATGTAGGGTTGAAGTTTGTACCGTTTGAATGCAAGGAAAGTTTTTTTTAACCCTTTGCACTCGAGGCCTTTTTTGCTCGGATGGAAAGTGTTGAGCGAGAGTCACCTCTCGAGTGCAAATATGTAATCAATTTTTCTTCGCTGTTATCTAAAATTGTATTTTGCAGATTTACTTTGTAGATAATTGAATACAAATCCTAAAAAAAGGTTTGCGTGATTTTCGCAGGTCAAATCGGTTAAAAGCAATTCGGAAAATAAAAAAATCATTTTCGTTGTACTCCAACGATGCAAATTTCAACGTCATGAAAATGAAGGTCTCCTCGAATGTTCGCCTTTTCGCAGTCAGCTTTTTTTCTAGCAAGAAAAACGATATAAAAATGCAAAAGTCAAGTTGTAGGAAAAAGCTATGTGGAAATTGGAAAGTGAAGGAGCCTCGATGTACAATACTCCGAATGCGTGTATCGCCCGGGCCCTCGAGGCCGCTTGAACCCTCGAGTGTCGGGAGTGCGCGAGTCGAATATTAATTGGATCTAATCGACATTGCCGAGCTTGCTTTACGTGTTAAGGGAAACCGCTATCGTGCTTGAACTACCTTGGAGATTTCCAGGTTACCCGGCTAGGCACCCCACGCAACCCCCCTCGAGTATGCCCGGCCCAATCACACTGCGAAAATTAATGCAACCCCGACAGCAACAGGGCCACGCGTGCTCCTTGGACTCTCAGTCACGTTAACGCGTTGCACTTACCAGTTTAATTATTTTGTCCCAGGAGAAACGCGTCGCGAATTTATTGGTAGTGTAACGAAAGGAAAAGAACCTCGCTAATTGTAATACGCACGATTCTGCTACTTTTTTTTCCTTCCATTCATCGCTCTTACAACTCCCGCTGGAAGAGAATTAACGTGTGAATTTTACAGCTGCTAATAGGCGGACCGTTGAAATTACGAGTTTCGTCGCTGAGAGCGAGCTCGTTGTTGAGCATTTCTTTCGTTACATTTTACCTTTTTTTTCTCATGATTTATGCACATTTATGTAAATTTCTTTTTTCATTTTCTTTATAATTATTTTCATTTTCGCGACTCTTGCGGGCTTTTTCGATACCTTCCCTTCACTCTAACCTTGCACTCGGCACTTCGCTATTTTCAGTCCCTCGGAGATGCCCCAGAGTGATGAAGTTGAAGTTTTCTTCCTCGGAATGCAGTGAAAACAACCTTTTTTCTTAGTGCTATCGTACGGGGTCAATTCTCCTGTTAAATGCCCGCTTCATTCCTATCCGTTTTTACCCGCAGCCAGTAAAAACAATTTTATATTCTATCCCTTTTTCATTTTTATTATTATCCAAAGTCGCCTTTCGCATATTCTGATTGCAGATTTATAATAAGAATTTTCTAAAACATTTGAGGGATTTTCGTAAACCAAATTTGGCAAAAAAAATTTGGCATCGATAAAGATGAATTTTTATTGCATTCCAACGATGCAAAATTCACCATTATTCAGTGTTGCCCATAGTGATGCGTTTCCTAACGTATTGGATTTGCACGAGGGCACGTGGAAACTGCAAAAATCTGTGTCGATACAGGTGTGCTATATTTTGAAGGAATTTCATGAAGCGGTCACCCATCCGAGTGTTAAATCGGGCCAAAGCCCCCTTTAAAAATGTTGGTTTCTTCATTCCCACTGAACGGACGCAATTTTGCTCACGAAAATTTCCGCAAAACCGAGCTCTTCGATATTGTTACAATTGTTGTTTGGAACAGTCATACGATTTAGGCGAGTACTTGTCCAGTAACCCAAACAAAAAACGTCACCAGTGCGCGTGACGATCCGAGTCACCGTTACTCGAGTTCTCGTGCGGAATCAAACTTTTAATTGGTCATGTACCATCCGAAGGCCCGAGATTAATAATACCACGAGTCTATTGCAGGTTTCGGTGCTGCCCGTCTCTTTGCACAAGGAAGCAATCAAATTTGGCAACTCCAAATACGTATATTTGCCGATAGAGAAGGATAGCGACGAATATCAAGACTTGGATCGTTTGAATCCTTTGGACATATTACGTCTGTCGATAGGGCAGCGCAGTCACAGTCCAAGCTTCTCTCGCCTCCCCCCATCGAAAAATAATGAAGTATTTTTAAGGTTACACCATACAATGTCAAGCGACGGTAGCCGAAATTTGAAACTTCCAAATATGTTATCGAATTAAAGTAATATTGGTCGTAAATCGCATAATATGTAGATCAAGTCTTTTCAGTTAAAATCGATTTTTTTTATTGCATTTTTTTGAAGTGCAATTTGAAGTGCAGTTTTTTTTATGCCCGGAATAGATGACTCTATGTAAGTTTACAAAAAAAAATATTTTCTTCGTGTGAACTGAAATTGAAATTTTAAACGCGTTTTTCTCAAAATGGCATTTCTGAAGTCGGTGACCAAGATTACTCGAACACTAATGAACCGATCTTCTTGAAATTTTGCAGGCTTATTTAATACATAAACATGTAGTCTTTAACCGT
This sequence comes from Ophion slaviceki, assembly GCA_944452715.1. NCBI lineage: Eukaryota > Metazoa > Arthropoda > Insecta > Hymenoptera > Ichneumonidae > Ophion > Ophion slaviceki. The sequence continues at coordinate 17,030,699 of OX101783.1, read as the reverse complement.
TCGATTTTTTTTTCGAAAAAAATGGCCGTTTTATAGCCAAAAACGGCCGTTTTTTTTTCGTTAAAATCGAACCATTAACTTTGACTGTCCGCCATTTTGTGAAAAATGAATATTTTTGAAAATCCTTAGATAAAAGACTAGTTTATACTTATATTTGACTAAATCCATCCGCATTTTTTTTTCAGATGATCCACTTCGCCGCAATGTTGGTCACCGCAAACCGTGTATATAAAAACATTATTTCATTGACGGCCATTTGCCACTAAACAATGTAATATTTTTCAATAAAAAAATTACTGAAAGTTCTTCAAGATGTGTTCTTTAAGATGGTATATTGATCGATTAAAAAAGTGTTGTAGTTTTCTCTAAAAATTCATGAAAAAGGCCTTTTTTTGCGCTACAAGTGGGGGTAACGCCTTAATTTACATTAGGGCACAATAAAATGACCCTAATAAAAACCCTAATAAAAATGAATATTTAGTAGGGGAAAACCCCTAAGGGGCTATACCAGTGTGACACTTTCAAAAAATCGATTTTTTTGCCTTTTTCGACAGTTTATACTTTCAAGAATTTCATTATCATTTATATCATTTATATCAATATCATTTTATCTTGCAAAAATTGATAGTTAAATCTTTAAACGCGTTTTTCTCGAAATTTGATTTTTCAAATTTGCTGCCATTGTAACACAAAGGGCAATTATCCGATTTACTTGAAATTTGAACTGAGTACTCTTGAATATATTTACTCTACAATGACGTAGGATATTTTTGATTGGATGAAAATTGACGATTTGGCATTGAAAACAACGACCATTTTATAGGCAAGAAAACGGACTTTATTCATAACTATGCCATTTTTGTTGGATTTTGATATTTTTCGAAAATTCTACGTCATTGTACAGGAAATACCTTTCAGTTTAACGACAATTTTCCCTTTTTCGGTTTCAGATACTCAATCGGCCGGAATCATGTCAGCAGTGGAGGAACTTTTTTTTTGGCGCCTCCGAAGGCAGCGCATAAGTCGCTTGGAACTCAATATTTTTCTATGAAAAAATTATGTAATATAGGTCAAATATAGCCAAATATATTCTTAATTTTCCGAAACATTTAATTGAGTACTTTTCTTCCGAAAAATTCCCGAAAATCACCCAAATTTTCAGCATTCACACTGGTATCGCCCCTTAAGGTAATATTCTAGGCAGTAAAGACCGGGCGAGGTATAGAAACTTACTAGAATCGGGTTGGTGAAAATGGATGCTATTGGTCTTACACTAGGCATCATTATTATAAGTAGTAAGTTATAGAAATTCCGTTGCTTCATGCTGCCCATGAAATATTACCTTTCTGAGTGAATTAACAGGGTTGCTATACAGGTCGGTGAGGATATATCGGGGAGCCGAGCAAGGGAATAAACGATATTTCTGTGCTGTATAATAATTTCCTGAGTTCCAACGTATACCCTTGTGGGTTTTACGTATTACCCTTGGCAAATGAACTCTTTCCTGTCACTTCCTACCTGCACTTCGGTAATCTAACCTAACTTCCGTTGCGTCTACAGCCGTATTAAGATGTTACATCATGTGGCTCACCGAGAAATGAGACTTTTTTGGGATTTTTTTTAATACTAAAAAATCTATCGAAGTTAGGTTTGGAGGGTTCGTTCTACATGTGGTGCCGTACACGAAACAAATTAAAAACATTTATATATAAAATGGCGGCTCAGTCATAGGGACATGAAGAGTGATTTTTCGGCGGTCTGCGGGAGAACGCAGAACTTTTATTAATTAGCACCTAGAACGAAAAAACTGTCGTCATTTGCATTAGTTTTGCTGGGGAGGTACACTCGTTTATTTAGAAATATGGTATTTTCGCTAATTGGCATCATATCGAATAAAGTAGTAGTTAACTTTATTCCGTTTGTACCCTCGCGGCCTTTTTACATGTTCTCCTTCCTTTACATCTTCACATATTCCTGAATTTTGACATTCTCTTTATTCTTGTATTTCTGCAGCTCTATTTACATTCATATAAACATTTTTACATTTACTTATTGCCGTCTTCCCCCTTCCTTGTTCCCTCGTTTTTTCCCGCCCTCTTTCGTTATCTCTTTTTTCATCGCAATGTTTTCAAATTGTCTCATTATTTTGCACATCTTTTCCACTATATCCCCCTCTTATGCATTGTGCCACCCCCCATCTGATTCCTTTCTTTGCTGCTTCCCCCACTCCTCAATATTTCTAAGGGCCTGCTCCTCCATATGTTTCCGAGCCTCCTCACATTCCCAAATCTGTGCCAGTGTTTCCTCCGCGTTCCCGCACACTCTGCACCTTGTCTCTGAAATTGAAAAATAAAAATATAGTGAGCGATCGGAAAGAAGTTTGTTTTTTCCCCAAAAATGTTCGCAGTTTTTTGCTCACTATTTTTTTATTTTTCAATTTTTCTTCTTGATTCTAGGTCAACGTATACACAATAATGTACAAAGTAAAAATATGTTTGTTTTTTTTTGCTTCAGATACCTGTCCGGGACTTAGGACTTCCGCAAGCGAAGAATGTCATCGCCCGCGCACCGACATACGTGGCTCCTCCGACTCTCACCACCATGTTTCGTCAAACTTTAAAAAATATTTTGATGTTCAATAAAGACCGCTTAGTCAACATACCAAATATCAACATTCTATACTTAATACATTTCGCATGAGAAATTGGTGAAGAATCGAACATTTTTTGACCCAACAAGCCAGAACCTTCCCTTAAGGGGCTATACCAGTGTGACACTTTGAAAAAATCGATTTTCTTTGCCTTTTTTGACAGTTTATACTTTCAAGAATATCATTATCATTTATATCATTTGATTTTGCAAAAATCGATAGTTAAATCTTTAAAGGCGTTTTTCTCGACATTAGATTTTTCAAATTTGCTGACATTGTAACTCAAAGAGCAATTATCCGATTGACTTGAAATTTGAACTGAGTACTCTTGAATATATTTACTCTACAATGACGTAGGATATTTTCGATTGGATCAAAATTGACGATTTGGCATCGAAAAAACGACCATTTTATAAGCACGAAAACAGACTTTTTTCATAACCACGCCATTTTGGTAGATTGTGATATTTTTCGAAAATCTTACGTCATTGTACGGGAAATACCTTCCAGTTTAATGACATTTTTTCCTTTTTCGGTTTCAGCTACTCAATCGGCCGGAATCATGTCAGCAGTGGAGGAACTTTGTTTTGCGCCTCCGAAGGCAGCGCATAAGTCGCTTGGATCTCAATATTGTTCTATGAAAAAATTATGTAATATAGGTCAAATATAGCCAAATATATTCTCAATTTACCGAAACATTTAATTGAGTACTTTTCTTCCAAAAAATTCCCGAAAATCACCCAAATTTTCAGCGTTCACACTGGTATAGCCCCTTAAACCCTTTCTCCGTCTCTTTCCCCACACTTTCGCACCTCATTTTTCCCCAAATTTCCCTTATTTCTCCCCCATTGTTGTTCCTTTGTCCCAATAATTCTCCATTTCCATGTCTTTCCTCCTCCCTTTGTACCCTTCGCAGAAGTTGGATCGGGAGATGTTTGCCCACATCTTCTGTATTTCTTGGTCAGTCGTTTTCTGCACCGCTCTCCCAGTCTTTATTTTCCATTCCTCCTTGTTTCCTCTTCTTATCGCCTCACCTATCTACCTCTCTCCTGCTTGCTCCATTGCTGCCTGCATTTCTTTTCCCCATTTGCTTCCATCATTGTTCATCAGTCCTCTCGCCTCCTCCATTAGGCATTTTCCTGGTCATCTTTCGTCCTCCATTTCTAAAATTTTGCCCATATAGTCTCCTGCTCGGTTTATCATCACTACGTTTATTTCTTTTCCCCCCGTCTCGATTTTCCAAATATACTCTGGCGTATTTCTCCTCAAACCCATCGCCATCTTCGTATACCTGGCCTGCGCTCTATCTACTCTCGCAATTCTTTTCCAGACCCACACTTCTACTCCATACAGCAACCCGCTCCTCGCTATCGCTTCCGCAATTTTCAGTCTGTATGACAGACATCCAATCCTTGCTCTTTTTGCAATACCCCAAGCTTCGTTTGCTGCCTTCCTTATCTTAATCTCTACCATCTTTATGTGTTTTTCGAAAGTGTTTCCGGCCGAAAAGCACACTCCCAGGTATTTGTAGTCCTTTACCACCTCCACCATCTTTTCGTTTAAATTCCATCCCCGCTCCTTCTTTGTCTTCCGCCATATCGAATAAAGTATTTTTCTCGCTGAAAAATTTGCCTTGATTTGTTTATAAAAACGAGAATTGTTCATGCATGGTGAAAATCGCGTGCACATCTTCAGAGGCGCTATCTAAGAAGCTACAGTTGAAATTTCAAGTCCATCGGATGAAAACTGCCCGAAATATGCGTTCTTCCGATTACAAAAATGGCGGTTCCAGAAAGACGCGTTTAAAGTTTCAAAACTAATTTAGAATTTTGATAGCAGGTCTTCAGTTCTTAGGTCGTTGTACATTCTTTGTACAACGACTGGAGTAAGCAACTCCAAATTGGTACTTCCACCGTCTAGGCTGTTTTGTGCGTTGGGGAGCGCTCGGAGTGCACGGAGGCCTTTCGGGAAAATGAGGTGTAAAAATATTGAAGGAGAATGTTTGCTTATAATTACTTTTCTATATCATTCTTGTGATGTGTATACATCATTTAAGCCAATGAATAAAACGGTCTACGTTTTTTAAAGCTACATTATTCTCTGGTGCAAAGATGTTTTACTCAAGTATCTACACTAAGGTGTCAGAAGTATTGGCCTTCCACTGACTGGTTGGTGCGCCAGCCAGTGCACGGCGAAACGATCACCGCTCCGAGTATCAGCCATGCACAACGCTACTGAACTAGAAAGGTCTGCCGATGACGTTTTACAATTTCTGTGTGATGCAAATACCATTCTTCATTATGATTTTTTTTATCATATCCGAAAACACAAAGAGGGGGGGTCTCCGCAGAATGGGGTTGAAGTTTGAACCGATGGAATGCAACGAAAGATCTTCTTTAAGGTAGAACGAGCGAGACATATCATTATGCATGTTTGAGTGAAATTTGAAAACAGTCGACTATTTAGATTGGGAGATAATGGGCTTTAAAATTGCAACTTTTAACACTGCAGGCTCTGCATTGACCGAAAGTCAGGTTACATAATTCGTCGTACCATTTAATTGTGTTTATACATTTAAAAAAAAAATTATGTTTAAATAGCAAACTAGTTAGACAAAGAGTGAAAACAGTTTGGATTGCCTTTACTATTCAGTTTTGATAAAAACGTTCAGTAAAGACAGAATAATTATTCATAAAAAATATTTGTCCCCTATAATTAGAAGACATGTGGCAACACCGCAGAACAGTATTGTTTAATATTTCGAGAAAAAAATAATTATCGTGTTCCTAAAGTTAAAAACTTTTATCATAAAAAAAATATTTGCGTTACAAATATCAATATTCTATATTGTTTATGTTATCTTCATTAACAAATAAAAGTGTTGGTGAATTCATAACTAATTAAAAAGTTTGTTCGGTTTAAAATTACTTCCAAATGAAAATTTGTGTTGCAGTATTATTTTAAATATGCTGCGCAAACTTACGTCATCGGATACGTGGAACGATGCGGTGTTGCCATATGTCTTCTTATTATAGGCGGCAAATATTTTTTACGGACAATTATTCTGTCTAAAGTTCAATGCAAATCCTGCAGTGTTGACAGTTGCAATTCTAAAACCCATTATCTCCCAATCTAAATAGTCAACTGTTCGGAAATTTCACTCAAACATGCATAATGATATGAACAATGTGTGGTTAAAATGTGAACGAAATCTATAGAAATCAGCAGCGCGCGCTCGTTCTACCTTATATTCTTATTTTCATTACTATCCAAAATCATAGTTCGTAGATTTAGTTTGTAGATCGCTGAATAAGTCCCCGAAAAAAGGTTTGGGCTATTTTTGCATCTCAAATCTACCAAAGGAAATGAGGAAAAAAAACATTCGTTGTATTCCAGCGATGCAAACGTCGAAGTCATCCATAAGAATGCACGCAAAACTACTTCATCTCCGGTAGTTCAGTGGATCGGTACCAAATTTAGCCCGGATGCTCAGAAAAAATTTTAATCGGCATGGCAGCGTTTCTGGAAAGTTTTCATTGAACCAGATGATAAAAAGTGAAGACGTACAATTGAACCAAATGATAATAAGTGAACTTCAACAAAATCAAACCGTAACGCGATTCCAAATTCTCCGACGCGTTTTCCTTTCTCCACATGTTACCCTTCAGTATTACATCCAAGCCAACCCAAGTCCGCGCCTCGCATGACGATAAAACCGGCTTTCTCAACATCGCCAAATTCCGTAGCATTTGTTCACTTCACGGACGGTGCGAGGAAATTCAGGAAAAGAAAAAGTGCTACGCACCCTGACATTTTTTCGGTCCGATTAATAATACAA
>OX101783.1:16864262-17024011 GCA_944452715.1 Ophion slaviceki | reverse complement strand
AACACAAACACATTATTAATGATTCGTTTTACCCGCGTAAAAATGTTTAGGCGAACGACACGATATCAAGAAAATCAACGACTCATGTCCGGCGCCCATTTTTTTAACCGAGAAAGCGAACGAGAAAGATTGCTGATTTGTATTTAAACTATTTTACGATTCCTAATATAACGAATGATCTACCAATCGACGCTCTCCTCGTATCTCGAGCACTCGATATACCAAGTTTGTGAATCGTAGGGAATGTAAACGGGAATTAAAATAACACAAGTATGATTAAACTTATCGCTACGTATCAGACTTCAGAATTTGGTGGCTACACTCGTTTGGGGAACTTTATACCGTAATCAATAAAACAAAAGACAAAAAAAAAGCAAAGAAGAAATTAAAAATCCCTTTTTCTGCAAATATTGTACAATATGCGAATCATATGTGAATGTAATATAATGATGCCGACTATACCGAACGATTAAAATGATCAGTGTACCAGGAATAGAAGGAAAAAATTCGTGCTCTTCCCTATTTTTTTTTTTTTTTTCAAATAAATATATATACTTTTCGAATTCTTTACAAGAGAAATCGTGTCGTGACTTATGAGTAATCGATGATACCGGACATATTAATCTCGAGGCTAACAATTATTGTGAATCGTACGAATAATCACACTCGTTCAAGCAACATTCCGCGCGTGGGAATATATCCATAAAATAACGATTCAAACTACGAAATTGATTTCGATCACTGTTGAGTTGTCTGAGCCAGTTGACGCAGTTGCTTCAAAACTGTTTCCAGCAATTTCTTCTTGTCCCGTTCGCTCTTTTTCAACACGGAAAATACAGTTTTCTTGTCAGACTCGCGCAATCTAGAAAAAAGGAAGGAAAACATGAGACGTTAAAAAAAATGTGCGGCAATTCTTTAAATAAGTGACTTCCAAAGAATTACCCTAAAATTAGTTTTTTTTTTGCTATTTCTCATTTATTGGGTTATGGAGCGGGTTGCGAAATTTGTAATGAAAAATTAATGCATTATTCATTACTTTTTTAATGGGCAATGAAAAAATATTTCATTTCCCATTACATTACATTCAGTAATGTAAAAAAATTCCATCCTCGTTACATTATATTTTGTAGTGTAAACAATTTCCATGTCTTTCACATTACAAAATGTAATTTCGTTTTCATTGCAAAATGCAATGTAATGGGCAATGGACATTTTTTACATTACAAAGTTCAACGTAATGGGTAATCGAATTTTTTTACATGACAAAGTGTAATTTAATGAGTAATGGAATTTTTTACATTACAAAATATATGGCAGTGAGTAATGGAATTTGTTCACATTACTAATGTAATGGAAAAAATCTGCATTACTCATTACAGGGTAATATGAGTTATTATTCGTTTCCCATCGGGTCAGATCGACCCAGTGCAAAAAATCGCTGCCCCTAATGGGAAACGAATAATAATCCTCATTAGACTGTGATGAGTAATGGGGATTTTTTACATTGCGTTGCATTAGTAACGTGAAAAATTCCATTACTCATTGCCTTATATTTTGTGATGTAAAAATATTCCATTGCTCATTACATTGCATTTTGCAATGTAAAAAATGTTCATTACCCATTACATTGTAATGGGTAATGAAAATATTCCATATTACGAAATGTAATGTAATGAGGAACGGACGTTTTTCACATTACAATATTTCATTCAATGAGTAATGAACATGTTTTACATTACAAAATCCAATGTAACGAGTAAGGGCAATTGTTTGTATTACAAAATGTGATGTAATCAGTAATGGAAATTTGTTACATTGCTGAATGTAATGTAATGGGTAATGAAATTTTTTTCACTACAAAAGTAATGCATTATTTGCATCCCTGGTTATGAATGATGATATTCAGTCGGGGGAAGCTGAAATTCACCCCACCCCACCCCCCAATAAAAAGTTATGGGGTTTTGAAGTTCGCGGAAACACGTGATACATTAGATACGTGAGGGCATTTTTTAACTTTTCGACGCCTATGTTGGGGGTTGCGGGTGGGGGGATTTATAAAAAAAGGCCTTCAATAAATGTCTTTTTCAATTTCGATTTTATCATACCGTGAACATGTACCTATAAAATGTATAGAGCAAATATAATACAGCAAAATGAAAACATACGTTGCTCGTGTGTTTGTTTGGTTTACCGAAATCCAAACAAATCCTTTTTTCGGAAGTCACTTATCTAAATAATTACCAAATATGTTTCTGAGAACTAATATAGTGCAGTGCATTGCTCACTTTTCGAGCAAAAGTACAGCCATGTTCGGCGTCACCAAATTGTACTTGCTGGACTCGTGGCCGTAGTCGTGGAAATAAGTAGGCCAGTCCCAGCTCATAAATAGATCGAGCAGTTGACGCAATTGCGCGAAATACTGTAGTAAAGCACCTTCCGGCAGACCAACCACGGGCTCCGAGGCAGCAAATTCTAAATTACGAAATTTTAGCGGAAATAAGAACACAAAAAAAAAAGACATTGTCTTATCGGTTAAATTTTTACACACGTTCGCACTGAATCGTGTCCAGATTGACTTGTTGAAGAGCCCCCATGGATATTTGTTTCAAATCTTCGCTAACTAATATCTCTAGTATAGATTTGGCGATGTGCGAACACGCAGATTTGCAAGCTACTTGAGCAACTTCGGCCTGAAAAACGAAATTTGCGGGTATCAGAGCTATGATATTTGGGTCGATAGAGAGCCAAAGGTCGCATCTGGTTCACTCGATGTGGCTCGACATTGGGCCCGCTCTTCAATTCAGTTTCCATACGGATCTAGAAATATTTTTGCTCAGTGTAGCTACTGGACGTATTTTTTTTTGTTAAGTAGGTTGGAGCGTTGGTCACAAGATTACATTTTTTTTTAAATTTATGTTATTGTCTAGACCAGGGGTGGCTGAACTTTTTCAAAATATCCCTGGCGGTCTACCGCCGGCAACAGTTTCAAACCCAAACATATTTATTCGATGAAAAATGTCCAAAGTAGTTTTCCGAAGCTCTCACAGAAAATAGGCCGTCCGTGTCTTGGCCACCCCTGGTCTAGACTATACTGAGTGTACGAATTTTTTGAAATTGTTTCACCACAAAACAGCGGTAACAAATAGTTTAATACATGTAATTTTACGTTCGGTTAGATAAGCAAGAAGTTCACGCTATGGGTGATGTATTTTTTTGGCTTTTTTGCACCAAGATAAACCATTTTTAACAACGGATTAACGCAAACTAAACCTTTGAAAACATTTAGAACAAAAAACCCATTTTGCCCATTTTAAACATATTCAATATTGAACCATCAAGGTTTGATGAAAGATTACGAATCTCGGCTGGCGAATGAAGGGCATTGCTACCCACTTCAATGCTCGCAAACTTGCCGTCTTTTGGCAATACTTAAGGGGGCATCCTTCTTTGGAAACGTCAAAAAATCGGTTTTTGCATATTGTTAGAGTGTGAATGTGCAAGAATATTTTAAGACCAATCGGATCGTGAAGTTCTAAAAATTGACGAAGTTACAATTATTTTAGTGGAACAGTGTGCGTCGGGTTTACCGCGATCCGTCGAGTTTGAACGCGATTATCTCGAAACTACATATCTTGACACGGCGGGATTGATATCTTGAGTAACTTTCACACTATTCACTTGAATTTGCACCGTTAGCGTTCAAACAGTAGTCATTTTCGGTTCACGGTCGCATTTTTTAATTGGATGAACCATTTGTTAATAACAATGACTTCAGCATGCTGTTGTTCAAGAGAAAAATGAGGTTTTCTTTGGGGAAGCTGTCATTTTTCGTATTTTACGAAATTTCGAAAAGTGGATCTTGAACCCATAGCCAGTTGGATATATTAGAAGGAAATTTTTCTTATTTTCGTTTCAGATTACATTTGAGCCTGGTAGAGATCCCGCCGTTTCGGATCTCGCCGCTGGAGGACTGCAACGCCAACTACAGCACCGCGAACACTTTGAAAGATTTTGTTCCGAAAAAATTACATTGTAACCAAAAACATGTATACAACATGCTGCGGAAAAAAATATTTATGCTAATCAATGTGTTACTAGAAAAAAATTCATAATTCTGATCCTTCAAATTGGGCTTCCAGAGAGGGATACCCCGTTAACCCCTTCGTTGGCATTGACGCAATAGTGCGTCAACATTTATTACCCTATTTAACTTGCTCTGATTTGAAATCGGAGCCTCACTCGGGGGTTTTTGGGCTCGCTGAATCCGAATTATAAAATCACGTGCGATTTAACAATTTTTTTTTCGTATGAAAAAGTGATTCACTCATAAAATTAATTACACATCTATTTAGTATGAATATCAAGCTGTTAGAAAATATATATTTTTGTTTCGATGTACAAAATGGCCGACTATTCGAAACTTCTCGAAACAGCTTTTTTTTCCAATTGTCGTGACAAATAACTTCAACAATTTTCACTCGATTTACTTCAAGTGCAAAAGTTATGTTCCTAATTGCATTTCGCAGAGAAGTACTTACGGAATTTCTCATTAATCGAAAACTTTTCATTTTATGAGCAGTTATAACGAAATTTTTCACTCAAAATTCATTTCTTAAGTTCAAATACCTACAACTTTTGAATAAAACAATATTTTTTAAATTCCGTACGTACTTCTCTAGGTATTCTAATGAAGATTGATGAGAATTTTTGTTTTTTGTTCTAGGTCAAAAATTGTGGATGCCAAATGTCACGCCGCGGAGCGCCTAAAAAAAGATAACAAAAGAAAATATTAGACGGCCATATTGTACATGGAAATAAAAAAAATATATATTTTTCCTAACAGCTTGATATTCACACTAAATAGATGTGTAATTAATTTTATGAGTGAGTCACTTTTTCATGCGAAAAAAAATTGTTAAATTCGCACATGATTTTATACCCGTTGTGGCCTAACCCCTTAATGAATGGTGATAATAAATAATCTCGTGACATAAATATAAATAGGCATAATTATAAATGACTCAAAATTTCATTGAGTTGTAAAAAACATTCGCTGACGCATTTTTTTTTCATAATAATCATCGATAATGTTATACTTTTTCAAGTTTTTCTTATTGACGTAATATAAATATAAAAATGCATAATTCTGCCCTTGAATTAAATATTTTGTGAAAAATAGCATTTATAAAATAAATCTATACCTCGGATGCATTTTTTGGAGGTTCATTGGAAAAAAAATCATAAACCGTAATTTGACTCAACTGGACCGCTCCAACCTACTTAAACATCGGCACAGCTCTATATCGATCGCGCCCATCAACGCAGCATTGTCCAATCCATAGCGAAGCAATGGAAAAATACTCTACTTCGTCTCGTCGTAAAAACGGCGAAGAGTATTTCCAATCACTTCGCTGTATCGAACTCGTAGCGTTGATGAAAAAAAATTAAAACTGAATTGAGAAACGTGGCTAGTAGGAAGGAGGACGAAAACGTACGGGCAAGTTCGTAAAACAGGTGAACGTGCTCTGGAGAAAAGCTATCAAGTCTGTTACGAAACCCGACGCGTGTCCCTGAGGTTCCGCCAAGTTCCAGTCGTAATTCTCAAGCTCCAAAAATTCGTCCAATTTCTGCTTCAACTTGTCGCATATTTGTTTCTCGGCATCGTCTCTCGCCACCCTGAACATAGCGGACTTGACCCCTCCGCAGCTCAATTGACCCTCGTGGGGAGTTCTGTTCCAGAAATATCACACGCTCAACCTACAAGTTACGAAAGAAATAAAATTCGAAGGAAGAATCGATATTGCCTTACCCAGTGATATTGGATACAAATTCTTCCAAGTATTTCGTCGAGTTTTCAAGATAGCCGGTATTTATGATTATCTGCACAACTTGAAGAAGGGCCAAAGACGGTTTTCGAAACTGCGACGAAAGGCAGCCGCTGAATGTCCTCGTTAACAACAGATTGGTCGATTTGCAAATCATCTCGTCGATCTCGGTTTGCGTGAGATTAAGATCCTCCGAAAACTTCAAACAAGCGTATATGAATTCCTTGACTTGCTGATAGACCTTCGGCACCATTACGGAGAACGGGAATTTCTTTGGGAAGTCGGCCCTTTGAAGCTCCTCGTCGTGGCAAGGGAAGGACTGAAGAACTTGCTCGTAGTCGGACTGTGTCGAGACCTACGAGGAAGACAGGAAGAGAGGGCGAAATCAGCCCTTGCAGACAAACGAGACCGAAGATCGTTTTTCTAACGCATTCATTGCAAGATGCCGTACTTGAATGGGTAAAAAATTATCTTCGTCCAAAATATCTCGGAAAACCTGGACCCAGTGTTGCATGAGAACCTCGTTGTAATGGACTCGTATTTCCTGAAGTAATTCCCAGAGTTGTCCCACGGGATATCCATAATTCTGTATCACGACGCGAAGTACTTGGGTCATCGTAAGATTCGCGCAAGGTATCGGAGAACAGGTATACTTACCCGAAGTGTAGTGTTGAAAAGCATGATGAGATTTTTTATCTTCAAAATCAGCATGGCGTCCGTGCAATATGCCTGAAAACGAGAGATCGGTAGAGTCGAATCCGATCAATTTGGAGGAAAATCCGTTCATAATTAAGGTATTCCTTTCACGGACGGCCGTATTTTGAGGGGGCATGAGAAGGGCCCTTTGAAATCATTGGTTGAATTACAGTGGGGCTTAATAAAAATAAGTCACAATCAATTATTATACCCAACGATAAACTGGAATAAAAATTTTCGCGCAAATTCAGTAGATTTAAGGCAGGATTCTACTTTGAAACTTTGAAAAAAAAAATTTTTTTTTTTACATTTTTCGAAAGTAAATATGTTCAAGAATGTTCGGTCAAAACTTTATAAAGTTCCAAGCAGTCTAACTATCCTTTTTCGCCTTTCGAACGCACCTACCTGAGCGCGCTATTGTGACTCACCAAAACTTTAAACGCGTTTTTCTCGAAACGACATTTTCAAGTACCGTGGTCGTGATAACTCAAAAAGTACTGAACCGATCCTTATGAAATTTGGAACACATATTCTATATGTGTGTACCAACCGACCTAACTACAATCAACTTAAAATTTTGATTAGAACTATTTTTTTATTGCAAAAAAAGACCCAAAAAAAAACGCATTTTTTTCGTATTTTAGCCGCCATTTTGTTAATTTTGCACGTATATAAAATATTCTAGTTAGGTCGGTCCTGAAGACATACTGAACATGAAACTATTTGATTTTTTTGTTTCAGACCATCCGTCGGGAAGATTTCACGACCACGGCAACGGTACCTGCTTTTCGAGGTGTTGGCTTTAAACATATTTTACGTGTACAAAAAATGAATAAAATACATTAAAATTTTTTTTTATGTACTTAAAGAGTGTATTTATTGAACAGTTTAAACCCCATATCGATATCTTTAATAGTATTCTCAGAAAAAATTCACGAAAATAGCGTTTTTTCATGGTTTCAAAGTAGAATGCTGCCTTAAACAGTTTTACATTTTTTCTGAAAAGTCGCGGCTACGTAAATTCTTATGCCAGTCACATTTCTCTAAGCTTTATCTATACATGTAAAAGAATATGTCCTGACGGATTCATCAATGCCGAGCCAAAACCGCTGAAGCTCATTCCATGAAATTTGGGCAGTAGGTTGCTTTTGTGACATAAGCACCCACTAAGAAGGGATGCTATGAAATTCGTACCCTAGGGGGGTAAAATAGGGGGTGAAAGTTTGTATGAAAATCCGTCGTTTTTAAAGTTAAATGCATGGAAATCGGTATTTAGCCGTTAGGTTAAAAATAAAGAAATACATATTTCAGGATTTTTCGAAATGCATCCCCTAAGGGAGTTAAATAGGGGATGTAAGATTGTATGGGAGCTTTGTTATTTTTCAAGCTAAAATCTTGAAAACTGATATTTATCCTTTCAATTAAAATTAAATAAATACGCGTTTCAGGATTTTTCGAAATTCATCCCCTAAGCGGGTTAAATAAGGGATGCAAGTTTGGATGGAAGTCTGTCAGTTTTGAAGTTGGAAATGCGTGTTAGAAAAAAGATAGAAACAAAAATGATTTGCTACAGCTTTTTTCGAAATTCATACGTATCCTAAAGGTGTAAAATAGGGGATGAAAGTTTGTATAAAAATGCGTCGTTTTTAAAGTTAAATGCATGGACATCGGTATTTAGTCTTTAGGTTAAAAATAAAGCAATACATATATCAGGATTTTTCGAAATTCATCCCCTAAGCGGGTTAAATGAGGGATGAAAGTTTGGATGGAAGTTTGTCAGTTTTGAAGTTAGAAATACAAAACGTGGTATTAGAAGAAAGGTATTAGAATCAAAAATGATTTGTTACAGCTTTTTTCGAAATTCATCCCCTATATATAAATCCCCTATATATAAAATAGGGGGAGGTTTTATAGAAGTCTCTCAGTATTGGAGCTAGAAGTATGAAACTTGGTATGTAAGGTGCGGTTTAGTAACTGAAATTCCCTGCTTCAGCCTTCTTCATAATTCATCCCTTAAGGGGGTGAAATGTAGAAAGAAAATTTGTATGGAAGTCTGTCAGTTTTGAAGCTAGAAGTATGAAACTTGGTATATAAGTTTAGGCTAAGATGATCGGTTAACTTATTTCTATCTGCATTTTCAATTAATCTGTATTTATTTTAATAACCACGCGGACGAAGTCGCGAGCGAAAACCTGATAATTAATATTTTCTTTAAACATTCGGTGACGCCCTGTTTTTATTGTCGTTGCGGAATCTTTAGATTTTTTTCCACGCGTGAGTTTATATCAGGAATCTAGAGCTATTTAGTGCATAAATTATTAGATAGAAATGTGGTCAGCGTGTCATCTCTGTAAAGCGCCGTATGAATGAAACGATTTTTCGAGTCGTAATTTTTCGTTAAGGTAAAACGAGCGCGCGCTCTTGATTTCTATATATTTTGTTCAAATTTTCAACCGATATTGTTCATATCACTATGCATGTTTGAGTGAAATTTCAGAACAGTCGACTATTTAGATAGGGAGATAATGGATTTTTGAATTGGAACTTTTAACACTGCAGGATCTGCATTGAAATTTAGACAGAATAATTTTCCGTTAAACATATTTGTCCCTTATAATAAGATGACATATGGCAACACCGCATCGTTCCACGTATCCAATGACATAAGTTTGTGCGCCATATTTAAAATAACACTGCAACACAAATTTTTATGTGGAAGTAATTTTTTATCGAGCAAAGTTTTCAACTAGTTATGAATTAACCAACACTTTTATTTATTAATGAAGATAACATAAACAATACAAAATATCAATATTTATAACACAAACATTTTTTTTATGATAAGTTTTTAGCTTCAGGAACACGATAATTTTTTTTTCGAAATATTGAACAATACTGTTCTACGATGTTGCCATCTGTTTTCTTATTATAGGGGACAAATATTTTTTACGGATAATTATTCTGGGTTTACTGAACGTTTTTAGCAAAATTGAATGGTAAAGGCAATCCAATTTTTTTTCACTCTTTCCCTAACTAGTTTGCTATCTAAACATATTTTTTTTCAAAATTTACAAACACATTAGAATGGTACGACGAATTATGTGTCCTGACTTCCGGTCAATGCAGACCCTGCAGTGTTAAAAGTTGCAATTTAAAAACCCATTATCTGCGAATCTAAATAGTCGATTGTTCTGAAATTTCACGCAAACATGCATAATGATATGAACAATGTTTGGTTAAAATTTGAACAAAATATATAGAAATCAAGAGCGCGCGCTCGTTCTACCTTAAAAGGTTGGGAACTTGACTTGAAGTGTTACCAGTATACTGGGATGTATACTGGTAAAACTTGTTACTCGATTGTGGACGAAAATCAGTTAATTGTTAAATATTCGAGTTCGTAAAAGGAATACGACAACTTACCGAATGTGTTCTCAGAGCATTGACAATTTTCGAAAGAGCCATTGCCCAAAGTTCCTCGAGATACGAACGTGTTGCTAAGCCATTGCCCGTATTGAGTATATGATCCTCGACGACGAAAAAACCGAGAATACCGTGAACGTACGACTGGTATCCGGCGATACTCTCGTGCTGCAATGGGATTTCTTCGTTTACTTAGACAGATCGTGAGTTGATCCGAATGAGGCGTACAACGATCACTGCCGCCCCGAATGCGAAAGAAAACCATTAAGGAGTAACACTAGGGATAACATGACACAGTCCAAATTTGAATCATGCTTTAGGGTAAAAAGAACGTGCAATTGGTCTGATACGGAAAAGTTGCTATTTCAACTACGCGATTTACCGTCAAACTCAAAATAATGTCATGCAAAGCTTTTCGTGAAACGTTTTTCAAACTGGCTTTCAGTATAATTCGAATAAATTTTCCATGATTCACTACAAATTGATCAAAGCACAAGCAATTATTAAAGTTGCAGCTTTTTTGGGCCTCAGGCTTCGTGTAAGCCCGAAAAACCACAAACAAAAAAATTCTTGAAGGTTCATCTACCTTTTCGACTTCTGGAGTGTTTACCCTTTGGGATTCAAGCAATACGGAAGACTTACCATATTTATCGGCGGTTGCAAGACCAAGCGGGCCTGTTGCTTGCGCTGCTGTTGATAATAAGCTTTAAACGTATCTCCTTCGCGTAATACAGTGTAGATGTGCATGCAACGATAAACAGGACTAAAGTCCATCAGGTCCTGAGCACTCAATTCCTCTTCCTCGCTCGTTGTGGAACTCGACTGAGGCTTCTTCTTCTTTCGCCCAATTATCTCAGCCTCGGTCACGAGCTGCTCGGCCGTCTGGAAAATTCGTCAGAAAAGTTGCGATACATCCTTGCTTTCAATGCCTCATGAAAAACATCATATGAATTGTGTTTTGGTTCAAAAAGTAACACAAACAGGTTGAATCGGCAAACACGATGATCGCTTGAATCTTTAATTTCCAGTATAGAGATTTTTTTTCAAATGTGTCAGTGGAATTTTTGTCATTTTTGACCTTCATTGGAACATTTTCGAGAAAAGTGCCATAGGTGCTCTTTTTAATAAAGCTTTTATTTTCTTGAAAAAGGGAAATATGATTCACGACCCCAAAAATCGTTGTTTTTGAATCTTTGGCACTGCTTTGCGATTGTACATGAAGAAACGTTTTGCTTCAAATTCAACCAGAAAAGATGAAAAAAGCTCGCTGCAAAGGGCTTCAGCGAAGAAATGGGCTTTGGAGAGACAACAGTGTGTCACACTCTCGTACGGAAGAGAATCTCAAAAATGTCTTGAGGGATTAGGCCACTCTAGAGGCCGAAAAAGTAGGCTTTTTGTGGATTTTTTCAGAAAAACTACAAAATAAATCGAGATTACAAAAAAGGGTGTTTATCATACATATCAGTGACTGTATGCAATAATTTTTTTGACGCGATTAATTTCAAAATGGCGGCTGTGCAGCGTTTATCTCACAACTGCATTTTTTAAGTTGGCCGGAAAAATAACTCAGACAATTTTCAACCGATTCACTTGAAATGTTGAATATATCTTGAAGAATACATTGTCTATGGAAGTAGGTAGGATTTTTTTTATATTGCATAGTTCATTTGTTATTAACAATTATCTGACGACATTTTTCACTTTCCAAAAATTTGCCTACACATTTTTTTGTAATCTCGATTTATTTTGTAGTTTATCTGAAAAAAAATCCCCAAAAAGCCTATTTTTCGGCCTCTAGAGTGGCCTAAGGCCTTAATACTTTTTGCGTGTATATTTCAAAAAACCGAGTGTGAATTTCCAGAAAAGTTTATTAATTTTTTCACTTTGACTGCAATGTCCCTATATCAATTATCAGCCCAACAAGGTGGTGTGACTCGATAAACTGTGCATTGAACATAAAAAACCATACTGTATTGAGTTTCGAGTGTGATAGAGCAACACGTAATAACGATTCCAAGCATACTTTCACGCATTTGCATGAAACAATACTTTGCGATATCCTTGTTTCTCGCGTTTCCGCTCGCGTTCGTGTATGTTTGTCGATTATTCTTTATCTTTTCAGCAACTCACATGACGCATCGCGACTTCACCGATTTTCGGTGAATACTTTCGTATATTCTCCAAGAAGTCTCTCAAATCGGACATAGACGCTTCTTTGATATTTTCGCGTAACCTGTACGACAAAGAGAATATCAGGATTACCAGATATGCTCGATTTCGACAAATGCCGGAGGCAGTAGCACTCACAAGGGTATCTGCTCGGTGATTTGCGACGAGAATCTGTAATTCGTGACTTTGGGCAGGTCGTGATTCTCCAATTGTTCGAGAGTCTTAAGAGCCGGATAATAGCGTTTGTCCTTGAGTTGTCTCTGGAGTTTGGCGTAGGCGGCCAGTACGGGCAAGCACATAGTCAGGCTGTCCACCGCCGCCGCCATGTTGCTCTCCACTTTTCTGGCCTTCACGAGTTCCTCGCCTTGCGCTATTACTTTGCTCGTCGAGGCGCTTATGCGTTTGTCCAATTCCAGAATTTCGGCCTAACGAAGGGAGAGAGACGAAGAAAATTCTGTCGATTATCGGCGAATTCGTTATTTGGCCAAGGGTAAATGAACCTTTAAGAATTTTTTGAGTTTACACTAAGGCGAAGGCCCAAAAAATAGCTGGAGCTTTAATAATTGTGCGTGATAAAAAAAATTCGAAGCGAATCGCAGAAAATTCGTTCGATTTTTGCTGAAAGCCAATTTGAATGTATATCGCTTAAGGCGTTACACCACAGTAACGGGTATAAAATCATGCGCGAAATTAACCATTTTTTTTCGTATGGAAAAGTGATTCACTCCTAAAATTAATTACACATACTATTTAGTATGAATATCAAGCTGTTAAAAAATATGGATAATTTTTTCGATGTACAAAATGGCCGACTACTCGAAACTTCTCGAAACAGCTTTTTTCCAATTGGTGTGACAAATAACTTCAACAATTTTCACTCGATTTACTTCAAATTTAAAAGTTATGTTCATAATTGCATTTCGCAGAGAAGTACGTACGGAATTTCTGATTAATCTAAAACTATTCATTTTATGAGCAGTTTATGAGCAGTTAAGTTCAAATACCTACAACTTTTGATTAAAACAATATTTTTTAAATTCCGTAGGTACTTCTCTAGGTATTCTAATGTAGATTCACGAGACTTTTTGTTTTTTGTTCTAGGTAAAAAATTGTGGATGCTAAATTTCACGCCGCAGAGTGAATAAATAAAAAAGATAACAAAAGAAAATATTAGTAGTCGGCCATTTGGTACATCGAACAAAAAATATGTATATATTTTCTAACAGCTTGATATTCATACGAAATAGATGTGTAATTTTATGCGTGAATCACTTTTTCATACAAAAAAAATGGTTAAATTCGCACATGATTTTATACCCGTTACTGTGGCCTAACGCCTTAAAAGACGCGTTTAGGACTTGTCGATTACTCGGACCTACATTAAGCTCTTGCGCCTGGGAGCGCACTTGAAGAAGTTCCCTGATAGAATCGATGAAGCCCTGATAGTGATGATTGCACATGCGCTCGATGTCCTTGTCGTGGCTCTTGACTCTCTCGTCCAGTTTCTCCATGAACTTTTGATGCTCGTGTCCATCGTAGATAGCTCTGCGATAAGAAATAAGCGATTGGCATTGTCGGTGCCAAACGACGCCGCGTGAGAATAAGTAACATCGTCGCTACCTTATAACGGGACCTATGCTACTAGCGTCGGATGACTCTATCTCGAGCAACAAATGTTCGTGTTTGGGGCCGACGGCCGGTAGCACGTTGTGTATCTGCGACAGCGTCAATTTTGACATGCTACCGTGCACCACTGACAAAGTTCACCGAGTAATAACGAAAAGGGTGCCTCGTTCGTTTCGTTGCCGGCAACGAGCGGGCGAAACTACCCACTTAATGGCGCAACCCTCGTCGCATTGCGCACACGCGGCCCCCAAACGGGCGGCGCATCTGCGTACGGGGGTTGTTTTTCAACCCCCGTGATTTTTGACACTAGCCGTACAAACGCGATAACCTGCTCGGCTTTTCTTATTCTCATTTCGATAATGTCAAACGTACCTAAATGTCGGGCCCAAATAATCGTCGATCGCCTCTATCTCCTGTATCAGTATATCGTAGTTTTGCATTATTTTGGACGAGCAGCGATCGTGATTATTGTGTTTTGACGTGGCGAGCGTTTTTCAACATCGCTCCCGAGAATGTCCGCGACGAAAAACGCCCCACGGAGTGGTCAAAACACAATATACCATACATGCTAGCCTTTCGATACAGACGCCGCTTTGCACACGTGACTTGTTGAAAATTTGTGCAGCTGGGTTGAGAACCACGGGCTGCTCGAGCTGGGAGCTTCGTATCTGACAGTGACGAAAATGACCAAGCGTTCATTCATGATTCACTCGTGTCCAGCCCAGCCCCCTGTCCCCATCAGTCATACATGGCTTGCGTAATGTCCGTCGTTTTTATTTTCAATCGCTGCCACGAGTGGCGCTAGTAGTCACCTGCTCGATAACTATATAGGTGACATATAACCTGTGAACCAGCCGAACCCACCAAACAATGGAGAAAATGTTTATTGTAATCATTATTATAATATGATTATTTCAATCGTTTAAAATGATGTAACTCGAAATGTGTTTGTTTTTTGGCAGTTAGAGACCAGGAAGCAAGTGTATGCGTGCGTGTCGGTTTCTCAACAAGCATGAAAATTTCAAGATATAAATCGATACTTATAAATATGAGGAAAAAAATATATTTTTCCCTTAAATAATTTTTAAATTCAAAATATCAACATTTAATGTACATTTTAATAAAAAATAACCAGTTTTTTCTTTATAATATATAAATGACCCTTGAATATTTTTCACATGGTACAAAATTTCGAATTTTTTTTTTGCCGTTTCATTTTCTGTCAACACATTTTCTGACTGTAGCTGTTCTGTCTTGGTCCACGGAAATAGCGATGGGACACTTCAACTTGTTTCAAGTGAGGAATTTTGTATTTCCCCTGAAATATTTGTCATAATTCGAATGTAAGAGGAAAAAAATAAAAATTCGGGTTACGACAAAAAAAAATGATCGAACTCACTATTCCAAGCACTTTTCCATCGGGACTTAGAAAGTGGCGGACCCAAATTATTTCCGTTTTCTGGAAATGCTTCTCGCAAACTGCTTTTTCACGTTTCACACAGCTGCTCTTTCGCCGCACAGCTATTTCCCACAAATTCTCACTTTGCGGGTTCTTGGGAATTGTGAAAAATTCACCTTTTCAGGGTTTGATTTGTACCCTGAGGTACAACCAGGGACGATGCATATCGGTATGATTTATCTCAAACCAATTGCCGCTCTTCGTCTGATAATTATAACCTACACACAATACAGAAGGTATGTCATGGTAAACAAAAAATACACTTGACAGATCGCGGATTGATTTTTTGACATTTAAAATGTTCTGAAAATTGTAGTGTACTTACAAGCCACAAGTCACAACACAACCGTAAAACGCGTAAAACTCCAAATATTCCGAAAATGTTATTATTATATCGAGCATGGACCGCGCATGCGTAAAAGAAATCGAGCAGGTGACTACTGGCGCCACGAAGTGGACTGTAGCGAAATCAAACATCCCGGACAACACGCGAGTAATTTATTGCCATAGGAATGGTACCCAGTGTCAGGGGGTTGGTCCAGCCTCCTGACACTGGTAGATAAATGCTATTCGCAAAATGTCCTTGCCGCACTGTGGCGCTAGTAGTCGTGCGACAGGCATGCATATATATGTATGTTGCGCTGGTGTTTCGAATATCTTACATGAATGAAAATATATTGATATATTTGGAATCATTTTCCATTTGAACACAATAAATAACATCGCCATAACGATAACAGGCAAAAGCCACGAAAGTATCGAATCGTTCAGCTGATCGGAGTATTCAGAGCCGAAGGCTGTCGCACAACAGCCAACGCTAGTTAGTGGCGATTTCAAGAACTAAAAAGCCGGGACAAAACGCGTTTTCCTTTATCGTATAGGAATAGTAGGCCAGTGTCAGGGGGCTGCTCGTATCCGTTACGAAGCGTATGAGAACTCAACTTATACCCCCTACCTTTTCTGTTACACCCACATTTATATACAAGACATTCTCACGCAAAGTTTCAATGTCCAATATCATTGAAAAGTCATTTGTGTTTGAACAACGTCTTGCAGGGCGTGTCATCAATCAAATGGATCACCGTAGGAGTATGTACGAGGTCAACATAACCTCACA
This sequence comes from Ophion slaviceki, assembly GCA_944452715.1. Taxonomy (NCBI): domain Eukaryota; kingdom Metazoa; phylum Arthropoda; class Insecta; order Hymenoptera; family Ichneumonidae; genus Ophion; species Ophion slaviceki. The sequence continues at coordinate 17,007,696 of OX101783.1, read as the reverse complement.
AATTTTCGAATAGATGATTAAGTTTTCTAGGAAAAAAGAAAACTCTAGAATTCACTGACGCAGAGCTTGACGATTTTATTTTGCCCTAAATGTCATTAATCTCTGACAAATTTCCGTTCCAAAATTTCAGCTATATCTCTTGCACTCATATGTCTTGTGGTACTTCCCCTGCGCCTTGAGGCACCACACCACGGTAAAAAAAAATGTTGTCATTTTTTTCTCCATTTTCTGAAAGATACGTTTGTTAAGAATGCTCTCACCAAATTTTTTAAAGAAATTTGTAAAATTGGCGGAGATATAGCATTTTATGTGAAACCGTTCGAAGCGCACGACCGCGCCGAGCGGCAGATGTGCGGCTTTGAACGTGTTTTTCTCGAAACTACGTTTTTCAACCTGGTTGACAACATATTAGAAAAACTATTCATCCGATTTGCATGCGCCAAGTCTTAAACTGTTTGAAAATCCAGTCTCTATGGCACCACGTAGGGATTTTTTTTTATAAAAGGCCCCCTTCTATTTTTTTGTTGTGAATGATGATAATTTTCCATGAAAATCGGAAATAAGATTCACTGGTCCGCCATTTTTTTTAGTTATCAAAATTCCCCTGCATGATCCGGTAAACCTATATGTCTAGTTTCTAAATATATTTTTATTTTATTTCTCAAATGAACCGTATGTCTTAATCGCTGTCAGCCGCCGAGCAGCAATTTCGTCGGAGTGTCCTCTCGGAAACGGCGTACACCGCAAACTATACTTTAGATTCGAGTATAAAAATTTGTATACAGTCTTCTATATGTATATATTGACTATGAGTATTAATAAAAAAATTCCATTAATCTTTTGCTTGAGAATAATTACGAAATACACCCTCGTACGGCACTTAAAAATTATATATATTTACATTATTGTCAAGACTAAGCTTTACGAAATGTTTTCACCACAAAACACCCAAGATAAAAAATAGTTTAATGGATGTAGTTTTATGTGCGGTTAGAAAGGCAAGACGTTCACACTACGGGTGATGCAATTTTCTTTGGCTATATATTTAGTACCAAGATAAACCATTTCCAACAACGGATTAACGCACACTAAACCTTCGTTAACATTTAGAAAATAAAACCCATCTTGCCTATCGTAAACCATATATATTCAATATTGAACCATCAAGGTTTGATAAAAGATCACGAATCTTGGCTGGCGAATGAAGAGTATTGCTGCCAACCGCAATGTCTGCAAAGTTGCCGTATTTCGGCAACACTTAATATTAATTAATGGTAATAATAAATAATCTCGCGACATAAATATAAATAGGCATAATTATAAATTACTCAAAATTTCATTCTGAGTTGTATAAAACATTCACTGATCCAGTTTTTCTCATAATAATCATCAATGATGATATATTTTTTCAAGCTGGTAGTAACACAAAGGTTTTTTTTATTCACGTAATGAAAATATAAAAATGCACAATTTTGCCCTTTAATTGTATATTTTTCGAAAAATTTGCATGTACAGAATAAATCTATACCTCGTATGCATTTTTTTGAGGTTCATTGAAAAAAAATCATGAACCGTTATTTGATTCAACTGGACCGATCCAACCTCCTTGCAAGGTATATCCAGAAGACTCAAATAAATGCGTATTCTTTGAATTTCCCGCGTCGGCATTGCGGTCGTACCTCTCAGTCCGCGGACCCGTTCATTGGCCCGCTACTCGAATCCACCCTATCGGCGATCGCTGCCGATTTTGAGGTTGCGTTGTGAAGAATATCGACAATTGGGAACATAAACACAACAGAGTAATCGCTGGCATCAGTCCTCGATTTTCCTGACTTTCCTCCTCTCTCTTAGTTGTTCCGCGACCTTCTCGATGTATCGCACCTCCATACACGATCGGTATATCGCTGATCAGACGAGCCAAACTCGAGAACCGATCGTCCATGCGTCTTGCACCGGAAGTCATCGAATGCATCATGCGCCACTGGGAAAGGTAACGCAAAGCTCGGGGCAGATGGTGCCACCATATCACATCCCAATCATTTAAAACTTACGTCACGTCCCCGAAAGCAAATGAATATACATATTTTTCTGAAAATAAAATAGTTTAAAGGGCTAGTCGACTTTGAAAATTTCAAAAAATCGAAAGCAAGCAAGACTTGAAGAAATCGACGATGATGAACAATCAGAAGGGATTTTGTACGGTGCAGGAATTGCCGATTGAGTTTAGGTAAGAGTTTTTCATAGTATAAACTTCAAACGCGTTTTTATCGAAACAACGTTTTCAAAATCTAGCTCCATCGTATCTCTAAAACTAATAAACCGATTCTCTTGAAATTTGAACCACATATTGTAAACATGATTCGCAACAAGATGACCCTCGATGGTTTTAAAATGTTGATTTTTACTCTTTTTTTTGCGAAAAACTGCGAAAAACGCGTTTTTTTTAACTTTTTTCGTTTTTTATCTGCCATTTTTTAATTTTTTGATAAAACTTTATATCCGAGGGTCATTTTGTAGCTGGTGTCATACTGAATCTAATGGACTTTGATTTCTTTGTTTCAGACAAGCCGTTGTCGAGTTGTGATGGAGCTACCTAGCCCAACTATTTTTCAGGCGTTACGTTAAACTATAGTTTTCGTACTTAAAAATGAATTAAAATGAATTAATTTTTTTTAAATGTATTCCAAGACTTTATTTGTCAAGCCCAAAAACTTTTATATTCATATCTTTTATAAAATCCTCAAAAAAATCGCGAAAATAGCCTTTTTCGTGGCTCCAAAGTTGACTGCCCCCTTAACATGACATTTTTTTAATTTTTCGTTAGTTCGAAATTTTCTTCTGCTTCCGTTATTAAAACAGACTTTTTAGGGCGATCCACGTGGCTGTTTTTCACCATATATCTGTGAAAGACATTGAGGTTATTGCAGAGTTTATTTGTTATTGTGTGCAGAGAAGAGTGACATCTCTGCATTCTCTAATATGTGCAATGAGTACTTAAAATAAATTTGCTCACTTAAGGTAATCCTATCGCCAGGCTTTAATCCATAGGATCTTTATTATTTTCTTTTGAGCTTCACTAAATATATTAATAATCGTCTCTGTAAAATTTCAAGGCCGGTTATCGACCTGATTGCAGAGAAAAAAATATTAAAATTGCACATTTTTGTGCAGGAATTCCGAGACGACATGCAAAAACCCAATTTTCGGTAACTACAAAAGTGTGCATAATAGTGGAAATCCATCAGATTCTTGAAAATAATCAGATTTACATACTTAACACTTGTAGTAATCCAATACTCACAGAAAAATTATGCTTATTGACCTAATTTTGATGTAATATCAAGTTTAATTTGACCTTCCGGTATTGGATTTATTACTACTTGCTACGATAAAGAGACGTGACAGCAAGGCAACAGCTGACTGTAGTCCTAACCTCATCTCACTCATTCGAATTTCCACACATATTTCGATTTTAACCGACATATTTCGCCGACACAATTTATCCACGCTTTTTACCAGTCGTGGCCCGAATACAATGCTTTATATTTCCCGCACCTGACATTGTTTTGACAGATCGACGTTGAAAAGCATGGAGGTTAAACTCGCCTGGTTGAGTAAAGAGACGGAGATTGAACAAATGTTGCCATATATCAAACCTAGAAATACTGTCCGAATCGTTGGAATAACTATTTTTTCATTTTTCTAATTAAATGTCAACATTGATTGAACAGTTTACACATGGAAAATTTTAGTTATTACAAATTATTTTTTCTGCATATGTAAAAAATATAAATTGTACAAGTTTCAAGTATGATCAGTAGTATGAATAGTGTGAAGCAATAGGATTACCTTAAGAGTCGAAGATTTGAAATCCATTCTCAGAAGTAGAGGGGTATGGCGGGGGGGAAAAAGGACAAAGCTATTTCTCAACGCTTGCGCCTGGCATCATTCTTAGGAAAAAAAAATGCGTTAATTCAGCAACACATCCTACGGACAACACTAAACTACTTTAACAAAACAGCTATCTACCCGTAAATAACTCGGCACGTGCTATGCTAGCGCCGCCAGTGACGAAAACTGGCAGTTGTCCTTCCCCTCGTTCCGAGGATCGATGCGACTGAATCTCGCATCGAAATCACGAAGAAACACAATTTTGGGTTTGAAATATCGGTGTTCCAGACATCGTGGTGTAGTTTATGTACATTCTGAATGACAATTTATTTGACTATATACCGTTGCGAAAGAAGTACACAGGCTAAACGTCTCGTTCTAACTCTTTTTTACACTCTGTTTTTTTTTTTCATGCGTGTGTATATACACATATTGCATATCTATATACACGCACGTTATTCCTGTGCATATATATGTATATTTATGTATATAAATATATCTATACATCCACATGTATCTACGAAATTGACCAGTTTATGGTTGAATTATGTCGAGAAGAAAAAATTAGCTCAATACATTGCGGTAACTAGTATCCGGATATATCATAAATCGTGAGATCCAGCGCGCTTCGCTTCTCGTCGTGCGCGATCTCTTCGCGTCAATTATTATAGAGATTGATATAAGGAATGTCACGTGCGTTTCGATTGCAAATATACGTGATTCGATAAATAAAATCAAAACAATCAACAATATCGTTCCGATCAGTGTATACGTATATAGATATATATGCACATATTTACGGAAGCTCGAAAAAAAAAATCTATACATACAGTATGTACATTCCTCCCTGACTTCGATCCTCTATAATAGTCTTAGAAAAAATCAACTGAGACCCGAGATTCTCTTTTATGCTTCTTCGTATTTAACTTTCTCCCTCGCGTTCTCTTTCTCTGTCTCTCTCTTTCTCTCTCTCTCTCTCTCTCTCTCTCTCTCTCTCTCTCTCTCTCTCTCTCTCTCTCTCTCTCTCTCTCTCTACCATATATAGTTTGGTCGTTCTCGTTGTCGATTCGGGACGGCGATCGTTCGTATCGAGTCCCGAATTGCAACGCGCGTCTTGTAAATCGCGCAATCGCGAATCGTTATACAATTCCGCTTTACTCGCAGGTATCCCATGTACCCAAGGGTGGAACAAAAAAATGGCGTCTCCAAAAATATTTCATTCCTGATATATCGCGACGATGTGTACGTTATCCCGGAAGAACGAAAAAAAGATTACATTCAAGTTTGCGTGGTTGGAACGCAATGAAAATATTGTTTTTTTCTAATTGCCCAATTTCGGGGAAATCAAAGCTACTGCAAACTTTTTAAGATCCTTATTAGAAGCCTACCTAAATCTATCAAAAATGATTTTGGATAGCAATGAAAATGTGGAAAAACGAAAATAAAAAGGAATTTTCGTTGCGTTGGAACGATGCAAACTTCAACAACATGGAAAAGGAGGAGTTGAGCGTAAATCGAGGCGTACTTAATACTGGTCATTTTACTATCGAAATGATATATGATTATAATTTTGTTCGAGTTGTGCATTGACTGTTCCACTCGAACAAGAAAAACATTTAAAACGGCAACGTTAAGACCTTAGGCCACAGTAACGGGTACAAAATCATGCGCGAATTTAACAATTTTTTTTCGTATGAAAAAGTGATTCACTCATAATATTAATTACACATCTATTTAGTATGAATATCAAGCTGTAAGAATTTTTTTTTTCGATGTACAAAATGGCCATCTACTCGAAACTTCTCGAAACAGCTTTTTTCCAATTGGCGTGACAAATAACTTCAACAATTTTCACTCGATTTACTTCAAATTTAAAAGTTATGTTCCTCATTGCATTTCGCAGAGAATTACGTACGGAATTTCTGATTAATCGAAAACTTTTCATTTTATGAGCAGTTTATGAGCAGTTATAACGGAATTTTTCACTGAAAATTCATTTCTCAAGTTCAAATACCTACAACTTTTGAATAAAACAATATTTTTTGAATTCCGCACGTACTTCTGTAGGTATTCTAATGTAGATTGACGAGAATTTTTGTTTTTTGTTCTAGATAAAAAATTGTGGATGCTAAATGTCACGCCGCGGAGCGCCCAAAAAGAAGATAACAAAAGAAAATATTAGTAGTCGGCCATTTTGTAGATCGAAAAAAGTATATATATTTTCTAACAGCTTGATATTCATATTAAATAGATGTGTAATTAATTTTCTGAGTGAATCACTTTTTCATACGAAAAAAAATTGTTAAATTCGCACGTGGTTTTATACCCGTTACTGTGGCCTAAGGCCTTAAGTCGGTTATAACAAAAGGTACATTTTTTTCACGAAAAAAAATGTAAAGTTTCTATGAAAGAAAGTGAAACAGAAAATCTCGCGTTGAAGCACCATGAAACACGTAGCACACCGGATTTAAATTCTACGCGATATTTGTTCATTGATCGATATGTTTGAAGCGGTTTTATTGGCGTATTTCATCTGACCGGGGAGTTATGTTGGATCAGTTTTGATATTCATAAGTAAGGCGACAACACACTCTAGCGTGCCGAAAAATGGGCTGGTTTTTTTCATCATTTGTGATTGGATATTAAAAAAAAAACAAATATAAATTACTCTCTCGCTTTCTTGCTGTCTCTATAAATGTTTCTTCACTCAGAAATAAGCAGATATTATTTCTCCCTTCCTTCGAGCGCATTAAGGGGTCAGGCTACTGTGAAAATGACGAACGCTCGTTCGTCGCTTGAGGCAACTTAAAGTGAAGAGGGAGGCCCAACGTATGGTGCAAGAATCGCAGATTGAAGGTAAACTTGACTACAACGATAGAACTGCTGGTAAATAAAACTTTAACCCCTTCGTTGGCAGAGAGAATTCGACAAAAAGTGCCCAAAATGGCAGAAAAAAAGTTTTATTCTGAAAACTTGTACTCTGGGGTTTTTGAAGGTGCTGATTACGAATCTGAACTCAAAATTCAGGAATTCACAATGACGAACAAATATGGCGAATGAAAATACAAATAATACAGATTGATTCGAGTGAAATTTTCTATTTCGGTCCGCCATTCTAGCGCCATTTTGAATTTTCAAATTTAAAGTTCAGATTTGTAATACGCGACCGCAAAAATCCCGGAGTACTGATTTTCATCTAAATCGGGTAGCTTTTTATTTTCGTCCGCCATATTGGCGCCGCCATTTTGAGTTTGAAAATTTTGACTTCAAATTCGGATTCAGCGAGCCCAAAAACCCCCGAGTGAGGCTCCGATTTCGAATCAGAGCAAGTTAAATAGGGAAATAAAGGTTGACGCACTATTGCGCCAATGCCGCACAGGGCACGGAATTATTTGACGCACTATTGCGTCAATGCCAACGAAGGGGTTAAACGCGTTTTTCTCGAAACTATGAATTTCAAAGAGGTGTACACGATCTCTAGACGTCTAATGAACGGATTGACTTGAAATTTGGTACACTTATTCAGTGTAATAGTAGTTTAGTCTTGACCGACGTTTTTGTTCTCAACATTTTTTCTATAATTATTAACAATAATGCCGTTTTTCTCGAAGGAAAAAATCCAATTTTTTTTAAATAAAAACACGATAACAAAAAAAAAACTCGGTCACGTCTTAGCCAAAATGATCTATTTTTCGAAAAAACTGTTTTTTTCCGATCAACCGGGTGGCCAAAATCAAGTACACCGTTGAGTACTTGATTTTGTAGCCCTCACGTTTGAAGGTCCTTCGCGACATTGTTCACAACTTCTTCAATTATAAATATTATTTTATAAAATTTCGTACGCAGAATTAATTCTGATAAACATTTTCATAAACTCGTATTTTCGGGTCTTGACTGTAGCCGAACCCCTTAAGGGTCTATACGGGTGTACCGTTGAATCGATCGCATGCGCGTAGTATGCTTTTTTTTTCCTCCGAGCCCGTCTCGGACACGCGATGTCCACCACCGTTATATACGTCTGTCAATTAGAACGACGACTAATCCAACGGCAAACTCACGAGACACGCAGCCGAGTCCTAATTCGTAATACTACATTCCACAGGGTCTTCAGTTTAACGTGCTCCGCGTGTGTACTCATTATTGCTAACATTTCATCTTATTGAAAAACTGGAGAGTGTGGTCTATCCGTTTCTTTAACGTACATTCGATGTCGATGACCAAGGCCGTTTAGTGAAACAAAATAAGACACACAGAAACTGAAACGACGGTGGAAAGAAAAACAGCGGCGATAGCTCTCGATTTATGTATCGGTAGTGGCGTGTGTCGAAGCTGCGAATTGACGTTTGCGTCTTGTCGAGAATTGCTCGACACGACAAACGAGATATTGGGCCACGACTCGCGAGAAGCTGCCGATTATTGATTCGCCGTGAACGCGATAACGAGACGATACAATTTCATGCGTGAAACATTCCCGCCAGAGTTGGGCGTAAGTCTATTTATAAATACGAATACGAATGAATTCACATCGTGATTTTCATGTGAATATAAGTACAAATTTATTCATACTTCACTTATTGTAAATACGAATACAATTACAATTGTATTCACAAATATTCGGAACATACGAATAAATTCGCAGAAAAAATTGTGAATATTCACCAAAAAAATGTGAATATTTACAAAAAATCCTGTGAATTAAAAAAAATTCACGTCAAAATCTGTGAAAGCAAATGTATTCACAAAAAATTGTAAATACAAAAAAATTCACAAAATAAGTTGTGCATTTTTTCGTGTTTAAGACACATTAAAATCAAATTCACAATGATTAGATTAAAATTTACACAAACGTGAGTTCGTACGTATTTTGAGAGAAAACATTGCGTCGAGGCAAAGAAATTTTTGCAAAAAAAGTTGTGAGTTTCAAATATTACATTATAAATATGAAAAAATTCACAAAGTGAATTGTGAATTTCCTCAAGTTGAAGCAAATTAAAATCGAATTCACGACAATTATATTAAAATTTACACCACAAGTGAGTTCTTACGTATTTTGAGAGAAAAAATTGTGAGGCAAAGAAATTTTCGCACAAAAAGTTTTGTGCAAACATTTCTTTGCCTCGAGGCAATGTTTTCTCTCAAAATACGTACGAACTCACTTTTGGTGTAAATTTTAATCTAATCATTGTGAATTTGATTTTAATTTGTCTTAAATACGAAAAAAATCACAACTTATTTTGTGAATTTTTTTGTATTTACAAATTGTTGTGAATACATTTGCATTCACAGAGTTTGATGTGATTTTTTTTAATTCACAGGATTTCTTGTAGATATTCACATTTTCTGTAAATATCCACAATTTTTTCTGTGAATTTACTTGTATGTTCAGAATATTTGTGAATACAATTGTATTTGAATGCATGCATGTGAATACAAATAAGTGAAATTATGAATAAATTTGTATTTATATTCACATGAAAATCGCGACGTGAATAAATTCGTATTCGTATTTATAAATAGAATTACGCCCAACTCTGATTCCCGCCCACGCACCAACGAAAATGCAAACACAAAAAAAAACGAATTGCGAGCGCTAGCAGAATTCTTAAACTAATAAGTAATGCAAATTAGACGCATATATGTAGTGTTAAATGCGATTTTCATGATAATAATGTACAAGTATATTGTGTTAGTCCTTCTGTTTTTTTTGGAGGTAATCTTTGTTAGACGTTGTCATAATAATTCTATACACGCGATAGGTGCTCCCCATCGAGTGTTGTAGTAAAACGTTTTATTAAACTTATATATATATATATGTGTATGTATGTGTGTGTGTGTATATATCTATAGCCACTTCATTGCGACGAACGTTATTTGTCGTTCAAATCTAATATCCCAAGTGTTATTTGTGCTCTCTTAAATCCTTTCCTTTAATTATTAAACATAATATAACACGAAATAACTGCGTGGGCTAAGTACGCCAAGACCCTAATAATAAAAACGACACAATTATCACAATGATCGTAAGACGAACGAAGTTTTCACGAAAAATGAAGTTATTTTTACGCAGAATGAAAAGCAAAACGTAAGAAAATGCGATGTAACGGTAAAATGATAACAATGATAATCACGACATTCACGCCGCCGGTTTTTTTTTGTTGCTTGAGTATATTTTCGTCGTTCTTTGTGTTTGCTTTCGAGCATTTATATTACGTTCGACCGAACAGCTCCGATCCACGCGCGGTAAAGCCTTGTGAAATGGATGGAGCTTTCGGAGGTAAACGCATAACATTCATAAGACACGAGGTTATATCCGTGGCTCGAAACACTATGGCCCAGTCCAGCGGAGAATATCGGGATAATAACCCCATTATTGCGATGGCGACGAGCGTAGATGTTATAATTTTGGTTCGTTATACTCGATAAGATATACATGGTCAAGAGAATAATACTATGCGATATAGCTTTATAATCATCGTAACGTTGATATACGCAAACATCGATCGACCCTTCCAGTCACGAAATATATGAATATATATATCTTTTTTTTACTTCGAATGCTCGATATACGTATTAATCTCGCACTTTTTTCCCCCGTTTGGCTTCCGATCGTAGGGAGTTTCTACTGTTGTTGCTGCTGTTGGATTATTTGACTTTTTCGCACGCGGCATCATTCGTTCAGGTTCGCCATTTTAAATGCATACCGCGACAACTCGCTTACGCGCAGGAACAATTTTTACTTCGACGTATATCGGGCTAAAAATAGACTTTAAGGGGGAATATACCTTTGTAAACTTTTTTTTGCATTTTTTTCCTACATCTTCCAGAAAAGAAGAGCACGAGAATGTTGAATTAAAAGGACAATCGTATGGTCCAGGCATCGCCGATTAAAGGTAAAATTTCGCCGAAATTTCCATGATTTTACAGTACTTAAAACTTTGAACGCCTTTTTCTCGAAACTATGTTTTTAGACACGGGAGCATGCGTAGCGCCTCGAGTTTTCAATCGATTGACTTGAAATTTTAACTGTAGCTTCTTGACAACATTTTGTAGTCCAGTACGTAGGATGTTTTCGATAACTTGAAATTTAAAAATTTTATGATCGATATTCGACCGATTTTTTAACGATTTTTTTTTCTTCATATAAACACTTTTTTTAATCAATATTTTGAAAAACTCCTACGTACTGGACTAGTTTTTTATATCTAATTTCAAAATATTTGTCGTTTTTGTTCTAGCTTGAAAATTATGACCTGCGCGAATACGCCCGTAGAGGACTATGAAAAAAGGAGTTTTCTTTCATCGACTACTGCACCGCCGTTTTGTTTCAAAATAATAAAAAAAAAAATTCTTTCACTTTAAGACTTGAACTAACATGTATAAAAAACCGAATTAAAAAACATCGTTTTGCTTTTCTTAAATAAATTGTCAAAAATGACCCTTGATTTTGCCCTCACAAAGGTATATTCCCCCTTAAGTTGTTGCGAAACGGATGCAAATGCCTAGCATGCTCATAGTTATATGAGGGAGGGTAAAAAAATGTCAACTCTTCGAACAATACCGTTAGGTAGGAAAAAAATGTATACCAATTTCGACGCTTGTAACTCAAGTCGATTTGGTAGCGCTGGATAATTTGGTTCACTCTTCACTTACACGGAAAATTCGCTCTTTTGATTCAAACTCGAATAACCCTACGGGTAAGTGATATTTCTTAAATCCCGTTGAAAATTCTTCAAGCCTGCAAAGACCGTAGCTGTTTTTATTTTTTATAATCTTCATTTTATATAATATTTACGATCATTCGTTAAATCGCGATATAATTATTTTTATACAAAGTACAGCTACCGAGAGAATGCAAATGTTCTCGTCGAAAAATGAAAAAGTAGCATTTTTCTTACAGTTGCGATTTGCGTGAAAATAATATCGAGATTTGAAAAAGCCATCAAAAGCGGTACGGGCCGACTTCAAGACTCTTCAACTGGATTTAAGGCCTTATATACACTTGTGATGGTGGGAAAAATGAAGAAAAAAAATTTGTAACAAAAAAACCGAGAATTAAGCACTTCGACAAATGAATTTTTTGTTAAAATTTTCGTCATTTTTTTTTAATCAAAATTTTTACAAATCCTTCGTCCAGGCCCAAGCCGATGCAACATACTAATGAAATCTTTTTCAAATTCTGATTTCAGATGAACCGTTCTCGAGTTATCATGTCCACCGCAACAAATGCTCAAAAAAGGCGCTCCTGGAAGACAGCTGGAGTTCCGCCATATTGCAATATTTTTTAATAACAAAAATTGTACAAGTACATGAAAATATGTACTAATCGATGTTGTACACAGTTTTTCAATAAACATTTATTGTCCCGTCGAAAAAAAATCAAGAACATCACGTCCCTTCGCCCGCTACAAGTGTATATAAGCCCTTAAGGGGGTCGTCTAGTGTGTCAGATGTCGAACGGCCTTGCATGACTTCTTTGAAGAAGAGGAAGGTGTACTCTATGGTCCAGGCATAGCAGATTTATGGTGAGATCATTTTTTTTTATTATGAATTATATACAACAACTTTCAAACGCGTTATTCTCAAAACACGATTTTTTCAAACTGCTGCCATGATATCTCAAAAACTATTTGATTGATTCCGCTTAAATTTATACAGCATCTTTAGTACATATATAACTACAAGTTGAACTCAAATAATTAAGATTGCTTCGTTAGTTTAAAAAAAATTATTTCTTTGGAATTCTAACTTTATTTTAGTTCCTTGTAGAGCCTCAAGTCTCACGATTTAAATTGCGTTTGGTTTTTTTATTTCGGATAAGCAGAACGGCCGGAATCATGGCAGCAGTGGAGCACCTCTTTTTATATATGTGTTCCTGTTGGGCGGTGTATCTCCGACTGTATGCTATATGATGACTTCTAAAAATTCACAAAGTTTGTTTAAATGTTAATAAAAATGATATACAATTTATACATTATTTTATTTCAATGGTTTGTCAAAAAAAAATTCCCCAACAAAGCATTAAAAAACGGCCTTCACACTAGACGACCCCGTTAAGGAAAGTTTCTTAGCTGCACAGTAATTCAAATTTCTACCTAAAGCGAGTTTCCCGTGTAAAATGTATGAGGAAAAAAACTATCCAGCGCTACAATTTAGACTTGAGTTAACGAATCCAAATTTGACATGACTTTTTTTTCATACCGAATAATATTGTTCGAAGCGGTGCTGATTTTTTTCCCTGACATACCCTAATACGCACACATATGTAATTAGTATTCTTTAAAAACTTGAGCCCTGAAACTAAAATCCTATGGTCACATTAGTTTCGCCAGTAGCTTCGAAGATCGAGGGAAAAATCTTATTCGAGTATCTAGGACTTATTAAGAAGCAACGCCATAAACAGGAACGCGTTCGAGTTTCGACTAAAGAACTGTCAATAGAAAAGGTAAAGAAAAATAAAGACGTACACACGTACACGAAAAATAATTAACAAAGATCGCGACTGAAAGGGTCAACGTTCATCGGGTTTTCGTAAAAACTATCGCAAATATAACCTTTGTATTATCAAATACGAAACCCCTAATACTAATTTATTTCTTTTTTTTTTTATTTGCTCAAGATCGTCTTTTCCGGGCAATTACGCCGGAAAGTAATGTTGAAATTAGCAACGAAACAAACTCAAATGCCGGAGCCTCTTTCATCATTCGCTATATAACCCGTACATCCTTGCGCCGAATAATCGAGATTCGACATATATTTCTCTTTCCTCGAGTCTCAAATCTCAAACAACGGATTACTCGTATTTTGTTTTGTCGCTTAGTTTTTTTTTCTTCTTTTTTTTTGTCGTTCGCATGAAAAACCAACAAGTACACGTATATTTCCGCTGCACCCTTCGTAACTCCCCGACACCTCGTCATGCCTCAATACGTAGCTGGAAAGATTCGCATCTCTACGAAGATATTGCATTGTCGCGTTCTTACATGCTCATAAGTATCACTGCCGCGCTTATAACGAGAGTACAATTTTTGTTCTCTTCTTTTTGTTGCCACGTGTGTACGTATATCGGCAGTGGCGTACGAAGAGATTGAATTACGAGTGACAAGGGGGAGAGTAGGGGGGGCATAGATAAAAGAGTGAAGGAAGAGAGAGAATTCATTAACGTTAGCTGCAGCGTGGTATGCAGTTTTCACCGCTTATTTCAGAAGCTGATGAGCTCGCTCGTTGGCCACTTGTATCCTCGTCTCGTTGGACTCGCCCTGTGAGTTGTACAAAGAAAATACATTAAACTAAAACGTTCGCGAGAATGAATATAGAACTTGGATACTTGTGTCAACTTTGCAAAATGTCCAAGCAATCTCGATTGTTCGTTTATTTCGTTACTCGATGCTCATTGCGGGTTACTTTTTATCGCAATGAGGCGGAATTGGCAAAATCGTTAAAAAAAACCTGTAAAGTACGCGGGAATTTTGGATTTGAGCGAAATTACATTTCTAGCTTAAGGGGCTATACCGGTGTGACACTTTAAAAAAATCGATTTTTTTGTTGACTTTTTCGACAGTTTATACTTTCAAGAATATCATTATCATTTACATAATTTATATCAATGTCATTTTATCTTGCAAAAATCCATAGTTAAATCTTTAAATGCGTTTTTCTCGAAATGAGATTTTTCATACTTGCTGACGTTGTAAGTCAAAGAGCAATTATCCGATTGACTTGAAATTTGAACTGAGTACTCTTGAATATATTTACTCTACAATGACGTAGGATATTTTTGATTGGATGAAAATTGACGATTTGGCATTGAAAAAAACGACCATTTTATAGGCAAGAAAACAGACTTTTTTTCATAACTACGCCATTTTGTTAGATTTTGATATTTTTCGAAAATCCTACGTCATTATACATGAAATACCTTCCAGTTTAATGACATTTTTTTCTTTTTCGGTTTCAGCTACTCAATCGGCCGGAATCATGTCAGCAGTGGAGGAACTTTTTTTTTGGCGCCCCCGAAGGCAGCGCATTAGTCACTTGGATCTCAATATTTTTCTACGAAAAAATTATGTAATATAGGTCAAATATAGCCAAATATATTCTTAATTTTCCGAAACATTTAATTGAGTACTTTTCTTCCGAAAAATTCCCGAAAATCACCCAAATTTTCAGCGTTCACACTGGTATAGCCCCTTAAGGCGGGACATCACTGTGACGGGACAAATTAATTTTTTTTGCACTTTCTTAAAGTACGCATATTTAAGAAAATGTGCAAAAACATTCAAGTTCAAATATGGAAAATTGGCCAAGGTACAGACGATTTAGCGAGAGCAGGTAGCGCAACGATTTACGTGTACTAAAACTTTCAATCGCGTTTCTCGAAACGACTTTTCTCGACCTGGCCGGAATCTATAATTGTCCAATTTAAATTTAAAAAAAATCATAATTTACGTAATTGTATTTTTTAATTAATTTCCCCAAATTAGTTAATTCCCCCTGATGTAATTAAAAATTTCGCGGAAATTATACTTTTTTTTTATTAACAAGCGTCATTTTGGGATTTTTTTTGGAAAAAAAAACGGCTACGTGCAGCGAGAACTATATTTATATGGATAATAAAACTTCTTCATTTTTATTTTTCAGACCAACCATCGTGAAGTTATCGATCCGGCGGTTGAACCATATTTTTATGCAGCGGCTCTATACCTCAATAACGTTGTTAATTTTTAAAATTTTCAAATAAAAATTTCCACGAAATAAGTTCAATGTATGCTTAATAACATACCTTTTTTCCAAATTTCAAATAAATAGCCTAGTAAACAAAAAGTGTTCGGAAAAAACGACACCTTTTTTTGGCCCGTCACAGTGGTGTCCTCCCTTAACACGTACATTCCTCAATTTTTTTTAATGCACTTCATTTTTAGGAAATATTAGTGGCGGTACTTTATTGCATTATGAGTCATTTGAAAAATGTTTGAAGTGAAAGTTGTTGCATTCTAAGGGGGTAGATAGAATTCCGATTGACCTTGGGTATAAGAGCCAAGGTTACGCAGAACCCAGATTTAAAATGTGAAACAAGAATCGACGATTTTTATTGTACACTGCTGACAAAAAGTTTTCTCTTCCCCCTTTATTATTTGTTTACTGCAAATACACGAAATTCCACATAATAATTATTGTTCGTTTTTTAAATCAGGGGGGAAGGGGAAACTTTTGGGCAGCAGTGTATATGGGGAACTTGAGGTCGGGTATTTAAAAACGATAACTCTGAAGAGTCGACGTGCATGTGTACTAATAAGCAAAAAAAACCAATTCGTCTCTGCACAATTGATCGAGGACGAGTACTCACCTTACGATTGATCCTGTCGATCTGTCGATTCTGATTTTCGAGCTCGCTTCCCATGTCAATCGCCATATTTCTCAAATTACCGATCATCGTGTTGACCTGTCCCATGTTCTCCTCCATTTCGCCCTCGCGTGCGTCACCCGTGATTTTCGCTATGTAACCACCCTGAGGCCCGAGTCCGTTACGATCGTCCATAACGCGTTGTGGCTGATTGTTCACGACTTTTCCATCGTCGTTGCCTTTCCACGTGCCAACGTCCTCTTTGAAGCTCGCACCCCTGCGGATTGAAACAATTCAGTTCGGTCACGCGGAAGAGTGCAGGCCTTTCCTAACAAGGAACATCCCTCAGGTGACACCCTTCCATTTGGTTAAATTTGGATATGTTATAAAGCATAAAAATACGTAAGCGACACGTATTTTTTTTTATCAACGGAAAAACGGTTTTAAGGGGTGAAACCACCCCTTAATATAGGGGTGGTTTACCCCTTAATTTAGGGGTGGTTCACCCCTTAATTTTTTTTGCAATGTCACTATAGTGGATTTTTCATTGCTTCGGATTGGAAGAATTTTCGTTTTTGTTTCATTGAAATCGGTGGACTCCTTGGGTGTGAAACTGCTATATTACCCGTAGAGATGCCTTTTTTCGAGGGGTGGTTTCACCCCTTAAAACCGTTTTTCCGCCGATAAAAAAAATACGTATCACTTACTTTTCGGTGCTTTATAACATATCGACATTTCAACAAAATCGAAGGGGGTCACCTGAGGGATGTTCCTTGTAAGAGACTCGACTGGCGCTTGGACCTTTTATCCCTTCGGATTTTTTTTCGACCCTCCGTGATCGCTAGGGACCAAAATGGCGCTGAAATTTACGAATTTCATTTTTGTTCTACTGTTTCAATGTTTTGTTGCCAACAACAATACTAGAATTGTAATTACAGTAACAATGACGGAGAGGATTATTTTTTATAATTCATAAATTTACACAAATTATATGTTTAATTTTTATAATATTTTATTTTAATCCTATTATCTATCTTTCTATTCAATTCCAATTTTGCTATAACTTATGTTTCAAAATATAACAAAAAATATTAATCTAATAACGAATAATTGTACTAAAAAGGTAAAATTGGGGGAAAAATTTAGAGAAAGTTGTAAGGGATATGGGAATAGAAGAGATAACGACAATGATAAGGAAACGAAGAGAAGTGGAAAGAATAGATAAAGTGAATAGAATAGGATAAAAGAAAGATTAGAAAACTCAAGGGGTAAGATGCAGTCGGAATTTTCAAAAAATGGATTTGTTTTACATTTTCTTGAAGTATGATGTTCGAAAATATTCCCTGAAAATTTCAAGTCAATCCGATGAATAGTTTCCGGGATATCTCACAATTAGTGAAGGCGTATAGACGTGGCAAACGTATAGACGTGGCTGACAAACGCGCAAACGATAATACCCGGGAAGGCAGAATGCTTCGAAGACAACAACAAATTGACATTTTGGAAGCTTCCACATCGGCAGAAGCCCTATTGTGTGGGCCAGGAATTGATGATTCGATGTAAGTCATTCTTTAATTAGTATTTCTATACATAAATCAAGTGTAAAATTGGAAAACTCTTTCAGAAATTTTCAAAAATTTATCACTCTAAAACTATGAACTTTAGCAACATTTTTTTAAAGAATACTTTTGTTTTAAAATTGCCCAGAATGTAAAAAAAAAAATAATTCATCCAGAAAAACTTTAATTTTTTGAAAACGTTTTTTAACAATTGGCTTTTAACAAGTGTTTTAACAATAAACAATGGAATGCTCGACTTTTCGGCAAAAAAACGGTGAAATTCGGATTCAGCGGATCAAAATACATTAAAAACGTTTAGCTTCATCCATCGAGATAAAAATTTTACGAACAGATAATACCGTATCCACATCGAAAAACTGTAAACACGTTTTTCTCGAAACTATGTTTTCCAAGTCGGTGACCACTATAATTAAAAAACCCCTCGATGGATTTTGATGAAATTTGGTGTGCTCATTGATAGCATTAAAAACTAGTCCTTAATCGAAGGATTTTCATTTTTGTTGAAAATTTCTATTTTTTTTAAACAATAAACGAGCGATTTTTTGGTCGAAAATCGAAAGTTGTCTGTCGGAAGCCGCCATTTTGTTAATTAAAAAAAAGCTTCGATTAAGGACTAGATTTATTATTAAACTAATGATATATTTTTGATTTTTTTAAATTTCAGATGATCCACTAAAATTACACGATGGTCACTGCAAAGCACTACATGTCAAAGGGGGTCCGACAAAGATGGCGATATTTTAATAAATAATCAATATTTTTCTTTGAAAATTTGTACAAGTCAAGTTGAAATATAACATAAAAAGTCTGTGTAACCACTTTTGTAAAACAAACTTAATTACTATAAAAAAAAATTATTGAAAATGCTCGTTTTTTCACGCCTCAGACTGCATCTCACCCCTTAAAAAAGGAACAGGTCAGAATAAGAAAATCAACGTATAATGTAAAATACAAATATATCTTGGAAATCGTAAAAAAAGTCATGGAAATACTGGTCGGAAGAGGGAGTAAAGGGAAGGGATAAGGAAATTTAATAATAATAATAGATAATATAATAAGGAGATTTGTAAAGAAGAGAATGAGACGCTGGAGCATCTGTTAGTATGTGAAAAAGTTTTGCAGTTAGCAATGGGGAAAGGAAAAAAGAAAGCAGAGGAGTGGGTGAAAGGAATGGATAACTTGGTGATACAGGGAAAAATTATAAGCACGTTGGGTGGTAATGTACAAAAAGGGATATGCGAGTATTTTAGGAAAATAGAGGAAGTGTGCAGAAATATGTGCAAGGAGGAAGGAGACGAAAGAGACGGAGGTGAGTAATAAACTAAGAAAGAGAAACGTTAGAAATGAAAAAATAGCATTTTGTAAAAATGTTGTGCAAATAAAACTCGATTTGATTTGATAGTACTAAAAGGGTTCGGTTTCTGTAGTTGTACTACAGAGCTGATTTTTCCTTGGAGTACGATAACTTGTGTCACCTATAAATTGTATTTAAAAAACTGTAAATGATCACCAAGTTCTGATTTAGAAAATGGAAACTTCATTTCTTGGACTTTGTACCTCGACAATTTTTTCCAAACATGTTATCACCCGATTCGATAATTTTACTTGGTTCGTCTATATTCAACAACGCTTAAGGGCTTTCAGCTAGTAGAAGGTTTTTGAAAATAACGATTTGTAGTTTTCGACGGATTCTCATGGCAAAAATATTCTCTGGAAATGTCAAGTAGATCTGTTCAAAATTCAGGGAATTATGGGTGCTTGTAGGTAGGCTCCACGAACCGGCGAACTTTAAACGCGTTGTTGTTAAAATTACGTTTTCAAAATCGGGAATCAGGATATCTCGAATTTTACAAGCTTCTTTCACATATGAAAAAGCAATCCTAGAATAAAGGTATTTCCTTTCTATACATAGTTTTTTTTTACCGATGATTGATACTTCACTTTTGATTACGCCTATTTTTTAAAAACCAATATTTCATCAAGTCCTTCGTCGAGCCACTAAATAATGTCATGCAAAAACTAAATGCGCTTGATTTTTTATTTCGCATTATTTGTTTCCGCGCAGCAACGGTCACTGCGAAGGCCGTTTTTCGAACAGCGCTCTGCACAAACCATTGCATCTGCCACATTTATATATTTTTTTTCAATACGAAAATTGTCTCTTCATACTCTTCAATGTAGAAAAAAATTTGAAAACCTGCACACGTTTTGCCAGAAAGAATTCACGAAAATTCCTCTTTTTTCTATTTTATATTTATTTGCTTTAAACAATCGGTGACCTCCCGTTTTTATTGTTGTTACGGAAACTAGATTTATTTACACGCGTGAGCAGTTTTTATCAGGTATCTAGAGTTATTTAGTGTATAAATTATCAGACAGAAATGTGTCCGGCGTGTCATCTCCATAAAGCGCCGCACATAGGGGTATTTTGCCAATCTAGACGGTCAAAATTATTTCTTGCGATTTTTTAATATGTAATAACTCTCTAGTTGACTTTAAGCTGAATAATGTGTCCTAAAATATTGGGTTTTGTAGAAAACAAAAATAAAACTATGTTTTTAACTTAAATTTTGATTTTTCTGTGAAACCAAACGTAATATAATTTATATAACTAAGATCATGATGAGTGTCATGACTCTTCTTCGTCCTGCTCACTCTCTGTGTCTTCAGGTTCCTCCTCTGAAACTGAATTTGACAAGGAACATCACTCAAGTGTTCGTCTCTGATTTTGTTGAAGCTCATATATGTGATAAAGAATTGAAAATTATTAAACACGTCTTTTTTTATCTGCCCAAAAACGTTTTTAAGGGAGGAAACGACCCTTCAAAGAAAAACGTGCCACGCCTTAAATTAGTTTTAAAAAATGATTCTATAGTGGATTTTTCATCGCTTTACATAAGAAGAATTGTGGTTTTTGTTTCATGCCGTTCGGTGGACTGCTCGTGAATGAAACTGCAAAACCACTCCTCGATACACCTTTCTTAGAGGGGTGGTTTCCCCTCTTAAAACTGTTCTTCCGCAGAAAAAAAATACCCGTCTCATAGTTTTCAATGCTTTATCACATATATGCGTTTCAACAAAATCGACGGCGGACACTTAAGCGATGTTCCTTGTGAGTCATCTTCAGAGTCAGGTTCAATAGCCTGTTCATAATATCAAGGTTACACTCCGTCCGAATATAAATTCTCTATTCTTCTCACTATCATGGTTGTTCACCCCTGACTCGAAAAAGTGCGGATAAGTGCGGCTGATTTGATGATTATATTGTACAAACTATCATCTCGCAATAACAATTTAAATAACGACCGGGACGAACCCGGAAATCAAACAAAAAGCTTTTTATGCGTAAAAATCTGGTAGAAAATTTAACAATTCTGAACTTTTTTTTTCAAATGACGAAAAAACAATATTCCATTAACAAATAACACAGCAAAATGTATCAAAAGTATATGTTCTTACCTGCTCGATCCAAATCCATAACAATATTTTCAAAGAAATCGCTGTTGACAAAATTGTTTACTTTTCAACTGAGACAGTCAAACTTAGAAAGCCGAGAAAGATACGGACCCTTGCAACGATAGTAAAGTTCCGACTGAAACTAGGGCTTGGGTGCAACCGATGAGAGACGGGGAAGGGTTGCCTATTATTCTCTAGTCATTCAATAATAATAATAACCGGTTTTTTTTCACCTGCGTCAAGTTTAAGAAATTGATTTGTGACCGGATAGATCGTCAGAATACCCCCTATGTGCGCCGTACAAATGAGACGATTTTTCGAGTAGTAATTTTTCGTTAAAGGTACGGTAAGTTGGCTTGGAAATTTACCAGTATACTGGGATGTGTTTTTACTTGATTATAGACGAAAATCAGTTAATTGTTTAATATTCGGCTGACTCATGGTCGCATTTCAGAAATACTTGAAAATTCGATTTCCGACCGACTGAAAATCATTAAGTACGAGAGAAAACTCCGATAAACTTGTAAAAGAAAGGCTTACTTGTTGCACGGTAGAACGCAGAGACCACAGCATTTTTCCATACCAGTGAGATTTTTCTCAGCCTCACGCATGTCCGCGTTTATCTGGTCCATGCCCTCCTCGATTCGGTCCAATTGTTCTGTTCATTGGCAGAAAGCAACGTTACAATTTCCGGCAAGTTTGAGAGTAGACAATTAGGTTATCCTATTTTAAGAAGTAGAAAAAATAGAACCTAGTAGTAGTAGTAGTAGTAGTAGTAGTAGTAGTAGTAGTAGTAGTAGCAGTAATATCAAAGGTAGTAACAGTAGTAATGGTGGTAGTAATAGTAGTAATGGTGGCAGTATAAGTAGTAGTATTAATAGTAGTAGTAAATAGAGAGCACTGATGTTCAAACAGGTACAGCTGAGCGCGACCCGAATTTCGTATTACGAATGAAATCCCGTGTACATGTGTATCAGTCACGAGATACCAGGGTAATCGAGTTTATTCGACCTGATACATCTAACTAACGCTTTGCAGCATTCTCCTCGAAATAACAATTGCGTCAAAGAGCACAAAAACAATGATTCGGTAATGAGTCAAAAATTTCAGTCGATCAATTGTTACTGAATTTTTGAATTCCTGTGAGCAAGGAAAAAGAAAAATAATTCATTTTTTATACTCGTATGATGATCTTTGACGTTCAGAATAAAGAATAATTTCCAGTTAGCGCGAGAACAATATGCATTTCTTTTTCTTAAAACATCGACATCGTCAGTCTGGTGAAAAATTATTTTGAAGTTAGTAAGCTTCACTGAAAGATTTTCCGAAGAACAATTTCAAAGGATTTTAAAATGAAGATTGATCGTCAATAAGGGGTCAAAAAAATAGGCTCGATGTTCACATCGTTGGAACGCAACGATTTATCTTTTTGACTTCATTATTTTTGTTAGTGTCGGATATTATATTTTGTATATTTCGGTTGTAGATTGCTGAATCAGGAGCTTAAAAAAAGATCGTGGGATTTTGATAACTAAATCGGCCAAAGAAAGTTTTGGAAAATTCAGTTAAAAAAATATTTCGTTGAATGCCAACGATGCAAATGTCATCATTTGAAAAATTCGTAATAATAGTCACTGAATTACTGCAATTTTGCATTTATCAATCGTCGAATCATTTTTTTAATTGCCTCGCATAGCCTCGAAAGAGTGTATTCCGTTGCGTCAAAATTAATCGTACTAAAAGAAGAGAATCTCGTAGATTTATCAGGTCGCATATATCCGACAGGGGTGTCGTGCAAGCAAGGCGCGCAGATATACAAGAATTTTTATGAATTCGAGACTCTCGTATATGCAACGGCGTTGAAGTTTGCATCGTAGGAAAGCAAAAAATTCTCAAACTTTTTTCCTATTTCTCCATTTTCATTACATTGTATGTATTTTTTTTTATAAATTGAGATCATGGTTCTCTCACAAGAATAAGAAAAACCATTTGGCTAATTTTCGTACCTTAAGGGGGGGGGATACCGTTAGGCGAGTAAAAAAACTGCCGATTTCCATGATTTTTTAAATAAATTACAGATTTCTTCACGACTTTTGAGATTTAGGGTATGTCCTATTACTACTTTTGGCTGCTACAAGGTTTAAAAAAATTAATCTTTAAAAATGGCGGTGGTCTTCTGTGCTAAAAAACTTATCGACTGATTCTGATGAAATTTGGTATCGATATTTTTAAACCTACCGCCTAAAACATGATCCTAAATGTTCTCGAAAATAAAATAAAAAAGTATCTTACATTGCAAAATGTAGCCATTTTTTTCGAAAAATTCAATCTTCGTTCCAAAGCCTACCATTTCATCGATTTTCAACATTTCTCACTTTATCTTGGTTCATATTCCCCGTACGAGTGTTAATGAAAGAGAAATCGTAGTTGGTTTGTTTAGAGGTTTACAAGTTAAGAAGACCGTGCCATACCTCCGCCATTTTTGAAGTTGAATAAATAAAAAAAATACCACGTAAAAGCCAAAAGTAGTAACAAACCATACACAGTCTAAAAAATGGTGAGAAAATCCTACCTTAAAAAAAAATCATGAAAATCAGTCATTTTTTTCTCGCCTAAACACCCCCCATAAATCGGCACAAAAAGTGAACGATGGAAAAAAATCAACTTTCATTGCACTCCAACGTTGCAAACTTCAGCATCATTGTATGCATGTATATGCGAATATAATTCGGTGTCTGTGCACTTTGCTTACAGGCTCCCGCGCTGTACATGAAAATCGGGTGTCGTGGGTGGAGTATTTATTTTTCATTCGTTTGTTTTGCGTCTGTATGCGGATCTGGCGAATTACTATGTAATTTGGTTCGATGACGAATATGCCTGATTATGACGTGGTAAATCCGGCGTATATATAGTATATGTATAATATGTCGAGTTGTCGAGTACAGAATGCAAAAAAATATATATCAGTATATATGCAACAGTAGAGTAACAGAGATGACACTGAGAGAGGTGGCTGTGGGATGTAGACACTGAGAGAGGTGGCTGTGGGATGTAGACACTGATAGATATGGCCAATTCTAACGATTAGATACACACGTATACACATATGTGTGTATAAATGTACACAGTGTTACTATTAAATAGTTAATTGTAATGACGAGATTGTCACAAGAACGAGTAAAAGTATAACTGTTGTATAAAGTGGCACAAGTTCCAATGAGAATGCTGACAGGTAGATAGGTGTCGGATTTTTCCGTAAGAGCAAACAAACTTTACGTATACGTGTGTGCTCGCACACGTGTATACGTAAACACGGTTACAAAAGTGCCGCGTGCAGTCTACGGTGCAGGTTTATCTTGTCCATTTTTTTTTACTTGCGCCCGGCCCGTCGCGCATCGAGTCGGCTGTACTGTTTCTTTCTCACTTTTTGTCTACTTTACTTTCTTCTCTATATAGATATATCGTTAAACTTGTTTCAATCGTTTATCGTCTCGTACGCGAGGGATTCGTGTAGAAACGAATCGTAGTTTCGTTTGTCATATCGGTTACGCATATACGATTGATCCGCAATGGGACGAGTATAATCGGTCACGGCACAAGTATCACGATAGGCATACGCAAATTAGTCGTTACGTTTTTTTTTTCTTTCTTTTTCTGAATTTTGTTAGTTATGGTTGGTTGGTTGGTTGGTTGGTTGGTGCGGGCTGGTTGATTGGTTCGTTGTTGATTGGTGATTGGTTCAAGTTGGTTCAAACGGCATACACGCACACGTGGCACACACGCAAACAAATAAACCGACCATACGAATGTTCATTGACTTGATTCTTGTGTTGTCAATATGTTCAACGGATTTATTTGTTTGCTTGGTAAATGCATACGGAGCCACACGAAACGAAACATGGTCGACAGATTTTTCGAGAAAATTTGCCAAATTTAACCCTTCGACTGCACACTGGGTCGCTTTGACCCAGTCTTCTTCGTCCAAGTTCGTATTTTTCAACGCATCTCCCATTTATAACGTTTGGGCACCATTGTTTTTCTTAAAAAATAAATGTTGGCCCATAAAATAAGGATCGAATGCAAAAAACGTCTCTACAAAAAAAAAAAATCAGTGCATATTTACCGAGATAAAACGATCTGAAAAACGTCTGGGGTCCGATCGACCCCACATGCAGCCACAGGTTCGTGACGGAAGTGTGCAGTCGAAGGGTTAAAAAAGCCGCACTCAGACGCACCAAAAATAAAAATAAACGTACAGAGGCGCGTACAAATAAAGGGTGTCTCAAAATTACCTGACATTTTTAATTGCGCGCCATTTTTTTTGTGGCGAAGGTAGAGTACTAATCTTTGACAACTGGCGAATGTAGAGTACTAATCTTTGACAACTGACATCGAGAAGTATTGAGGTTTAGTCATGGAGAATTACACGCTCGAGCAACGCCTAGAAATTGTTATTTGCTGCATTGTTACGGCATAGTTATTGGGGACAAAGTTTCATTGTCGTGTTATCTCGCGCCGCGGCGTTGTGAATTGGCCATCAAGATCGTGCGATTTGACGCCATTGGACTTCTTTCTTTGGGGTTTTCTGAAAGGAAAAGTGTATGCCAATGATCCACAGACCATTCCGGAGCTCTAGAAAGCTATTGGACGCACCATTAAGGGGTTACACCTAGTTGGAATTTTTGAAAAAATCGATTTTTCGTTTTCGACCGATTCTTATAATATAACCTTTCGAAAATATTCTCTGAAAATGTCAAGTCGGTCCGTTGAAAATTGGGGGAGTTATGAGCGCTTACAGGTAGGTCCGCTTACCGCTTTACCGTTACAGGTAAAAACTTTAAACCGCGTTTTTCTCGGAATGACTTTTTCAGAATCGGTGACCAAAATATCTCAAAAACGACTAAACCGATCTGCTTCAAATTTCACAGAATTTTTTTGTATATCAAAAGGCAGTCCTTGAGGGGCTATACCAGTGTGACACTTTAAAAAAATCGATTTTTTTTCCTTTTTCGACAGCTTATACTTTCAAGAATATGAGATGAGATTTTTATACTTTCAAGAATATGAAATGAGATTTTTCAAATTTGCTGACATTGTAACTCAAACAGCAATTATCCGATTGCTTGAAATTTGAACTGAGTACTCTTGAATATATTTACTCTACAATGACGTAGGGTATTTTTGATTGGATGAAAATTGACAATTTAGCATTGAAAAAAACGACCATTTTATAGGCAAGAAAACAGACTTTTTTTCATAACTACGCCATTTTGTTAGATTTTGATATTTTTCGAAAATCCTACGTCATTGTCCAGGAGATATCTTCCAGCTTAACGATATTTTTTCCCTTTTCGGTTTCAGCTACTCAATCGGCCGAAATCATGTCAGCAGTGGAGGAACTTTTTTTTGGCGCCTGCGAAGGCAGCGCATAAGTCGCTTGAATCTCAATATTTTTCTATGAAAAAATTATGTAATATAGGTCGAATATAGCCAAATATATTCTCAATTTTCCGAAACATTTAATTGAGTACTTTACTTCCAAAAAATTCCCGAAAATCACCCACATTTTCAGCGTTTACACTGATATATCCTTAATCGAAGGATTTATTTTTCCAATACATACTTTTTTGATGTCAAGGAAAATGGAGTGTTTTTTTCACCGAAATTTCGACGATCACTTTCGATCGGCGACCATTTTTTCAAAAATAATTATTTTATTGAATTTATTTTTATTTTATTGAATTATTTTATTGATTTTTATTCGATTAACGACTAGATAATACAGTACAAAAACTAAATTAATTTGGTTTATTGATTTCAGATGATTCGTTCCCAAGCAGGAGTGGTCACCGCGAAGGACCTTTTTTGCACAGCGGTCCGCGCAGTTTACTGTTTCTCCGTCGTTTATAAATATTTCCCAATAAAAAAATTGTCAAAGATACTTGAAATGATACCCTTCACTATGAAAAAAAGTTTAAAACTTGCACCTATTCCCTAAAAAAAGTTCACGAAAACACCTCTTCTTTCCGGCCGCGCACTAGGTGTAACCCGTTAATGAAATTAGTCGGCAATTATGCCAAAATGCTATTGAAAATTTCGTCAAAAGAATGAACGTTTGCAAACAGGGACAAGGCGGCCATTTATCGGATATTGTGTTCCACTCCTAACCTCCATGTTTGTACCTTATATTAAAATGAAAATATTCGTACTATTCAAATGAATAATTCGTTTTATTAATGAATTAAAATGTCAGGTGATTTTGAGACAGCCTATATATAAGTGTGGTTGGAATAAGTATTCGCGAAGACATTTTTTCTTCTTCGTTCTCTGGATGTTGTTGGTGTGCTGCTGGTCTGTTGGTTGTGCCGATGAATAGTACGGTATTAGTAGTAGTTACAAGTATTATTTGGCACAAAGTGGAAGTAGTAGTAGAGGTGGTAGTAGTAGTATTAGTATAAATAGTTTTGTATCGAGTCTCACTTGAATCGCGAGTTGTCGCCAAGATCTATAGATGCCTGGGGGTGTGTCAGCTGAGTAATTCTGCTTTGCAAGTTTCTTTTTTTTCTTTCTTTTCTTTATTTCTTTTCTGTTTTTTTTTTCCCTTTCATTCTTGTTTGATTGTAATTTAAATATGTATTTTAAGTTTATGTCTAGTTAGAGATGGCTTACCGCCTTGCTCGTCCAGCATTACGAGGGTTTTCATCCCGACCTCATGGCCCTAAACAGGTAACCGACCAGTAAGAGTGACGTCAACATGAAAAAAGGGATTCACCGCTGCCACCGTTGAAGATCCCTCGCTCGAACGCGCACACACTTTTCTTTTTTTTTCTCTCTCTCGCCTCTCTCGCATTCTCCCTCACTCACGCTCTCTGTCTCGCTTTTGCTTTCTCGCGCTCTCCCTTGGCACGGCTGAATCTTATTGTAATTATCGTAGGACGTTCGATGCTCGCGCGGCAAACTCGTGCCTCGATAACTTGAACATTATTCATTGCAGTTACTCGTTGATAACGTTGATGACGTAATTCGTCGTTGATCAGGATTGCATTGGAAGGTCAAGTGTGACAATCGCGATGTGACGAAACTGTTTGGCTACTTGAGTTTCCAATGGATCGAGAGTAGACTGGGACCTCGGGAACGAGTTTAAGGGGCCAAACACTTTTAGGCGAGGAAATTTTTTGCTCATTTTCATGACTTTTTTTTAAAGGAAAAATATTTTCAACATTTTTTATCCTTTCAAGGACAGGTCGCAAGGTCGAATTCTCCGATTTCGACGACATTTGGCATGTTTGCGGAATGGGTAAAAATAGGCGACACGTATTTTCTTATATCTGCGGAACCCGATTTTTAAGGGGTGAAACGCACCCTCGAAAATAGGGGTGTTTTTCGTTTTTCGTCGATAACGATTCAACGGTACGATATATGAAAAAAATTCAAATTTCAACGTTTATTTTTTCGTGTACATTAGAGTTGAGAACAATGCGGATACCAACAAATTTCAAACGAAAAACACCCCTGTTTTCGATGGTGCCTTTCATCCCTTAAAAATCGGGTTCCGCAGATATAAAAAAATACGTGTCGCCTATTTTTACCCATTCTACACACATGCCAAATTTCATCGAAATCGGAGACTTCGACCTCGCGACCTTTCCTTGTTAGGGTGTTTAATTACTACTTTTGCCTGTTACATAATATTTTTTTTATTGATCTTCAAAAATGGCCGAGCTATGGCACGGTCTTCCAAACCGCATTTTCAAAACTGGCGTGACGTATAGCTAAAAAACTAATTGACCGTTCCTGATGAAATTTGGTACGAATCTTTCTAACCTCATTGTCTCAAACATGGACCTAAATATTTTAAAAAATTAAAAAAAAGTTTTTTTTTTCATTGGAAAATGTAGGCATTTTTTTTCGAAAAATGCAATCTTTTGTTGTAATGAATAATTAGTCAGGATTGTAATTTAATACGAAGAACTTTTATTCAACACATGATGGAAGTACTCGTTTATCGGACGACGATTTCTGATCTTCTGCCCATTTCGCTCGCTTTCCTCTCTCTTCTCCCCACTCACACGTCGCTCATTCTCCTTCCATTCGCACACGTTTCCTTCGGTCTCTCCGCGCGAAATTTTCAAATCAAAATATGCCCACACTTTTTTACTCAAATCGTACCGTTTCAACGATTTTCGACATTTCTCACTTTTCCTTGGTTCATATTCCGCGTATGAGCGTTAATGAAAGACCAATAAATTTAAAAAAACACCACGTTACAGCCAAAAGTAGTAATAAAACATACTCTGAGTCCCAAAAATGTTGCAGAAATCTTTCTTAAAAAAAAATCGTTCCAATCAGCGATGTTTTGCTCGCCTAAAGGTATCCCCTCCCCCTTAAGGGAAGCGACGATTCCTCGAGAATCGTACAACGTTAGAATGCTCGATATCATGAAAAATAAAATAAAAAATAAACAACAAAATGATAAATCACCGAATTGATTCTCTATTGCACGGCACTATAAGCGCAGACGCGACCAAGCAGCTATACTTGTCAATTAATCACGATTTTAATACGCATCTCATACGTTACCGAACAAATATGGCAATATATATAAAAAAAAAAAAAAAAAAAAAAAAAAAAAAACGGAGGACTGGATATTTGGACCAAATCGTACTGCAGGCGCGCGACGAAGACGAGCGAGGGGGCGAAAACGTGGCTGCGTGATTACGATAAGCATAACAAGAAGTACCTCCGATACAGACATTATTCACAATTGTCCCGCGTTTTTCTTCTTTTTTTTCTATACATTTTTTCACCAAAAACACTCACTACGACAGATTCATTATATATATATATATATATATATATATATATATATATATATATATATATATATATATATATATATATATATATATATATGTTTTGAGGACATGGGAATTTTGTTCTAAAACAAGGACGTGACACAACCGATGCTGGCAATCGATACATCCCTAATGGGAATATCCGCTACGTTGAACGCAAACGCGTTACGCTTGAAACAAAAAAAAACACCCTAGACTGGCAAATCTAAGCTAAATTGCAATAAGACTCAAAAAAAAAATAGTTTTTCTTTGACTGGCCGGAAAATGTCATCTGATGGATGGAACAAGAAACCGGAACTGCAACTGCACGTTTATTTCTTTTTTTTTCTTCTTTTTTTTTGTCAACAAGAAAAAATAGACGACGAGTGATCGAGCGAGAGACGAAGATTAATACAGGTCAGAGAAGGACGGAGCAAGGAGAGAAACAGCATGCTGTACTAAATCGAGATAAAAGTGCAAGCTTCGTAAATCGTGAATGGTTCATCGACGAAGATTAATGGAAGCCGCGCAAGCGTCGTCGTGTTATTTCTTTTTCGGCTATATACACACGTATAGCCGTAGAGAAAGGAAGACAAGAGAGAGCAAAAAAAAATATAAAAAAATACAGGAGTCGCACATATGAATCGATTGACGAAATAATATTGAAAAAGAGGATTTTGAGAAAACAAAAAGGAGAAAAAAAGGAGCTTACCGCCTTGGTGGTCTAACATCATCAGGGTATTTGCTCCAACCTCCTCGCTCTACGATGAAAATCGACGAAAATTGTCGAAATCGAAACGAAAGATGATATTTCATTGAGACGCGCTTATAACTGCGAAAGTAATACAGAAGGCACACCGCGTGTCTTGCCAGGAAAGCATTTATTTTCATACGTACACACATCCACGTGTGTCTATGGCATGTTTGTCATGGCTCTCTTTATCGGTGGCTTTCCAGTCAGCCATGCACGTACAATTTTTCGAAAATAAACCCTTCGATGTATACACGATAAGTTTTTTGACCCCAAACCCAAACAAACCCAGACTCATATTCATATATATATACATATATACAGGGTGTCCCTCTGATCTCTGCCACCCGAAATAACTCGGTTATTATCGACGTCACAAAATAATGTTCCGGACAAAAGTTGTACGGTGTGAAGGGGGCCATCAAATGCGACCAATTTTTTTTTTCCGTTGGACGCGCTGACGCACAGTGAAGGTTACCTTCACTTTTTTAAATGGAATGGTACTTTTTTTTTCAACCATTTTGTGGAGCACCTCAAGCACCATAAAAAACATCAGGGGGTCAAAGTCGTTCAAGGTCATTCAAGGTCAGTTTCGATGCTACAAATCTAAATATCTCGGATCACTGCCAAATATTTGGTAGTGATCCGAGATATTTACATTTGTATTTCATTTTAATAGGTGATCTTGAATGACCTTGAACGACTTTGACGCCCTAATGTTTTTTATGCGGCTTGCGGTGCTCCACAAGATGATTGAAAAAAATGTACTATTCCATTTTAAAAAAGTGGAGGTGTCCTTCACTGTGCGTCAGCGCCTCCACCCAAATAAAAACAATTGGTCGCATTCCTTGGTGGCCCCCTTCACACCGTACAGTTTTTGTCTGGAACATTTTTTTATGACGTCGATAATTACCGAGTTATTTCGGGTGGCAGAGATAAGAGGGACACCCTGTGTATATATATGAACAGGGTCTCCTGTTACGAATGGATAATCCGGCAACTGTCGATTGGTCAGATCGTGTCCTACTATATGCTGGAATTTGAGTTTAGTAAAAGTTCTACGGTTTTCGAGCTAAAAATCATCGGCTTTTGGTTTTTCGCATGCCATTTCTACAAATTATAACTTTTTTTGACCCGGTTTTGTAAAAAATACTCTTCGTTATTTGTTTTATCTAGAAAAGTCTTCTCTTTAACCTTAAATGTTAAGAAAACTTTACGAAAAAAGACCTTATGCGGAATTTTCATACAAACCAATTCTGACTTCGATAGCCTGCGGTGTGAAAAAAATGTACTACGCATATCGTGCCAATTACTTTTAAAAGTTGCTTAGTTATTGTCGATTCACATCATTTGTAGAAATGGCATGCGAAAGTCAAAAGCAGATGATTTTTTTTTTTTTTCAAAAAAAAAACCTATGGCACTTTTACTAAACTGAAATTCCAGCATATAGGACACGATCTGACCCATCGACAGTCGCGGGATTATCCATTCGTAACAGGACACCCCGTACATGTCGAATGCGCGAATTCTTGAAACTTTTCTACCAATAAAATCCGAACGATTCGCTACCATACGTGTCTACGAAACTACGATTACTTTCTAGGCAAGACGCACGGTTGCAAAATAATCAAACTACCATAATAAAAAATAAAACTATAAATGCAGCAACGAAAAATATTCTTCGAGTAAAAAAAAATCAACAAAATAGAAACAAAAAAGTTATCGAAATTCGTACTGCATCGAATTCTCTCAGACGACAGACATTTACGAGAGGTATTTTGAGATTTAAGCGTCGGGGAACGAGACGGAAATTGAATACTCGGAAACGGATGTGGAAAGGACAGTATCGTTAGGACCGATTGCCTGCTCGAACGCTCACAGAATTAAGCCGCAACAAAAAATGTCGAGCACAAACGCTTCGTAAGAATTTGATCGAAACGAAAGTCTCTCGAATCACGAGTCACAAAAAAAAATAATTGAATTCCTTCTCCGTACGTTTGTGACTCGCTCGATCGGCAACGGTCTC
This sequence comes from Ophion slaviceki, assembly GCA_944452715.1. Classification (NCBI taxonomy): domain Eukaryota; kingdom Metazoa; phylum Arthropoda; class Insecta; order Hymenoptera; family Ichneumonidae; genus Ophion; species Ophion slaviceki. The sequence continues at coordinate 16,974,821 of OX101783.1, read as the reverse complement.
GTCCGGGACGGGGAAACAATCGAAAATATATTCTAATCGGAAATTTTCAGCGCATACCAAACGATACGTGGCAATCGATCAACTGCGTGTAAATATCCGAGGAAACGCTCGGCACTGATTTCGCCTACTGATGTACAACACGATTTTTAATAAACAAACAAAAATAATAACAACAAAAAACATCACATCGGGGTACCGCAGGAGAAAAAAAAATGTTTAAACGAGCAACGATTACGTTCGCAGCACTTATCGGGGTGTGCTGACGAAATGATAGTATACAAAAATGATATATAGGGCCGTTGGATACCTTGGGTCACCGGGGCCTTATGATGGCTTCTCGCCTATAATATTTCTTTCAAATTACGAATTTGCGACCGAGTATTCGTTATTCCACCTCGATCGATGTCAAATTCATTGCGTGACAATAATCGGAACGGCGTACACGACGATGACGAAGACGAAGAAGAAGAAGAGGAAGAAGAAGAGATGAGTGGCGGCGATGATGAAGAAAAAAGAGAAGGAAGGCAAAGTTGTGGTCCGCGATAAGTGATGTGAGAAAATTGAGATTGAGCACACACACACATTTTTCGAAAGGAAACAAATAAGAGGACAGAGATAGTGTGTGCAATTTGTGAATTTGAGAAGGAGAGAGGCGTGAGAAAGGAGAAAGGTACTACATGTGTCTATGTATACATACATATATATGTATATATGTATATATGTATATGTATTATACGCACGAAACGCATATATTAATTGCATATACAGTATCAATGACAAATGTGCAGACATACATCCACCGCTAAATCAAGTCCTTTTTGCCATTTAACACGGATCGTAAGCGACACAGCTGCGCGGATCTTGCCTCAGTCTACAAACGTGTGTGTACACAAACATATAGTGTATCGATGTATCGTAATACATACACCGAGATAATTGGATTATCGATTTTTATTCGCATCGCGCAATTTCTTTCGGGCACAGGGTGAAAAAAGTATTTGTATATGTGTAAAAAAAAAATATATATATATATATATAATTGTAAAAGTATTTGTATGCTCGTAAAAGTATTGATGTACTTGTAAAAGTATTTGAATACTCGTAAAAATATTTGTATACTTGTGAAAGTATTGGTATAATTGAAAAGCATTTGTATTGTAAAAGTTTTTGTATACTTGTACAAGTATTTGTATAATTGTAAAAGTATTTATATAATTGTAAAAGTATTGGTATACTTCTAAAAGTATTCGTATCATTGCAAAAGTATTTGTATACCTGTAGCAGTATTGATATACTTGTAGAAGTAGATGTACACCCTTGCGGGCTTTTTACATTTCCTCCTTTCTTTCTTTTTTTCTTCCTTTACAGAGCTTCTTATTATTAGACATAAAAAAAACATTAATCCTATTATCGATGCGCTTCTTGCGTTTGTACAACTTTCTTCCCCGCTTTTTTCGCCTTCCTTCGCTTTCCTTATCTCTGTCCCCCTGACCCCCTTTTCCTCACCGCATTCTCAAATTGCCTCGCAACTACACAAATCTCTTCTATTAAATCCTTTCCCTCTAGTGCCTTCCTCCACCCTCCGTTTGGTTCCCTTCTTTGCTGCTTTTCCCACTCTTCAAATTTTCTATGGGCCTGCTAATCCATTATTTTCTTGGCCTCCTCGCACTCCCAAATATGTGCCAGAGTTTCCTCTGCTTTTCCGCATACTCTACACCTTGTGTCTTTGGAACCCTTTTCTGCTTCTCTCCCCACACTCCCGCACCTCATTGTAGCCCACATTTCCCTGATCTCTCCCCTTGTTGTTCCTTTATCCCAATAGTCTTCCATTCCCACCTCTTTTTTCCTATCTTTATATTCTATGCAAAAATTGGACCGGCGCATCTTTTCCCACATTCTCTGCATTTCTTGCTCCGCCAACTTCTGTACCGCTCTTCCGACTCCCTCTTCCACTCCTCTTTGTTTCCTCTTCTTATCATCTCCCCTATCTGCCCCTCTCCTGCTTGCTCCATTGCCGCCTTCGTTTCTTCGCCCCATTTGCTTCCGTCGTTGTTCATTAGCCCTCTCGCTTCCTCCATCAGGCATTTTCTCGGCCATCTTTCTTCCTCCATCTCTATGACTTTGCCGATGTAGTCGCCCGCCCGTTTTCTCATCACTATATCCACTCCTATACATCCTGCCTCCATTTTCCAGATGTACTCCATGCACAGGCCATCTTCGTGTACCTGGCCTGTGCTCTCTCTCTACTCTCGCCCTTCTTTTCCACCCCCATACTTCCACTCCATACAACAACCCGCTTCTTGCTTCCGCTATCCTCAATATGTCTGTCAGTCGACCTATTCTCGCTCTCCTTGCAATTCCCCAGGCTCCGTTTGCTGCTTTCTTCATCTTGCTTTCCACCATCTTCGTGCGCTTCTCGAAAGTTTCCGGTCGTGAAGTATACTCCCAGATATTTAAACTCGCTTGCTATCTCTAATTTCTTTCCGTCTATCTCCCAATCTTTCTCTTTCTTCTGTCTCCCCCCTTTCCTAAAAATCACTACTTTTGTTTTTTCAATATTGATCTCCAATTTGTTTCGCTTCACGTACTTCTCCAATTCCCTCAGCATGTCTCTTAAACACTCCCCCGTATCTGCCATCAGTGCTACATCATCCGCATACTTCAGGGCGTACATTTTTTCTCCTCCTATTACCGTGCCTCCCTCCTTTCTTCTTTTCCAGCCTTCCTCCATATCCTCGATAAACAGGTTCAATAGTGTAGGGCTCAGTGCACACCCCTGCCTGACTCCTCTTGTTTTCCTGAACTTCCTCGACACCCCCTCCGCTGTTACGACCTCGTTTTGCGTATCCTTATAGATTTTCTTAATCATTTCCAATAGCCTTCCTCTAATTCCTGCTCTTCCCAATTTCCTCATCATTCCTTCTCTGTCCACTGAGTCGAACGCCATCCTCTACTTGTAGAAGTATTTGTATACTTGTAAAAGTATTTGTATACGTGTGGAAGTATTTGTATAATTGTAAAAGTATTTATATAATTGTAAAAGTATTCGCACAATTGTAAAAGAGTTTGTACACTTGTGAAAGTATTGTTATACTTGTAAAAGTATTTGTATACTTATAAAAGTATTTGTATACTTGTAAAAGTATTTGCATAGTTGTAAAGGTATGTGTATCCTTGTAAAAGTATCTGTATACTTGTGAAAGTATTTATATAATTAGAAAAAGTATTTTTATACTTATAAACGTGTTTGTATACTTGTAGAAGTATTTGTACAATTGTAGAGCCCAAGTTCAAAAGAGAAAAAAATCAACGATGTTCCATACATCTCGGAATCTCCGCGACGTGCGTACTTTTGGCTCATGAATTCACAAATAACCTTTCACCGTGCACCCCGATTCAGTCGACTCGGAAAAACAAACTAAAATAAAAGTTTAATATCCACGACGTGTGCAAGTTTGCATCGTTGGAATGGAACGAAAATTCCTTTCTTTTACTCTCTCAATTCTTCATTTATATTGCAACCCAAAATTGCTTTTTGCAAATTGAGATTGCAAATTTCAAAGAAGAATACTGTAAAACTGTGTTTTTCGTACTCCAAGTTTGGCCAGTAGATTTGGGCTATTCGATGAAAATTTATTTTCATTGTATTCCAACGATGCAAACTTCAGCATCATCAATATCCCGTACTTCAGTCGGCAAATTGATGGCTCTTCGGTCCAACCGAAGTTCACTTCCAGTCCGACGACATGAATCGAGGCCGAGAAATTTTTCTCAAATTCCCTGTGAATTTTCCCTCGACCAATAAATCAAGGCAGGAAAATGGACGAATCGACCTTCGAACCCAATTTGATCTCGGTGGATGTCTGGTTGAGATAAAAAAAAAAACGCACAAGAGAAGAAAAGATCGTCAACACACGTTCGTGGACAGAGCAGTAACGATACAGTGTGTACACAAATTCGGGCGACGAAAGCGTCGTTCGCAAAGCTCATCTACGAGGCGTGGACAAAGACGTCCCAAAGAAATAATATTAGTCACACCGACAATATGCGATGCGCCTAGGAAAACATGAGTTGGAAAGAAAATATGCACACTAAGAGAGAACGGACAGGGGCGAGGATGGGAGGGGGGTGTTGATAATCGATTGGAAATTGATAATTGATCGTTCGAGAAGAGAGAGGAGATTCAGGGATATTGCGTTTGAAACAACCCAATGAGCTACGGTGTCCAGCTCTTGTAGTGATGTGATGTATCTCTGGTGGTGGTAATGATGGTCGGTGGTGGTTGTGGTGATGCTGGTTGTGATCTCGCTATGTGTGTCTTTGTGTGGGTCTGTTATTTTCTTTTGTGACAGTGACGAAAGAGGATTTTCAACGGATTTTGCCAAATAAGAAAGTATAAACAAACAAAAAGAATGCTAACGTCGAAGAAAATCAATTCGTTCGACCGTCGAAAGTGGAGGAAACGAAGAAACGTATGGAGAAAGCCTCGATCGTTCTTGCTGTGCAATGAGAATTTAGCCGATCAACGATGTTTCCGATCAGAGATGGCCACTTTTCGAATAACGATTCTATATATATTCTTGTTCTCCTCAACAATTACGACAATCGTGAATAATTTATTGCACAAAAATCGAACAAAAATTATTCCTCGTGATCAATTATTCGAAAACATTATCCGACTGAGATTCATTCGTGTTCGAATGTGCCCACTTCTGGTCAAGTGTACAGTCGAGTTGGCTCGGCGATATATACGTATAATGACGTTGAATTTTTCGTCGTTGGAATGCAAGGATTTTTTTGTTTTTATTTCTTTCCCATATTCTTATGCATATCCAAAGTCTTTTTTGGACATTTGAAGTCATAAATACTACTAAGAATACGCAAGGACGTGATTTTCAGACCCAACAAACAAATTTGAACAAAAAGAAAGAATGAATTTTCGTTGCATTTCAACCATGCAGACTTCAACATCACTATATATGTGTTCATAAAAATATATACGAGTGTCTATACGGTACATGTGATACATATATATATATGTAAAAAAAGGGGTTGTTTGCCTCGTTGTCTATTAAACCGACGGACGCACTTACAAACGTGACAATCGCAGTGGTATTCATTATATTTCTGTTTGTTTGTCTATATGGCCGTATGTGACGAATTGCAAGGTGACCAGATTATCCGGAGTTGCGGATTGTGTGCTTCCGTTCCGAGACCTGCGAGACTTTTGTTTTCGCCACTTTTATATTCCGTACTATTTCGATTTTTTTTCGCTTCGTTATCTGGATAATCTAGGGCCCTTGGATTACAGAACAACGCAGTCCAGCAAGCACTTATGAATACAGTCTAATTAACGAGAAGTCTTTCCGCAGCCCAAAGCTAATATATATAATTATACATCGCGTATGCGCAATATATTATTAATATTATAACATAATAATAATAATAATGCATATATATCAGTACCGTACAGAATCGGAAAAACTTCTTTTCTTGTTGTACAGATCACTTGAATTTGTTGTTCGCAATGTAGCAGTAACTACGTTTTTTGCTCGTGTCGGCGGGACTGATGACGAGATATCGGGAAATTTCGATGGTGGGGGGGAAAGTAAAACGTCGAGATTACCTTATTCCTCAATTACTCTAATGCGTCCATCAACCAACCTACCAATCCACAACCTTCACATAGTCCGGACCATACACGAAGGAGAAAAGCGTGTGCTGCAAAACCTCATTGTTCGTCTTGTCCTGTTTTCGTTTTTTTTCTCTTTCATTGTTCTCTGGACATCGCAAAATTGCATACTGCGGATTCTTTCTCTCTCTCTCCCTCTTGCAATTCCGCGTTTTTTTTCAAAAGAATATTGCGCATCCGCGATCGCCCCTCCTCGATAAATTTCTCGACGTGAGAAACGAAAGAAAAGAAAAACTTACACCCTTACTGTAGGAACGCGTACAATTATCGCGTTATATTCTCACTGATGAAATTGGCTCGACCATCGATCGTGTCGACGGATAATCGATCAGTGATAGAAAAAAAAGAGGTCGATCAAAAAAGTCGAAAAAAATCGTGGCTATGTGGCGAAAAATGGAATCAATTCTTGCAGTTAAGTCTCGTCGACGCATCCATTATTCGTGAACACGATCGTATTCGTAAAATCTAAAGAACACAGAAGATAAAAAAAGAATCGAGAAGAAGCGGCGTCACTTCCGGTTTGTGATATCGTAAGATGATGAGCAACAACTGTGGGAGGAGCGTGAGTGTGCATTGGGCATATATATATATATATATATATATATATATATATATATATATATATATATAATCGAAAAAGGGAAAAAACACCAAGGAAAAACCAATCGAAAAAGTAAAACGAGAAAAACGAAAAATCGGTCAAGTCCTTTCTTTTAGTATAGTATTAGAGGGATTAACTCACCTCCCTGGTCGTCGAGAGCGACCAGAGTGCGGATGCCAGCCTCCTTGCTCTATGTACGACAGATGGAGGCAGCAAAACACACACAACCACCACGAGTGTTAAAGAGTCGACAGGTATATTCGTATATAGTATATCGTATACGGTATAAAGTATATAGTATATAGTATAGTATTCAGTTTGGTTAGTATATATGGTATAGGGTAAGTATATTTGGTAATGGTATATATTGGGTGGAGAGAGAGCTCAGAGTTCGATTATAAAGCATTCTCGTTACGGCATATATGCATATATATATATCATTATAAGCGTCCTTTCGCTTTATCGCGAAATTGCCACGATTCGAACCTCAACGAGAGTCAATGAATTACGAAAGAAAAATCAACGGAAGAAAAAATACGTCGTATGAGTAGCGGTGGAATCGTTTTTTTTTCACGATAATAACCGAATGATAAAATGAAAATAAGACATTTCGAATGATTTCGAATTACGGTCCAACCTCTCATATTTTAAGGTTCTGGTATGGGGCGCGTATTCTCAATGTTTGCGCCTTCCGATCGTCGACGTAGCACGTGCAGGTAATGTGACCGGTAAATTTTGGTGTGATGGTAATATTACCGGGCAATGTTTCACGCGGGTCGTAAATATCGCGAATAATTCTTGCGGAAAGCGGTGATATTACGGACTTCGGTAATATGACCGGTAATTTTTGACGTGGTAATATAACCGGTCATTTTTGGCGTGGTAATATGACCGGTCATTTTCGTGCGATGCGGTAATATTACCGGGCAATGTTTTGCGCAGATTGTAGATATCGCGGACAATTCTTGCGGAAAGTGGTGAAATTACGGGTGAACTTTACAGACGTCGGTAATATGACCGGTAATTTTTTGGAGCGTTTCGGTAATATGACCGGTTATTTGTGTGCGATGTGGTAATATTACCGGGCACTGTTTCGCGCGGATCGTAAATATCGCCGACAATTTTTGCGGAAACCGGGCGATCTCACCGACGGTAACATAACCGGTAATTTTTGGAATACATTGGAATGGTAAGCGTCAATATTTGAGTCGCGGTAATAATTGCGGTAATAACCGCACTTAACCGTACGCGGTCATTTTTTAATCTAACTGGATATATAACCGGTAATTTTTGGATCACTCTGAAAATGTAATCCGCAATATTTCGCGATGTACTGGATATATAACCGGTCAGTTTTGGATCGCGCTGGAAATGCCAGCGTGAATTTTCGGTTCGCCCTGTAATTGCGAGCAATGAGTTTCGGATATTATAGGTAATTAGCAGCCACCGATAACATTACCAAGAACTTCCACGTACACGAGTAATATTACCGATAACAAACTTTACCGGTTATCTTACGGGCAATTTGCTCGCAAATCGAATACATTGCCGGAAGTTTTCGTGCTACGCGGTCATATGACCGGATATACGTTTACACATATGAGAAGTTCGACCGTAATTAACTTGTCATGCTCAATATCAATGTGCGTCATTGCTAATTATTGATGCAATTTACTTTAACATTGTGACAAATAATTCATAATAATTCGTTAATTCGAACAGTGCTTTCTTGAGAAATAATTACAAAATCTACGACCCGACAAACAAATCAAAAAAGTTTCACGTGATGGACAAGTTGTGGATTATGGGCAATCGTACGGGAATTGGAAAACGCAGATGAAGGCACGAATTATTCGTTTATTTTTAACTCCACGTTAAACGCGAGTGTCCCCGCCCTACCCATCCCGCCGGTATTTGAAGTTTTGTCAGTGTTTATATATAGTGTCGTTCAGCCATACCTACTGATATTCATCGATTGGCACTGCATGCTGCTAACTTCGAGCTACGTTATCTCGTTGCGTTTTTTCTTTTTTTTTTTTTTTTTTTTCATTTTATACATCGACGATGCTGTTTCGTTTTTTTTTCGCGAAAAAAGTGTCTAGTCGCGATTTTCTTAGAAATTCTTTCCAAGACCGGGACCCGAGCAGCAAAATAAATAAAAAATAAACAATACAATCAAGAGCTTTATTTTTTAGATATAGTTACGAATAATTATTCTCGAAAATGAGACGAAACGATGCGATCGTACGAGACTGACGCTCGTTTTGTAAATTACGGTGAATAATGACAGGCATGGAGAATTAAATAGACAAAATAAAATTGCAGCTTTTATTTCCTCTCAGCCATTTCCCGAAATGCTCATCTCATGGAATTCCTTCGAACGGCTTCCCAGCGTTGCTTATTTTTTTTTCTCGAGCGAACAATCGTGTTAAAAAAACCGGGTAATATCTCAGACGATTAACCGGTGCTTCGAATAAGTCCCGAGAAAAAATTGCATCGCGAAAACCTTCGAAGAGCTTTTTTCGTAACAAATAACCGAAGTGTATAAATTTAAGGGGTTACGCCACTCTAGAGGCCGAAAAAGTAGGCTTTTTGGGGATTTTTTTTCAGAAAAACTACAAAATAAATCGAGATTACAAAAAAGGGTGTTTATCATACATAGCAGTGACTGTATACAATAATTTTTTTGAAGCAATTAATTTCAAAATGGCGGTTGTGCAGCGTTTATCTCAAAACTGGAATTTTTAAGTTGGCCGGAAACATAACTCAGACAATTTTCAACCGATTCACGTGAAATTTTGAATATATCCTGAAAAAAGCATTATCTGTGGACGTACGTAGGTTTTTTTTTAAATATCGCATAGTTCATTTGTTATTGATAGTTATCTGACTTTTTTTAGGCAAATTCTTGGAAAGTGAAAAATTTGCCTAAAAAATCGTCAGATAATTGTTAATAACAAATGAGCTATGCAATATAAAAAAAAATCTCACGTACTTCCATAGACAATGTATTTTTCAAGATATATTCAACATTTCAAGTGAATCGGTTGAAAATTGTCTGAGTTATGTTTCCGGCCAACTTAAAAAATGCAGTTTTGAGATAAACGCTGCACAGCCGCCATTTTGAAATGAATCGCTTCAAAAAAATTATTGTATACAGTCACTGATACGTATGATAAACACCCTTTTTTGTAATCTCGATTTATTTTGCACTTTTTCTGAAAAAAAAAAAAATCCCCAATAAGCCTATTTTTTCGGCCTCTAGACTGGCCTAATGCCTTAAAGGAAAAAAAGCTACATTCGTTCGCGTTCGGTTAAAATTACCGGAGTGTCGCGAAGTGACGAAAATAAATAAGCGAATTGGTCAATGACCATCGACGACCTTCGACGAGATCGACAGATCGGAGAGAATTGCAAAAATCGATCGTGGCTCTTGCGAAAACGGAAAAAGAAACGATGGATCGCGAGACAGGAAAAAAAAATCGATCGCGATAGACACGAGAATTTTTTTGTTCCCAATCGAACGATAAATACTACGCGACATTTGTTTTTTTAAAGTTGTTTATTTATTTGGTTTTTTGTTAATATTTTAATGACCGCACGATGCACCATCGAACGAGACCGCTAACACCAACAGCAGCTGCGCAACAGTCATTAATCACAAAAACAACGACAACAACAAACACATCAACAGCAGCAACAACAACACCAAGGCGCAGATAGCGATGGCAGTTTTCTTTTTTTCTCTGTTTCCTTTCCTATTTAATTTTATATTTGGTTTTTTTTTTAAATTATCGCACGTTGCGGACCACAGAAGAGTCGCGATATTATATTGACTCGCGTGCGCGCGTGAGTCTTCGAGAAGATTTTTTGCACGCGTAAGGGACGATCGATGCGATCAGAGCCAAGGCTACGGAATTTTCGAAGTCGTACGGCTTTGAGCGAAACTGACAAACCGCGAGGGCCATCGAATTCCGGCAAATAAAATCCCCAGTATTGACCCAATCAAACCCAAACATTTGCCTCGACGGAATAATCGCGAACGAAAAAAAAATCAAATAAACGAAGACGGTTGATGGCAGTTTCTAAAAGTAGACGAATCTTCGCGTGTTACTAATATAAAAAAAAAACATTTATCTAAAAAAACTTTCGGTAATTCTTTAGATAAGTGACTTTTCCGAAAAATACTATCGGATTTCTCCGATAAAATATCATTCATTGGGTTATAAATGATGATATTCAGTCGGGGGAAGCTGAACATTTTCATCAATTTTTAATGAGCAAAAAATCGTTAAAAATAATTTCGAATTTTTCAAAAACCCAATATAGGCATCAAAATGTTCAAACATGCCCTATTTATCACGTGTTTCCGCGAACTTCGAAACCCCATACATTTTTATGGGGGGAGGAGGGGGGTGAATTATTTATAACCCAATTTAAAAAAAAATTATTCATAATTATTCATAAAATTAAAAAAATATTCATTTATAACCCAATTAAAAAAAAATAAAATGAGAAAATAGCAAAAATAATAATTTTAGGCTCTTTTTTCGGAAAAGTCACTTATCTAAAGAATTACCAAGCTTTTAACTAGTATGAGGCTCGATTAATTTTTCTACCCCTATTATTGCGGGGGCTCTTTTCGTCCATCATGATAAATTAAAAATGCCCAATGTAAATGTCCTTTTTACTTAAAAAAAATATATAAAAAAAAACACGCGCGCTCAATCCCCCGACAATCTCAAATATTCGGGAGCTCGTCTGTGGATCTTCCGCAACTCCGTCGAATTTACTCGTCTCTTTATCTATTTAAATATATATTTTTGTTAACATTTCAATCATTATTATTCGCCGTCTTTTTTTCTCTCGTTTATTCTTCAATTAAAATACTCATTATCGTGATTACTTTTTTCTTCGTTTCCATTTATTCTACGACAAAACAATCTACGTTGCGTAACTTCGACGTTACTTAAGGTCAGGTCATTTTCTGCGAGAAACGTGTGGACGAGGCTTTGCGCTGCGGGGTTAAACCGCCCTTCTCAAGATAACGCGCGAATCTATAAAAGTAGTAGCCAGACAGAATTCAATTGGACGGACAGTGGGGGAAATCACAGTGAGATAGACAGCGACAAGGCAAGGGCAGGGGGGGGGGATCTCTGTGGAGAGGTCGGAGAAAGAAAGAGTTATACACGAATAAACGGTTATATGTGCTACGGACCCATTCTCCTAGGCATACGCAGCCTTTGACAGACAGTATATATATAGAGAGATATAAAAAGAGACTGCCAGGATAAGACACGAAAAATGGTTGAGAGAAAAAAATAAATTAAGAATCTTTCATAAAATGACTTCGATGGAAAACAAAAACGGAAGAAAACCATCGAAACATACATATACATTACTATATATATATAAAAGTATATATAAGTGTATATGAGGTATTCCACGTGAATCCGGTGGACTTTTTCCCTGACCCCCGCCAATTCGATTTTTGTTTTATCTGATTCCATTGACTCTAAATGACACCCTGAATTTTTTTACAGTTTTCGAAACAACCCTTAGTGGAAAAAAAAATTCTCCGAAAAAAACGCCCCGATTTAAAAATCTGAAAAAAATTCCCAAAAATGCGCGATTATATATGAACATTTTCAAGCTATCACCCGCAGTGGAAGTATGATTAACGTTTAAAAAAATCCGAAAGATTCATGAACCGCTTACTTCGGGCGGATACTTAAATATTTTGATACCCACAATGAATTTTTTTCACCATTTTTGAATAACCATTTGGTTATTCAAAAAAGGTAAAAAAAATTCATGAATTTTTCGGATTTTTTGAAACGTTAATCGCTCAGAAAGCACAGAAACAATCATACTCCCACTGCGGGTGATAGCTTGAACATTTTTACATATAATCACGCATTTCTGGGATTTTTTTCAGATTTTTAAATCGGGGCGTGTTTTTCGGAGATTTTTTTTTATCTAAGGGTTGTTTCGAAAAGTGTAAACAAAATTCTTTACACTTTTGGAGTGCATGGAATCAGATTAAAAAAATTAATCGAATTGGCGGGGGTCAGGGAAAAAGTCCACCGGATTCACGTGGAATACCTTTATATCATGTATAAGTATATATACGTGTACATAAGTATACATATATTATATATAATAGTATATGTATATGTATAAATATACTCGATCAAGTTAGTGCTGTGCATCAGACGATATATATATATATATATATATATATATATATATATACATACATACATACATACATACATACATAAATATATATATATCATATAAGATAGTGTTCATGACAAAACTACGATAGATCGCAAGAGATCGCGAATAGACAATAGATTTAATCAAGCTACAATGAATGAACGATCCAGAATTGTCGAGTGACGCGTCACGCGCGAAAAAACAGTCACATCGCCCGAACGAACCGAAACGAATAGCGAAGATTCCCGGAAACGCGGCCTTATGCGAAAAACATCTTTATCTTAATATCACTTATAGGGGAAAGGGGGGGGGGTGTCTCGTATCAATTATATACGCCAGTCTCCACCCTCTTTGGCCGACAAAGCAAAAACAACGAAACAATCTCGAATCTCTGCACAAAAGAGTTACGTTGGGAAAAAGAAAATGAGACGAACGGAAATCGAAAAAAAAAACGTAAGAAATTCCTAAAACTTCCTCGGGAATCCGCAATAACGCCACGTACGCGTGACATGCTTAGCTCTTTTCTTTCGTCAGGGAAGAGCAGGTTTTTTTACTTTTGTCTCATCTCTTCATCGGGGGCACGGTACGCTCGCAAAGGGACTTTTAGATGCTTTCGAAACGGAACGGATTTTTCGCTCAAATACCTCAGGAACAAATGAGAGCCGAGTCTCGTATACGTTTTTTTTCTCGTTGTTCTTCGTTTTTCTTTTTTTGCTTTTTTCTTTTCTTATTTTTCCTTGCAGACGAACGGATCGATGGGAATAGACGGACACGGAGAGAGAGATATACACAGAAGGTTTCAAAGAGACACAAAAGACTGAGATCGCGAGTGGATAACGGCGAATGGAAATTGGGCGAACTTACCTCCTCGCATAGCGCCAACATTCTCCTCGTGCTCTCCAGCGACTGGAAGAGAATAAAAGAAAAACAGCGTTACCCATATTACTTCGGACAAGATATTTCGTTCGTTGCTGGTTCGTGGAATCGAAAGGGTTTCGCTAAAGGGACAAAGAAAGGAGAGACGAGAACGAGAAAAAAGAAAGAAAGGAATGGGAGTATCGCTGATGCAATCGCGTTTCCGTGGAGATATCTTTGGGTTTCTCATTGGCGAAAAAGTCGAAACGGTAGTTTGGTTTTTTCGAGATTGGGTAGGAAGAGAAGATACAATAGATGAAAATTGAGTAATCGGTACGTTAGTATCGTGATTGACAATATCATTTGTGACTCTACTTCACAATGATCACACGTTATGAGGGATGAACTGTTTCATAATGAATATTTCTTTAAATTTGTTTGTAGGATTTTATTTCGGAATTTGTACCCTCGAATATTCCGAAAAATGGAATATCCAAAAATGAGGTGGTACAATATCTTCAGTGGACACAAACAAAAATTATTTTCCATTTTTGGCGGGTACTCGATTGATTTTAGTTCAGTGGGTACTCGATTGATGGTGTTGAAGTTTGCATCGTTGGAACGCAACGAAGGTTCTTTTTTACGATTTATTTTTAATAGTTTTTTTTTATAGATCTATATTGTAGTTATTTATATTGTTATGTTATTTATAGTTATTTATATTGTGTTATATTTTAAGGTAAATATTCGGAAGTGTCACTGCTGTCAGAATCGAGCTGATTTTTTTGTGTAGTTTCTTACAGTTAAAAATCATCATATTTAATATTATTATGGCAGCGCATCAACGAAAATAATGTCAATAAATATTTTTTTAAAGATTTTTTAACGATCACGTCGTCCCAATTTTGGGATATTACCACGAGCATCGCGCCATATTCTTTCAATATTTTGTGTATATACTCCCGAATCTGGATCGACCCAAACGAACAAACCCAAAAACATTATGCTCCATTAAAATATAACTTAATATAAGGTTTTATAATCATGAAGAATTGATAAAAAAAATGTACAGCCTCTTTTTAGCGGGAGTGACATTTCCGAATATTAACCTATTATAGAATATATTTTTTTTATATATTTATAAATCGCTAAATAAAGATCTAAAAAAATGGTTGAGAGATTTTTGTGGGCAAAATCTGCTAAAAGAAATTGAAGGAATTCGAAAATATTTATTTTTCATTGCATGCCAACGGTGCAAACTTAAACCTCATGTCGATTGAATTTTTCCATCCCCCGAATCATTGAAAAAAGTCCAAAGCTGAAATGTTTTTTTTAACCAGCTGGGTTGTTTTTTCATCGCGTTGCAACTCTCGAGTGAATTTTACGCGTTGTTGTGCGCAAAGATGCAGACACTTTTCATTGGGAAAATAACAGCTGAGTATACGACGGTGACGAGCCAAACAAATATTGACTCAAGGGGACGATTGGTCGGTATGGCCGTAACGGAAACAAGGGAAGCTCGTTCTTCCCGCTCTTCCGCCCTCGTAGCGTACTCACCCCTTGTATACAGATACTTACTCTGCCCTGTACGGAGTACAAGATTTTCGGTAAAACATTTTTGTACGGAATATTTCATGTTGAACCGTTTTCGGATACGGATGAATTGACACGAAAGGGATATTAAGGTATTCCTTTCGCGGATGGCCGTATTATGTGGGGTCGTAAGGAGGGCCCTTCTGAATCATTGGTAAATTACAGTGGCGCTTGATAAAAATAAGTCACAATCAATTATACCCAACGATAAACTGGAATAAAAAATTTTGCGCAAATTTAGTAGTTTTAGACGTTTTGACATTTTCTCTGAACAGTCGCGGCTACGAAAATTCTTCTGCTAGTCACAATCTTCTAAGTTTTATCATTAATGTTTGCCTCCAACATTCGGTGTAATGTTTTTTTATTGTCGTTGCGGAATCATTGGAATTTTTAACACGCGTGAGCAGTTTATATCAAGAATCTAGAGTTATTTAGTGTATAAATTATTAGATAGACACGTCACCAGCGTGGCATCTCCATAAAGTGCTGTATAAATGAGACGATTTTTAGAGTCGTAATTTTTTGTAGATAAAGTTCCGAAAAGCCCATACCGCCAATTAATTTGGAATTTCGTGTACCCATGTATTTTGACTCGCTGATCACGAATATGATGGTGGAAATACCCGCAAATCCGATTTTCAAGGTCAACACTCACAAAAACTGATTTTTTCAAAGTTTTTCCATTTTACTTTAATAAATGTTGATCTTAGAGACAAATGTTTCCTACGAAAGTTGTAGCCTATAAAAGATTGATCTTTTACGTCTTATACAGGTTCCGTCCAAATCCATTCGGTTTCGAGAAAAATGGGATGATGCTCCAATAAGTACATTTTGTTAAATTAATTTAGTTTCGATATTATCTACTTACGCACATTACCGCGGGAAGGTTGGAGTTTAGCCCTTAAAGTGCAGTTTAGTCTTCGAACCCAAATAATTCCAAACAAACCCGAACAAAAAAGCAAAAGATAAAATAAAATACAAAAAATCATAAAACAAAATAAAATTAAAATAAACGCAAAATCTGAAATAAAATACAAAAAAGCAAAAAATGAAATAAAATACAAAAAAAATATACATGCACTGTAAGACTAAACTCCGACCTTCCTGCGGTAGAGTGCGTAAGTAGATAATATAAAAACTAATGGAGTTTAGCAAAATGTACTTGTTGGAGCATTATCCCATTTTTCTCGAAACAGAATGGTTTTAGACAAAAACTGTATAGCATATAAAAGATCAATCTTTTTATAAGCTACATCTTTTGTGGAAAACATTTTTCTCCAAGATCAACATTTATTGAAATTATATAAAAACATTTTTTTAAATCACTTTTTGTGCGTTTTGACCTTGAAAATTCAATTTGCGGATATGTTCACTATCATATTCGTGTTCAGCGAGTCAAAGTACATGGGTACACAAAATTCCAAATTTCTTTTTCGGCTTTTCGGAATTACACCCAAAATCACTTAATTGTTACACTTTCGGGATCGTGAAAGGAATACCTTACCGTCCACCTAAGAGCCTGTTAGAAAAAGAAATGGTCAAAAAAAACAAAGGCTCATTTGTTTGCCTAGAACGTGACGATAAACTTTTTTTGTGAAGAACCGTACGGTGAATATTGTTTTTAGTTTTTATTCCGCACTGCAGCATTTTTTTCATCGGTCAACGCTCATTAATTCTTTAATTCTTGAATCTTGCTGATTGTCGACTCAATTCTTCGAGTCTTTATAATTCCTGTGATTCTTGAATCCTTTCCGTGCACGCACGAAAGAGTAACGTGTCAGTCGGGCAGACTGTGCCGGGGTTCACGTGTAAAATCGACTTCGAACATCTCGCCGAGGAATCAATATTGTTTTTAACGTTTTGTTTTTTACTAAATGAAACAGTGACGATTTTGTCCTCCAACGAATGCTTGAGTTTGTTCGGAAGACGAACCTCAACATTCCTTGAGGAAACAACCTTTAAACTTTCGTGGAGAATTTTTTTTAACTACTGATTTTTCGGCCTTGCATTCAAAGCAATTTTCTTTCCTTCAAGGAAGTTTGGGTTTATTTGCCAAACAAGTCCAAGATATCGTTTTTTTCTCCCAACAAACGCTTGAACGTTTTTTTTTTCCCGAACGAAAATTCTCGTTTGCGAAACAAACAAAAAAATGTGTTTATCTCTCCAAACAAAAGTTCGAACGTTTTATTTTTCATGCAAAAAAGTTTGGGTGTTTTTGGCAAACTGTCGTTGGATTGAAACATAAAACAGTCGTCTCGTCTAAGAAAACCAAAATATCACGTTTGCCCCAACGAAAAATAAAGACAGCAATTGAACGTTGCGTTTGTTTCCCAAAAAGACCGAGAAGATTATTTTTTCCTTGATGAAAGTTTGTGGGTTTTTTCCCCAGTAGAGAGTAGTTTCGATTTCTTCCCGAAACAAGCCCCAACTATAGTTTTGTTTTTACCCGAACAAAAGCTTTTTGTTTGGGAAACAAGACAGAATAAACGGGGAAAGAAAAACTTCGATACTGTTTGAGATCCGATTGCTTGGAAAAAGAACGAACCAAACGAGAAAATTCGTTCGTTTGAAGTGACTCTGTTGACGTTGAAGTTGACTCTGACGTGAAAATCTAGGAGTGTCTTCCCGTCAAGGGTCTAGTGGATTTTTGCACATTCTCGTTATCAGTTTCTATCCACTAATCGAACGGATTAAGGGGGGAGATACCTTTAGGCAAGGAAAAAATTTACTGATTTTCATGATTCTTTTTTTAAAGGAAAGATTTCTCCACTATTTCTGAGACTTAGGGTATGTTTTATCATTACTTTTGGCGATTAACATGGTACTTTTTTTATTTATTAATCTTTGAAAATGGCGGACGTATGGCTAAAAAACTAATTGACCGATTCTGATGAAATTTGGTATAAATCTTTCGAACCATATTGTGTAAAATATGACCCTGAACGTCTGCGAAAATTTAAAAAAAGTATTTTTATCGTAGATTCCATTGTACGGGGGCTTCCCCCTTATTACATTCCTCACCATATTCCATTTCTAATAGACAAAGTATTTTTTATTCCAAATTTAGCCATTTTTTCGGAAAATTCAATTCTTTTGTTTCAAAGCGTACCATTTCATCGATTTTCAACATATAATTTTAAAAAACCATTTAATAGCCAAAAGTATTGGGAGTACAAATAAGTCTCCGCCGTTTGACAAAAGATGGCCCCACCAGGAGGTTATGGTTAACATTGTTAGATGTAAAACGTCATTTCGTAAGGTTGGACATCTGGCAAGACCATAACCTTGAAATATTAACGATTTTGTATCAGCATCGCATAATTTTTTTCGTGCAATAATGTCGAGTTTTGAGCCGAAAAGGCATCATTTGCGGGAACTTTTTATTTGTTACTTCTTTAAGGCCTTGGGCCACAGTAACGGGTATAAAGTCATGTGCGAATTTAACCATTTTTATTCGTATAAAAAAGTGATTCACTTATAAAATAAATTACACATCTATTTAGTATGAATATCAAGCTGTTAGAAATATATATATATATATATATATATATATATATATATATATATATATATATATATATTTATTTATTTATTTCGATGTACAAAATGGCCGACTACTCGAAACTTCTCGAAACAGCTTTTTTCCAATGGGCGTGACAAATAACTTTAACAATTTTCACTCGATTTACCTCAAATTTAAAAGTTATGTTCCTAATTGCATTTCGCAGAGAAGTACGTACGGAATTTCTGATTAATCGAAAACTTTTCATTTTATGAGCAGTTTATGAGCAGTTATATCGAGAATTTTCACTGAAAATTCATTTCTCAAGTTCTGATACCTACAACTTTTGAATAAAACAATATTTTTTAAATTCCGTACGTACTTCTCTAGGTATTCTAATGTAGATTAACAAAATTTTTTGTTATTTGTTCTAGGTAAAAAATTGTGGATGCTAAGTGTCACGCCGCGGAGCGCCTAAACAAAAGATAAGAAAATAAAATATTAGTAGTCGGCCATTTTGAACACCGAAAAAAATTCTAACAGCTTGATATTCGTACTAAATAGATGTGTAATTAATTTTATGAGTGAATCACTTTTTCATACGATACATTTTACACCCGTTACTATAGCCTGAGGCCTTAATTTGAAGAAATCTGCAGCTGAGGCGCATCGATTGCTTGTAGAAGCATATTGTGAGGCTGCTTTAAGTGAGAGAAGTTGTGAGTGGTTTCAAAAGTTTAAGAACGGTGAGTTTGACGCCGAAGACAAAGAACGTAGCGGAAGGCTGGCGGAAGGAAATAAAAAATTCCCGCAAATAACGCTTATTCGGCTCAAAACTCGACATTTTCGCACGAGAAAAATTATTTGATGCTGATACAAAATCGCTAATATTTCAAGGTTATGGTCTTGCCAGAAGTCCAACCTTACGATATGACGTTTTTCATCTGACAATTTCAACCATAACCTCCTGGTGGGGACATCTTTTGTCAAACGGCAGAGACTTGTTTGTACTTCCAATACAGTAGAACCTCCATTATCCGAACCTCGATCATCCGAACCCTCAATTATCCGAACGATGGCTTAGTTTATCCGAACGCTCAATTATCCGAACGTGGGCGCGAAAGATACATTGTTGCTCGCTGCCACTGCCGTGAGCAACAATGAGCAACCCAACGCAACTTCTCTTTCTCAAACGACTGCGAGACTTAGCCGCTCAAAAACGCGTTACGGCCGTTCGTCAATTAAAAATGGACGATTTTATAAAAAAAAATATTAAAAAAGGCATTCGACTTTTTTCAGGTGTTTTATATATATATACAGGGTGTCCCATTTTAATCTTACACCTGAATTTTCTCGAAAAATATTGCTCGGACGAAATATTGTGTGGAACAAAACTTCTAGGGATTGAAGGGGGACGTTTGAAAAAAATTTATTTGAGGAGCCAAAATTCAAAATGGCGGCGTTACAAACGCTGACATGTTTTTTTCAAACGGAAACATAACTTTTTTTTATTGCCAAAAAATTTGTCAGCTGAAAACTAAAAACTTTTGTTGAAAAAATTTTTTGATAAAGTTCATAGTTTTCAAGTGAGAACATCATTTTCAATTATTTCAGATGTATTCAGGATTTGTGTGTGTGTGTGTGTGTGTGTGTGTGTGTGTGTGTGTGTGTGTGTGTTTTTCTACCCATCGTGATCAAAGTTCGTCAAGGATTTAAAGAAACACGTTTTTGGGCCTGAAAATGGCACAAACGCTATTAAAATGAAAAAAAAACTATTTTTCATCGATTTTCCTCCAAAATTTTCTCATGAAATATCGTCCAAATTTGAAAACAAAAAAACAAAAAAAAACAAAATTTTCAACAGTGTTCCACACGCACGCACATGCACACACACACACACACACACACATACACGCACGCGCGCCCACACACACACACACACACACAAATCCTGGATACATCTGAAATAATTGAAAATGATGTTCTCACTTGAAAACTATGAACTTGATCAAAAAATTTTTTCAACAAAAGTTTTTAGTTTTCAGCTGACAAATTTTTTGGCAATAAAAAAAAGTTATGTTTTCGTTTGAAAAAAAAACATGTCAGCCTTTGTAACGCCGCCATTTTGAATTTTGGCTCCTCAAATAAATTTTTTTCAAACGTCCCCCTTCAATCCCTAGAAGTTTTGTTCCACACAATAGTTCGTCCGAGCAATATTTTTCGAGAAAATTCAGGTGTAAGATTAAAATGGGACACCCTGTGTATATATATATATATATATATATATATATATATGTGTGTGTGTGTTTGTGTGTGTGTACATAAAAACAGTACATACATATATGTATGTACTGTTTTTATGTAAAAAGGTCTTTATGATCTCGTCCCAAAAACGCACGTTTCGATTATCCAAACTTTTTATTATCCGAACTAGTCTCGGTCCCAATTGGTTCGGATAATCGAGATTCTACTGTAGTAATTAAACATACCCTAAGTCTCAAAGTTGGTGAAGAAATCTTCCCTTGAACCCTTCCTTGACACACTTATATTTGGCCACGGCTTTGACACACTGGGCCGATTTGACCCGGATAGTACAGTAGAACCTTGCTTATGCGAGGTAATATGGGGTAAGCCTACCTCGGATAAGTGAAATCTCGGATAATACGGAAAACACACATATATAGGACTACTCCACGCATAGGCATAGCAGATTCTTCCGTTTCATCCGAGATTCTCCGAGGATTTGGATGAGTGGAGTGACTCGGATAATGCGGAACGTCGGTTAATCGAAGGTCGGACAAAAGAGGTTTTACTGTACTTCGTCCAATTGCCCTTAAGAAAAGGTTCTGCCTTGTTGGGGCAAAAAATGTTCGATTTTTTACCAATTTTTCATGCGAAAAGTATTAAATATAGAATGTTGATATTTGGTATATTGACTAAGCGGTCTTTATTGAACAACAAAATATTTTTTTAAGTTTGACAAGACATAGTGATGGGACTGGGAGGAGCCACGTATGTCGGTGCGCGGGCGATGGCATTCTTCGCTTGCGGAAGTCCTAAGTCCCGGACAGGTGATCTGTAGCATCGAACATTTTTTCCCCCAACAAGGGAGAAACCTCCCTTAACAACTCTTCGGTCGGTTTTTATTGAAAAAAAAAACCGGGATACACTTTAAACATTTCTTAATATGTGTGCACAATTAAAATTCGGAAAGTAAAAATTGGATTGTTGTAAAAAATAATTGCAAACTGTTCATTTTGTGAGAATAAGCATTTTATTTAAAATCCCTCCGGGTCAAAATGACCCAGTGTGTCAAGGAAGGGTTAAGGGGTTAGGCCACAGTAACGGGTATACAATCATGCGCGAATTTAACCATTTTTTTCGTATGAAAAAGTGATTCACTCATAGAATTAATTACACATCTATTTAACATGAATATCAAGCTGTTAGAAAATTAATATATTTTTTTTTCTATGTACAAAATGGCCGACTGCTCGAAACAGCTTTTTTCCAATTGGCGTGACAAATAACTTCAACAATTTTCACTCGATTTACTTCAAATTTAAAAGTTATGTTCCTAATTGCATTTCGCAGAGAAGTACGTACGGAATTTCTCTGTTTAATCGAAAACTTTTCATTTTATGAGCAGCTTATGAGCAGTTATAACGAAATTTTTCACTGAAAATTCATTTCTTAAGTTCAAATACCTACAACTTTTGAATAAAACAATATTTTTTAAATTCCGTACGTACTTCACTGGGTATTCTAATGTAGATTGACGAGAATTTTTGTTTTTTTGTTCTAGGTAAAAAAATTGTGGATGCTAAATGTCACGACGCGGAGTGCCTAAAAAAAAGATAACAAAAGAAAATATTGGTAGTCGGCCATTTTGTACATCGAAAAAAATATATATATATATTTTCTAACAGCTTGATATTCATACTAAATAGATGTGTAATTAATTTTACGAGTAAATCACTTTTTCATACGAAAAAAATGGTTAAACTCGCACATGATTTTATACCCGTTACTGTGGCCTAGCGCCTCAACAAAGATCAGCAACTTTTTCGTCGCCTAAAAGTATCTCCCCCATGACGCGATGTGAAACGTCCACGTCCACTGACGGTTCATCCCCAATCTAAATATTAGATCCAACGATCTTCGGAATTGAATTATTGTCTTTGGCACGGAGAGTTTTAGGGTCTAAGGAAGCTTGACCCCTTTTCCAAAACTCAAAAGCATTGGAAAATAGTTGATTATCAGTCTTGTTACCAACCGAACACCTCAATTGATGAAATTTCAAACCATTCGAGTCGACAAGTCGGCACTCATCGTACGTCAAACGACAGGATGCGATGGGAGCGAATCGCATTGCGGTCTCGCGCTCACCTCATCTGTCGTTTGTCCGGCCTTGAGCTGAAGCTCCTGCAATTCGGTACGAGGAGGGCCCCCGGCCTCGGGGCCCCCTGTAGCCGCCGCTTCGGACGTCGGTGCCGGCATCGTGCTCTATCCGCAAAACAACGTCCTCAATTTCCACGGAGCGTCTTCGCCGGATCCCGTGCAGCAAACGACGTGTCCCTCTCGTTCACTTCCGGTAGGCACTTAGTACCCGCGCCTCGCGTCTCAGCTAACGTCCCACGGTTGGGCGGAACTTGCAAAACGGGCGGAAAAGTTCCCGAAGCTTGATCTGCGTTGCTTCCACGGCCGATCACCTCTCAGAACCTCGTTTCCTTTGCCGCAGGAATCTGCAAAGTCACAAACACATCAGACACAGGACTAACGACGTTTCTTCACTCGCTACTCTTTCTCGGTTCGTGTTTTTTGCCGGCGAGAGCAACGGACCCTCCGGACCGTTCGTTGGAAAACGGCAAAGACAGCGATGGGTTGGAGGATTAGACTACTATGATGGTCCAAGAATGTTTTTTTAGGCCCGCTTTGTAAATGAAGTAATAATTCGTTCGGTGGAGACGTCTCATCATTTTTTTTATAATTTTAGATATCAACGGAATTGTGAACGTAAATCGTTTTGAAGAAAATCGCGGTTTTTTTTAACTCTATAATTATTGGAATTTTCGAAAAATCATGAAATGGAGACGTTTTATCGTTTCGAATATTGACAGAGTTAAGGGGTTAAGCGCTTGTGAAAATGACGAACGCCGCTTGAGGACACTCAAATTGAATAGGAAAGTCCAACATATGGTGCAGCAATCGCAGATCGAAGGTAAACCGGTGATTACAACGATAGAACTGCTGGGAAACTTTAAGGTAATCCTATCGCTTCATACTAGTCATACCACTGATCATACTTGAGACTTTTACAATTCATATTTTTAACATATGCAGAAAAAATAATTTGCAACGAATAAAAATTTCCATGTGTAAACTGTTGAATGAAAGTTCACGTTTAATTAGAAAAATGAAAAAAATAGTTATTCCAACGATTCGCGCAATATTTCTAGGTTTGATATTTGGCAATTTGGTTCTATCTCCGTCTCCTTTTACTCAACCAGGCGAGTTCAACTCATGCTTTTGAACGTCAATCTGTGAAAACAATGTCAGGCGCGAGAGATATAAAACATTGTATTCGGGCCACGACTGGTAAAAAGCGTGGAAAATTTGTGTCGGCGAAATATGTCGGTTAAAAATGAAATATGTGTGGAAATTCGAATGAGTGAGATGAGGTTAGGACTACAGTCAGCTGTTGCCTTGCTGTCACGTCTCTTTATCGTAGCAAGTGGTAATCAATCCAATACCGGAAGTTAAAATTAAACTTGATATTACATCAAAATTAGGTCGATAAGCGTAATTTTTTCTAAGATCATTGGATTACTACAAGTGTTAAGTATGTAAATCTGATTATTTTTATGGATCTGACGGATTCCCACTATTATATACACTTTTGTAGCGACCGGAAATTCGGTTTTTGCATGTCGTCTCGGAATTCCTTGACAAAAATACGCAATTTAATCATTTTTTCTCTGTAATTAGGTCGATAACCGACCCTGAAATTTTACAGAAACGATAATTAATATATTTAGTGAAGTTAAAAAAATTGAAAATCCTATCGATTGAAGCCTGGCGATAGGATAACCTTAATCAAAACGGTGTACACGATTTCTCGACATCTAATGAACGAATTGAGTTGAAATTTGCTACACTTATTCAGTGTAGTAGTAGTTGAGTCTTGACCGACGGTTTTGTTCTTAACTTTTTTTTTCATTAGTTATTAACAATTATGTTATTTTTCTTCAATAATTGATTTTTTGCCCATTAAAACACGATAGCAAAAAAGCTTGGTCAAGTCTCAGCCAATGCAATTTGTTTTAAGAAAGAAAAAAAACTCGTTTTTTTTTAGATCAACCGGGTGGTTGAAATTAAGTACACAGCCCCGCACGTTCAAAGGTCCTTCACGAGATTGTTTATAACTTCTTTAATACTTAATATTGTCACATGACATTTGGTGCACAACATTGTTAAGGCACGTACAAGTAAATATCCAAACGTTTTTTTTTATCTCACTTATTCGTTCAAAATTAACTTTAATCAATAACTTTGATTTAACTTTAATGAATAACTTTGATTTTCGGGTCGTCACAGTAGCCTTACCCCTTAAAAATAAATCGTTTCAATAAAAATCGAACGTTTTTAACTCTATTTTTATTGAAATTTTCGAAAAATTATGAAACAACTGTAAATGCTTTGGCATGAAAGTCTATTGAATTTTTTTTTTCTTCACTTAATCCAAAAGTTCGGAGCTACCCTGTCGACCGCTTTAAGAAAAAAGGACCTGGAGCTCAGCACCCAGTTGCAGCAATATTCATGATCGTTAAAATGACTCAACATTTTTCACTTCTTGTCCTATAATTGAATACTTTTTACAGTACATTTATTAGGTGTACAACTTAGTTCGGTCCGTTTTCAAAAGATGGCTCTAGGTGCTATAAATGGTTGACAGCAACAGCTGATTTTTGCTGTATAGTGAAGTATCAACATCTTTTAACCAAATATCGTTTACAGACCTTTGAGTTTTGCGCATCAAGTCTAATTTTTACTGCGGTGAAAATGTCGAATTTCGTCCCAAATAAGCACCATTTGCGGGAAGTGTTGATTTTCTGTTTCAATTGGAAGAAAAGTGCAGCTGAAGCCCACCGAATGCTTGTGGGACCATCACGGGAGACTTCTACAGGCAACAATTGATCCGTTTAAAGTGAGCTATAGTCAAAAAACGTCCAGAATATGCGACCAGACACGAGCCCATAATCTTTCAACATGACAACGCTCGGCCTCACGTTGCTATTGTGGTTAAAAACTATTTGGAACATAGCGGGTGGAAAATTCTGGCTCACCCGCCTTATAGCCCAGAGCTTGCCCCTTCCGACTACCATTTGTTTCGATCGATGCAGAACGCTTTGACTGGAATACGCTTCACGTCACAACAGGGTATCAAAAATTGGCTCGATTCATTCTTGGCTTCTTCCGCGATGGAATTCATAAATTACCAGATAGATGGGGAAAAGTAGTGGCTAGCGATGGACAATATTTTGATTAATGTATTAATTCATTGTATCATTCAAATAAGTGCGTATTTTAAGCAAAAAACGGACCGAATTGAGTTGTACACACAATAAATGTCATGCAAAAGTCCAGATTGCTTGGATCTTTAGTTTTTTAAAATAAAATGCATCTGAAAATAAGATACTTCTTTGGGCTATCACACAATGGTCCAGCTCCTTGAAATGGACACCGCAGATCTTGGCTAATTTGATCAAGGTAGTTCGGACGCAAATGGCTAAGAAGAAATGTAAGCCCCAACAGTTAAATTTCAAACAACTACCCCATTCCTAATTGCAGATATTTGACATGAAAGTTAGTAACGTTTCACGTGTCGCCAAATCTTTCAATATAACGATTAAGCATGTTGATATACGATTTTCATTACAAAAATACCAAATAGCGGAGGACTGTTTATCGGAACGTTATTCAAATGATGTAAAAAAAACCAGAATTATTCGTCTTTCTCTTCTGGAAATATAATCACAAAATGGATTGAATCTCAACCAAGATCAGCTGGAAGATGTCCGCTCATATCTGAGGAGAATACTTTATGGGAGCGTATCTCCATAGACCATTCCCTCATGTGCCGCAGCAGCCCGAGTAGAGACTAGATCAAAAGTTTATGGCTCGTTGGTCAACTGTCCCTACATGGTGCATCGCGGTGACGTTGAAGTTTGCATCATTTGAATGGAACGATCATTTTTTTCTATCTCTCAAATTCTTCCTGTAAAATATCAGCTACGAAACTTACTCGAACATTTTTATTTTGGTGCTTAGACATCGAAAACTCAAATCTGTGAATAAACATTTCCCATAGTAATAAAAATAATGAAATTTATATTAGTAAAAAGAGTCAGCCCTGATGATGCAGACTTGAACTCTGCGAAACGTCGGCATAACGCTGATTCTCAATACAGCTTCCATCCGGAAGCCACATATTTTTGTAATAACATGAAGAAGCCTCAAAACTACAATAGTAGAAAGAATCGTTGTGTTCCGGAAGAAAACTTGTTGATGCTTGTCGCATAAGAACTGAGTTAAAAACATCAATATTTTGTTCTCAATTCCATCCTCGCAAACTATGGCCAGTTTGGTTGTTGCCTAAAGATGCAGGATCCAAGCCGAGGAATACGAGAAAATGAGGTGTGCCAGAGAAAGTATGAGTTTGCATCAGACGGAAAGTAGCAGGAGCACACATAACCTCAATTTTGCAACTGTGTAATAAATTGGACACTTCCAGAAGTTACGCTCACGGAAAGGTTTCGTTGCCAATTCGCAATACTCGGATTCGTGCATTCGATATAATTGCAATTAGATGTAAAACACGATTGGAAGCAGCGTCAGGAAAATCCGCGTTATTTGGATGTGCATAATTGGTAGTTTCGTGTGGATCATTGTTCCGTACACTGGGACAAGACCAAGGCGATCTTTCTTCGTAACGAATTTTCGTACTGTACGCCTTTGGTCTCTAAATATATGGCATCGCTCCTTGACGAACAAATTAGCAGTGTACGTCGAAGAGGTTATGTTGTCGATGTCGTCAGCCATCAGGGGAC
This sequence comes from Ophion slaviceki, assembly GCA_944452715.1. Classification (NCBI taxonomy): domain Eukaryota; kingdom Metazoa; phylum Arthropoda; class Insecta; order Hymenoptera; family Ichneumonidae; genus Ophion; species Ophion slaviceki. The sequence continues at coordinate 16,947,246 of OX101783.1, read as the reverse complement.
TTTCCTATTCTACACAAATCGGCAAAAAGTTGGTGAAAAATTGTCACCTCTCGCACGTTTTATTCCGCAGGAATGTTCAGCGATGCAGCCGAGGATAAAGGAACTTTACACAGCAGTCGACGAAACTTCATCCTCTGGACAGTTGCGCCAAAGCACGCAATAATGACGCAACCAGCCGTTACGGCGCGCACACTTCGAAAACGCGAATGCAATTTTTTCCGCGATCGGGCAACTGATCGGCTTGCGATTATTTTCAGCCGATGTAGAAAATTGGCAAGATTCGCCCAGTGTTTCAGTTTTTTTTTTTTTTTTTTCGAAACAGACGCTTTCGAAAAAATGGCCAATTGCGGCTCGTAACTGTCTCTCTCGCGCCCGCGACAGAGACTTTGTATCCAGAGATGTTTTTGTCAAAGGTACTATAGAGGGGGCCGGGTTGAAATTCCGAACTTTGAATGATCAGAACGCTCAAAACTCCGACAGAATACTACCCCGCAAGATCAAAACTCCGAAAAAAATTTACCCGAAATACCAAAAGGCCGCAAATCTGAACAACTTCAAAATAATTCGGCTATGGAAATTTCAAAAGTTTCAAAATTTTCAATAAACCAACGAACTATTTTAAGAATTTTTATTTATTGAGAAGTGATTTACGTCAATTTTGAAATTTGTCTAGACAATGTTATACGTTCTACATAATTTATAGTGAATTGTGTAGACTTTCGCTGGCATGATCTTGACGAAACTTGTAATTTCAGAACATTAAATTAGGAATTTAAGTCGGTCCTCTAGTTTCTCGGGTCGAAAAAATCGATTTTTTTTTCTTCATAAATCACATCTACAACATGTGTAGAAAATGTGTGCCAAAAGATTTTTCGATATTCGAAGTGGTTCACAAGTTACGGCCCTGGAACGGAGCAGGTATACTTTCAAACGCGTTTTTCTCGAAACACCATTTTTCGAAACGGTGACCACGATATTTCAGAAACTACTGCACCGATCTTGTTCAAATTTATACAGCATGTTTAATATGTTATAAGCCAGCGATTGAACTAGGATTATCATGATTGCTTCGATAGTTTTTTTTTGTACGAGCGAAAAACTTAAGAAAAAATGAGTAAAAAATAGAATGTAATTTTCAAAAGTGTATAAAAAAGTCAATTTTTGTAATTTAGAATTCACTCTAGTTCAATCGCTAGTCTTAAATATGAAGATTAAAATGCCGTTTGGTTTTTTGATTTCAGATAAGCAGAACAGCCGCAATCTTGGTCACCGTCAAGCACCTCTTTTACTTGATGTCTTCCTGTCGGCCACTATAACTTTTATTCTATTATATATTTTGACTTAAAAAAATGTGTAAAGCTTATTTAAATGTTAATAAAGATTATGCAAAAACAATGAGATTGATTATTTCGATGCTTTGCCCGTAAAAAATTATTGAAAAAGCCGTAAAAAAACAGCCGAGAAACTAAAGGACCGCGTTAAACCGTCGGCGCATTCATAATTCAGAACTTCAACTCGGCTCCAATGTCAAGATCATGCCAGCGGAAGTCTACACAGTTGACTGTAAATAATCGAGAACGTATAACAATAACTAGACAAATTGCAAAATTGACGCAAAATCACTTCTTGATAAAAAAAATTCTTGAAATAAGTCGTCGATTTATTGAAAATTTTGAAACTTTTAAAACTCCCATAGCCGAATTATTTTGACAGTGTTTAGATTTTCGGAGTTTTGATCTTTCGTGTAATTTTTTTTCGGAGTTTTGATCTTTCGGGGTAGTATTCTTTCGGAGTTTTGAGCGTTTTGATCATTCAAAGGCAGGAATTTCAACCCGGCCCGATCTTGAATTTCGGAATATTAAAATTCGGAATTTTAAAACGTCGGAGCATACAAAGTTCGGAATTTTAACCCGGCTCTCTATCGAGGTTAAACGGCCGCAAAGGACCGCGACTTCCAATTTCCTCGCAGCCACCTTACGTCAACATAGCCTCACAAATTTTCGAACAGAGTTTTTCCTAGACGGTTAATTTTTTTAGAGAAAAACAAAAAATCAGGCCCGATCGCAAAGCCTGACGATTTCTTTCGCCCTAAAAATTATTCATCCCTGAGAAATCTTTGAAAATCCGAGTTATCTGGCTCGCACTCACGTGACGTGGTATAGCTTCTACTCAACCTTGCAAAATTTTGTAAAATTACAACCTCGAAGTTTCAACAAGTTCCACTACATCGTTTCATAGTTTCCCATAGAATATCGTCAATCCAGCCAAAATTCACGACCTTCAAGGGCCTACCGATAAAAACTCGTAAGTGCCATGGCCGCGACTTGCGATTTTTCCGCAGTCACGCTAGGAGAAATAAAAACTTATTGAGAACAAGGGAAATCGTGAAGTGGCAGGTGTTTTTACCACTTACTAGAAGCCTACGACCAATCAGATCGGAAATCGACTCGAAAAGTGAAATTCAAAAGTACGTTTGTACTGTTTAGTTAGTGGCAATTACGTTTGAAATCGTGCAGAGCACGAACGCCGAGAAAATCAAGGTAAACTTGATTTCGTGACGATGTGTGCTAGGCACGACGCTTTTCCGAGCCCTCTTTAGTGTCGCTTACAGACCGAAGCGCGCACGCGAACGTCTTCTCTGGGTTCCACCTTCACTCCTATACCGGGTGTTACTTTTCGATCACTCAACGCAAATATTTCTCGGATAACATTGTCGAAAAAATTGCTTCAAGTAGGCCGTTCGGTGGCCTCCGATTCCAATGAATATCGAGAGTTCCGTAAGCGGAACATAACCAAGTTTACTTAAGGAAGTTGGTCCAGTTGAGTCAAATGACGGTTTTTTCAATGAAACTCAAAAAAATGCATACGAGGTATACATTTATTCTGTAGATATTAATGTTTCATAAAATATACAATTGAAGAGCAAAATTAAGCATTTTTATATTTTTATTACGTTAATAAAAACATTTTTGTGTTACTACCAACTTGAAAAAGTGTAACATTATCGATGATTATTATGAAAAAAAAACTGCGTCAGTGAATGTTTTATACAACTCAGAATGAAATTTTGAGTCATTTATAATGATGCCTATTTATATGTATGTCACGAGATTATTTATTATTGCCATTAATTAATATTAAGCGTTGCCGAAATACGGAAACTTCGCGGACATTGAGGTTGGCAGCTCTTCATTCGCCAGCCAAGATTCGTAATCTTTTGTCAAACATTGATAGTTCAATATTGAATATATCGTCGTTGATAGTTCAATTCGTTCTATGTGATTTTCGGACAATTTTACAAGAGAGCCAAAAAAACTTATTGCAATATCGTAAAGTTGCAGCTTGGGGTCACGTGACGTATTGCAGCAGCCGAATTAAGCGTTCTGATTGGTTATTGACATAGAACGTTTTACGGATGCGTTCAGAATAAAAATGTTAAACATAATGGTCACAAAAGACAAAACGTTTTGCAATGTCAACGACGATATATGATTTATGATGGGCAAGATGGGGATTTTTTTTTCTAAATGTGTACAACGGTGTTGAAGTTTGCATCTTTGAAATGCAACGAAAGTTCTTTTGTCTTCTTCCATTTTCATTATAATTGAAAAAATTTTCTTGCCAATTTGTCGTGTAGATTTTCAATAAGGATCCTGAAAAACGTACAAGTGATTCTTGTAACCCAAATCCGCAAAAAAATCTTTCGGCAATCTCAAAAGAATTACTTTTCATTGCGTTCCAACGATGCAAACTTCAACACCGTTGTTTACAAAGGTCTAGTTTGCGTCAACCTGTTGTTAGAAATAGTTTACCTTGGTGCTAAATAACCAAAAAAATGGATCAACCGTAGCGTGAACGTCTTGCCCATCTAACCGCACGTAAAATTACCTACATTAAACTATCTTTTATCTCGGGTGTTGTGTGGTGAAAAAATTTCAAAAAAATCGTAAAAACTCGTTATAGTCTAGACAACAACATATCTTTTTTTCCAACTTAATCTTGGATTTTAGCTAACGTTCCAACCTCCTTACGAAAAAGTAAAGTCTCGTCGAAATCTCGATGTCTTCACTGAGACGCTTCCAGCCTCCGTAATTGGACAAGATTTGCTGGGACAGTTTGCAAACGGGACACCCTGTATGTGCGGCGTGCGCGCGCGTGGCTTGTGTATAGCAACAATACCGCCGCCGTGACCCCGGAACAAACATTACCGACAAAATCAATAGCCAGAATCGCGCGCACTTGTCCACGTGCTTTATGACCCATTCCGCTCGTACTTACACTCCTACGTACCGTAAAACGGGGTTAAACTGACATTGAGGTTAACTTTGACAGTTTTTGGGGCTACTTTAACAGAGCGCCAAAATACGGTTAAAATGTGTGTGCATTTAAATGTGTTCATATTTGTTGCTAAAGTTGATTGTAATGTTGCTCAAGTCGATTTTGATCTCAATGATAATTATAAGACTGATTTAGTGGTTATAACAGTACCCTAGGTACTTGATACTTTTATGCAAAATGTTTCCTTAAGGGGTTACGTGGGTTTGAGAGTTTCAAAAGATCGCATTTAAATTTTTTTATAATCTAATAGTACAATATGTCTAGAATATTCTTCCAAAGTTTTAAGTCAATCGGAGTAAAAGTCTAGGAGAGGGAGCCTTTGGGAATTGCCCCCATTGATTTTTCTCAAAACACTATTTTTGAAGCCGGTGGACACGATTTCTCAAAAACTAATGCACCGAACTTATTGAAATTTTGCACACTTCTTCAAAATAGCATTGACCAGTGATTGAACGAAGGTTATTTTTCGATTACAACTAACTTTACAAGGCTATATGTAGTGTAAATTGTACCAAAAATTAAACTATTTTGCATACAACTCTGCCAAAAATTCAAATTTCAATTTTTTTCAAAATTCTTCGTTCAATCACGAGCTATACTCATCTACTGAAAGGAGAAATTTAGTTTTTTTTTTTATTTCAGATACAGCTATGAGTTATCCTGACCACCACAAGGACACTTTTTTAAGGTCCCACCGGCTGAATTTCCTAAATTTTTGGATGAATTAAAAAAAAATAGATTTGAATTAAAAAAAAAAGAATAGATAGATTTATATATTATATTTCTTTTTAAATATAGAAAATATGCTTTTTTCGATTCGAAACCCACATAACCCTTTAATAAATATGACAATGTGATTGTAAAAAGTCGTTGTTTTTTTTATTTAATTCCATATATAATGCATAAAATATATTTGTTTTTATCAGAATAATGTCAAAGTGACCCTTAATCTTTGACATAAGTTGCATTTCAATGCCTTGTCAAAGAAACCCCACACTCGAGGTTACTTTGACACTTAAAAAAATATATATAAACTTGTGAGTTGGTGGTGGGGCTTGACTTTCTTATACATTTGATAGCCAAAGGACACATTGTTCTATCGAAGCAAAAAAGATGGTGTTTGCGATGTTGAAAATAAGTTACCTACAAAAAACTGCCAAAACCTGGTCAAAGTAAACCCCATTTTACGGTACGTGCGGACGCGAAACACCCATAGAATCACGTTCGTCAACGTGTGTATGCGTCACAAACCGAATAGACGGCGGTACTTCCAGCACGCAGGCACTCCCCGGGTATCGGGACATCTTGGAAACACCGCGGAATTCAAGGGCTCTCTTTTTCTCCTCCCTTACATTAAAGAACCCTGCGAACGAAGTTTTCGTAAAACGTACTGAACTATACAAATTTAAGAGAATGGCACGCATTTACAAAAAAAATCAACATTTCTGTAAAATTTGGATTAAAAAAGTAGTTTTTTTCTTCTAATTTTTCAAAAACAATTCTCGTCAAGTAGAAGCTAACAATATTATCAATATTTCTACCAAGTTTCAACTCAATCGGCTTAATCGTTTTTCGAGTAATCCCGCACGCCAATTTCGATAATGCAGTAAAAATAAACACGTTTAAAGTTTTTCGAATTTCGCTTTGAAACTTTGGGAAAATATTCTACATATATAGTCCTATCGTTTATAGAAAAAAAGTTGATTTTTTAAATCTTTGTAAATGTATATCCCGCCTTAAAGTAGTTTGAACGCATGTGACGATAAGTGGGACTGTCACATGGCGATTACTAGACCTACGACCAAGGCGGCATAACGATGACCCGTACAAGCGTCTTATAACCTTTACGAAATATTTTCTCGAGAACTGTACAGAGCACAAGAATTTCACAACGACGTTTTTCTTTGTCATAAAAAACTCATTGAGAATAACTTAAAATAACTTCTACTCACTTTCCAAGTTGATCTATATAAATTAGCAAATTCAAGCGATCTGCTTAAGGTATTTCTTTCGTGGAGGGCCGTATTTTGTGGGGGCCCTTCTGAATCATTGGTAAATTACAGTGGCGCTTGATAAAAATAAGTCACAATCAATTATTATACCCAACGATAAATTGGAATAAAAAATGTTGGACACATTTAGTAGATTGAGACATTTTTACATTTTCTGTGAAACGTCGCGGCTACGATAATTCTTCTGCTAGTCACACTTTTCTAAGTTTTGTCATTGATATTTTCTTTAAACATTCGATGACCCCTGTCTTTAGATTTTCTTACGCGCGTGAGTTTATATCAGGCATCTAGATTTAGTGTATAAATTATTAGATAGAAATATATCCAGCGTGTCATCTCCGTAAAGCGCTGTATAAATGACACAATTTTTAGAGTCGTAATTTTTCGTTAAAAGTTCTCTAACTCGGCTTGCAATTTTGCCAGTATACTGGAATGTATTTGTACTTGATTATAGACGAAAATAAGTTATTTCTAAAATATTCGGTTTCGTGAAAGGAATACCTTAAGTTGACGATTACTGGGCCAACTACCTTACTGCTATCTAAAAAAAGACGGATATCGCGTTCACCTAAGGAGCCCTCACTCTGCGAAGCATGCCTTTCCCTATTATTCGACACTAGTGCTTCTGTCTCTTGATCTTTTTCATCAGCACGCAATAAACGTAACCTTGTAGCGTGTGATATACCACGACTTATATTTGGTTTATGTCGGGTATTTTTCGGGTTTTTTAAAAGGGTACCGTAAAACGGGGTTAAATTGACATTAAGGGTAACTTTGACAATGTTTGGGGCTACTTTAACAGAGCGCCAAAATACGGCTTAAACGTGTGCGTATTTAAATGTGTTTGAATTTGTTGTTCAAGTTTATTATAATGTTGTTAAAGTTGATTGTAATGTTGCTCAAGCCGATCTTGATCTCAATGATAATTATAAGACTGATTAAATGCCTACAATAATACCGTAGGTAATTGATATTTTTGTGTAAAATGTTTCCTTGATAAAGATGACAATTTTATTGTAAAGAATCGCTGTTTTTCATTTAATTCCATGTATAATGCATAAAATATTAATCTTTTTTGTCACGATGATGTCAAAGTAACCCTTAATCTTTGACATAAGTTGCATTTCAATGCATTGTCAAAGAAACCCCACACTCGAGGTTACTTTGACACTTTTTAACAAAAAAAATATAAATGCGGAGGGGGGGGCTTGAGTTTCTTATACATTTAATAGCCCAAAGGCCATATTGTTCTATGGGAGCAAAAAAAGTTAAAATTTAGGATGTTAAAAAAAGTTGCCTACAAAAAACTCCCAAAACCTGTTCAAAGTAACCCCATTTTACGGTATTTAGTGTAGAAATGTAAAAAGAAAGTCCATCTACATGAGCGAATGAAATAAAAATACTTATATGGAATATAGGCTTGACTATTCAATAAAAATAATGAAAAAATGAATTTTCTTTACACTAACGTGCCTGGTACTGTCAGTGAGAAGTCGATGGTTTCGCTTAACAGATGATTCTTTTTCTCTTTGCTATATATGTCCATTACGATCTGATGAAAGACGAACCTCACGTTTAGCAGTGGATTCTCTGTCTCTTCGAGGAATATGCCTATTGCGATCTAAAGAAAAACGTATGTCTCATTCATCTTCTCTGCTACCACGTTGACACAATTTACTGTGACTAATTAAGGACACGTGATGAATACATGTTTCATATACCTCAATCTCCCTCGAGAACTATGCTACGTAATGGCGGAAATCCCATAAAAATCCGTCAGGTAGTTATAGAGATTGGCCTCTCGGTCAGACAGAAGCTAACGGGAACGTTTTTTAAAAAAATACCATGTACTGATGGTAATAGTAATTTTTCATAAGAAACAGCATTAAGGGGGCTACTGTGAAAATAACAGACACAAAGTGATTCACTCATAAAATTAATTGCACATCTATTTAGTATGAATATCAAACTGTTAGAAAAAATGTATTTTTTTTTCGATGTACAAAATGGCCGACTACTCGAAACTTCTCGAAACAGCTTTTTTCCAATTGGCGTGACAAATAACTTCAACAATTTTCACTCGATTTACTTCAAATTTAAAAGTTATGTTCCTAATTGCATTTCGCAGAGAAGTACGAACGGAATTTCTGATTAATCGAAAACTTTTCATTTCATGAGCAGTTTATGAGCCGTTATAACGAAATGTTTCACTGAAAATTCATTTCTTAAGGATGTATGGCAGCTACTGCAGAGTCGTTACAGAACTGATTATGCAATTTGCAAAAATCGCATTTAAAGACTAAATAAAATAATTGTAGTATTCATTGAAGCTAAAAAGGAGATTTACCACAGCTCAAAGTAAAACATGCGGTACAGAAAGAAGAATTTTCAATTTTTAACTGCAAATTTAGTTGCTGATTTGACGCACGTTTTCCCTGACGTTGTCGTGGTTACGACATACGAGCTAAAGAAATACGAAAACGGTCCCATTTAACTCGCAACATCTCGCAAAATATATGAGCACATGTCGATTTTTTTTTTAACGTATCATGCATATTACAGCGATACCGCACAAAAGTTTTTTTTTACAAAAGAGTACTCCGGAAATACCTTTTTTGCCAATGTAAAGGGAATTTTGGACGTACAGTCCTATGTTCCCCGTGTTAAATGACCCAACTTTGAATTCGTTTATCTCAGCATTCACGTGGGCAAATTTTGTTTTTTTAATCTCAAAAAGTTCTCGATATTTTCCTTTACAATATCAGCGAGTTTCAATTCGAACAGTAGTAAATAACTTAGTTGCCATACATCCTTAAGCTCAAATACCTACAACTTTTGAATAAAGCAATCTTTTTTTAATTCCGTACGTACTTCTCTAGGTATTCTTTTGTAGATTGACGAGAATTTTTGTTTTTTGTGCTAGGTAAAAAATTGTGGATGCTAAATGTCACGCCGCGGAGCGCCGAAAAAAAAGATAACAAAAGAAAATATCAGCAGTCGGCCATTTTGTACATTGAAAAAAAATTCTAACAGCCTTGATATTCATACTAAATTGATGTGTAATTAATTTTATGAGTGAATCACTTTTTCATACGAAAAAAAATGGTTAGAAAAATCGCAGATTGAAAGTAAATTAATTATTACAACGATAGAACGGCTAGTAAAACTTAAGGGGAGAGATACCTTTAGGCGCGAGGAAAAAAATGGCTGATTTTCATGATTTTTTTTAAAGTAACGACCGTGCCATAGCTCGTCATTTTTGAAGATTAATAAAAATGAAATTAAGCATACCATGCAACAGCCATAAGTAGCCATAAAACATACCCTAAGTCTAAAAAATGTATTTTTTTTTACACTTCCATTTGTACAGGGATCTTCCCCCTTGATACATAACCCCATATTCCAGTTTTCCATATATCCCCACCTTGCGGCCGCAGCCGACTTCCCCCTCTATATCGCATTCGCCATGCATTTCTGCTTTGGGTATAGGGAAACTGCGGAAAACCTATACCAATACAGCCGGTCCCGAGTTCGCTTCACAGTCTCGGAGCTAGTCGCGTTTCGTCGAGAAATAACTCACAGGCTACAGTGACACTCGCACGACACACACACGTACCGGTCCGTGTGCGCGACACGCGTGTAGAACTGGAGCTACGTCACGCCTGTGTTTTTATTTCTCTCCGAAACTACGAGACGGTGATTCGAACCTGCGACCTCCCGTTGTGTTGATTCCAGAGGCAAGCACGCTAACCACTAGACCAACACATCGGTTAGTAAAAAAAAAAGTTAAATAAATCTTTCCTTCTGAAAAAAAAATGAAAATCAGCAATTTTTTCCTTGCCTAAAGCTATCTCCTCCTTAAAACGCGTTTTTCTCGGAATTGTTTTTCAAAACAGCGTACACGATTTTTTCGACATATTACGAATGCATTGACTTGAAATTTCGTACAGTTATTCAGTGTAATAGCAGTTTAGTTTTGATCGACGTTTTTCTTCTTAACTTTTTTTTCTTTAGTTATTAACGATAATGTCGTTTTTCTCGAAAAACAAAAAAATTCAAATTCTTTTGACGATTCAAACACGATAACAAAAAAAGCTCGGTCTAGTCTTGGCCAATATTATATATTTTTGGGGAAAAAAATCGTTTTTTTGTTTCAGATAAACCGGGTGGCCAAAATCAAGTATACCGCTGAGCCCCTCACGTTCGAACATTCTTCACGAGATTATTTATAAGTTCTTTAATTATTAATATTCTTTTATGAAAATTGGTACACAACTTTGTTAATGTACATATAAATAAATGTCAAAATGATTTTTTAACCATCTTACTTGTTTCTTAAAAACATTTTTTTTATCAATAAAACTTATTTTCGGGTCGCCACAGTAGCCTAACCCCTTTACGGGCTACATCTACCTAGGTGGGTAAAAAAATTGTAAAAAAATTCATTCGATAGTATCACCTTTTATCTATATTCCCTGAACATTTCATCGAAATATTCACAAAATTGATCGAGCTACAGCTTCTATGAGATTGAAAGTTGCATCTTTCGAATGCAATGAAAATTTTTATTTCCAATTGCTCGAATTTGCTTTGCCGAATATTCGTTGCGAAAATCTCGCAATCATTCTTTAATTCGCTCATTTAGAGATCCTGAAGCTAAATCTGAAAAAAAAAGATATTGCATGACAATAATAATGAAGAAATAAAAATATCCAAAAGAATTTTCGTTGCGTTCCAGCGATGCAAACTTCAAGACCATCAGCTTCTAACAGCGGCCGCGCGAGCGGTAGCTGCGTTATACTTGAAACTTCAAACGCGTTTTTCTCGAAACACTGTTTTCTGAGTCAGTGGACATGATATCTAGAGAACCACTTGACGGATTGTTTCCAAATTTACAGGAGACACGATGAGAAACATTCAAAGGTCGTTGACGATCTCACTTTTAAAAAAGCAATCTTCTTTTTCTAATCGTTACGTAAAAATGACGACTTTTTTCATAGATTTTTTATGCTCGAGTTTCAATTCGTCGTCACGTTGTTAAAAAAAGGCATTTAAGGGGCCAGTCCACTTTGAAAATTTCAAAAAATCGAAAGCATGCAAGACTTGAAGAAATCGACGATGATGAGCAATCAGAAGGGATTGTGTACGGTGCAGGAATTGCCGATTGAGTTTACGTAAGAGTTTTTCGTAGTATAAACTTCAAACGCGTTTTTCTCGAAACGTTTTCAAAATCTAGCTCCATCGTATCTCTAAAACTAATAAACGGATTCTCTTGAAATTTGAACCACATATTGTAAACATGATTCGCAACAAGATGACCCTTGATGGTTTAAAAATTTTGATTTTTACTCTTTTTCTTGCGAAAAACTGCGAAAAAACGCGTTTTTTTTCTCGTTTTTCATCTGCCATTTTTTTATTTTTTGATGAAACTTTATATCCGTGGGTCATTTTCTAGCTGGTGTCATACTGAATCTAATGGACTTTGATTTTTTTTTGTTTCAGACACGCCGTTGCCGAATTGTGATGGAGCTACCTGGCCCACCTATTTTTGAGGCGTTACGTTAAACTATAGTTTTTGTACTTAAAAATGAATAAAAATGAAATAAATTTTTTTAAATGTATTTAAAGACTATTTATCAAGCCCAACAACTTTTATATTCATGTCTTTTATAAAATCCTCAAAAAAATCGCGAGAATAGCCTTTCTTTCGTCGCTCCAAAGTGGCCTGGCCCCTTAAAAAATCGGCGATCGTCAACGACTGGTATTTATTGCTAACTTGAATAACCCGTTTGGTTTTTAGATTTCGGATGGACCGTTTAAGCTGGAGGATGTCCACCGCCAAACGTCGCAAAAAAGTCACCATCTGTCGGCGGCCATGTTTTTGTTGTTTTTCTGTATTTTTTGCTGATTTTTTTCAAAGGTTCTCAGTTAATACCTTTGTGCTAAAAAAAAAAATGCGTTTTTTTCACCAACCGTTTCCCAGGGAAAGAAATCGGAATTTGGCTATTTTTTCGGGCCTCTAGACGTAGCCCTTTGAATCGTTCGGATTTCAATACTTGTTTGTTATCTCAAAAATGGAATTAGATGGAGTGGAATTTACGGAAACTTCCAAGTCGATCTTTTGCAGTGCGTATCTGCATCCTGAAAGATCAGTATCCTTTGTATCGATTTTTTTTTCACAAAAATCTCACGAAGTGGAAGAAAAGCGTTTTTTTTTTATCGAGACCTCATTTTCTAAATGCTACACGCTAAGAATTATCGGTTTCGATTTTTCTCCAGATCTGAAAAGCTACCGAGACACCGCGCTCGTTTTTCTCAGTTTCCGTGCGTAACTACCAGCGCCCTGACACGGGAAACAGAGTTTCACGGGCGTGGAAAAACGGCGACCTTGAGAGAGGCAAGACTTTCGACGCGCCGCACAAGATTGGCGGATAGATAAGAAATAGTGTAATATGCGAAACGCTCGAAAATGTTGTCGAAGGAACTGTGATTCGTGAAGAATCGAGAGTCGTCATGACTAAGCAAGCCAGGTTACGACTCCTGACGAATGTACTCGAAATCGATGGGCGGCAAACAAGCGTCACGTGACTTTGCCTATAATGACGAAAAATCGTGAAACGGAAAGTTCCACCGATCTGTTGATGAAAATCGGCGGCCAGGTTGAAGCGAATCCCGGAAGTTACCTACTCGACAGACATCACAGCCTAACGACGATGAGTTCATCGCTTATTCCCACGTAAGGCGCGACGTTTGATTCTCGATTTATCGGAAAAGCGACCGCGGAATACTCGTCACGGGCCAGGAGAGCCGGCAATTGACGTCACCGAACAGAACATCCGTAGGTGGGAAGAAATACATTGTGCACGGGGCACACAAGATGGCTCAAAGTAGAACGAGCGCGCGCTCTTCATTTCTATAGATTTTGTTCAAATTTCAATCAGACATTGTTCGTATCATTATGCATGTTCAAGGCCTTAGGCGACAGTAACGGGTATACAATCATGTGCGAATTTAACCATTTTTTTCGTATGAAAAAGTGATTCGCTCATAAAATTAATTACATATCTATTTAGTGTGAATATCAAGCTCTTGGAATTGTTTATTTCGGTATACGAAAAATATTGTTTTATTCAAAAGTTGTAGGTATTTGAACATAAGAAATGAATTTTTAGTGAAAAGTTTCGTTTTAACTGCTCATAAATTGCTCATAAAATGCAAAGTTTTCGATTAATCAGAAATTCCGTACGTACGTCTCTGCGAAATGCAATTAGGAACATAACTTTTAAATTTGAAGTAAATCGAGTGAAAATTGTTGAAGTTATTTGTCACGCCAATTGGGCAAAAGCTGTTTCGAGAAATTTCGAGTAGTCGGCCATTTTGTACACCGAAAAAAATATATATATATTTTCTAACAGCTTGATATTCATACTAAATAATCACTTGTTCTACGAAAAAAATTGTTATATTCGCACATGATTTTATAGCCGTTACGGTGGCCTAACCCCTTAAGGAGGGAGATGCATTTGGGCGAGGAAAGAAAATTGCTTATTTTACAAGCTTTCATTTAACTTGACTTTCTGTGAAATGCAAAACGGAAAATCGATATTTCACCCACTTCCTGACTACTTGGAGCTCTGACATATTGCAAACATGCATCTAAAAAGTGACGACGCATGATTCAACTGGAAAAAGAAAAAAAGTATTCAAAAAATGTTCAACTTTTCATGTAAAATTAGCGATATCTAATCATCCATCTAAAATCTCACCAACATGTCGAACAAATTCGTAGCCGACTAAAAGGTCCAGCACACTAAAAAGTAGAAAACAATTTATATGTAAAAAAAATATTTCTAAGAAACAAGCTTTTATTTAATGTACTAAAAAGTAGAAAATATTTTTTTTTCACCAAGTCACCTATATGTGACGATAAATAAAAGCTTGGGGGGCTCAAAATTCAGACGTATAATCTTTAATTTACATAAATCCGTTAACATATCAATTGTACTCAATTTACTATAAAACAACCTTAGATTTCTTAAACAAAAATCCCGAAATTGAGCATAAACGTGTGATAATAATTTCTCTAATTACTGTCGTGCCAAATTAAATGCGGTTGATTAAACTGAATTGATCAAATTTGTTAAACATATAAAAAGTTGAGCTCCCCAAGCTTTTTTTTGTCGTCACATATAGGTGACTGGGTGAAAATATTATTTTCTATTTTTTAGTATATTAAAGAGAAGCTTGATTTTGAAAAATATTTTTTTTGAATATAAATTCATGATTTTGTGTTAAAAGGAAAGATTTCTTCACCATTTTTGAGACTTAGATATGTTTTCTACTACTTTTGGCTGTAACATGGTACTTTGAAAAAATTAATCTTCAAAAATGGCGGAAGTATGGCACGGTCTTTCAAGCTGCATTTTCAAACCTGGCGTGGCGTATAGCTAAAAAACTAATCGGCCGATTCTGATGAAATTTGGTATAAATCTTTCTAACCTTATTGTCTAAAAGATGACCCTACATATTTAAAAAAAAACATTTTTTATTGCAAATTGTAGACATTTTTTCCGGAAATTTCAATCTTTTTGTTTCCGAGCGTACCATTTCATTGATTTTCAACATTTTTCACATTTTCTTGGTTCATATTCTGCGTATGAGTGTCAATGAAAAAAAAATATTCGTTGGTTTTTTTTCATATTAATCCCGCCGACGCTACGTATCACGCTGTCTGACAACATCCGCCGCAACCCGCTTAGAAGAGCGTGCCATACCTCCGCAATTTTTAAAGATTAATAAAAAAAAAGTACCATGTAACAGCCAAAAGTAGTAATAAAACATACCCAAAGTCTCAAAAACGGTGAAGAAATCTTTCCTTTTAAAGGTCATGAAATATTTTTTTCCTCGCCTAAAGGTATTTCTCCCTCCTCAAGAATTCACCGCGCGCTTGCGCCCTCTACGGGCCGATCGTTTCGATAAGAAACGTCATTCCCGTATATCTGTAACGATGAGCTAATCGAAGTCGTATCGTCAGCACGCTTCCTTCACCACCCTTCTGCCCCCCTCTTCAGTGGACTCGCACTCGTCATTCCCCCACCGATTCGACGTACAAACCATTTGTTTTTTACGATACGAGAAAAAAGCGAATATTAATACGAAAATGCGTTATCCGATGTTCCGGAGATTCTTACAGTCGTTGGAGGTCGCAGGATTTGTTGGACGAGGAACGAACCGAGCCCAATGACAACTGCACGGGGACTGCCCTTTTCGTCGACTGACCGAATATAAAATCAATATAAGCGAGCACCACGGGCCGCTGCGTCGGTGCGTCGCGCCGTTCGCCCATCCACCCCCGCGATCTTGCGGATGCGAGGGAAATATCCCTCGCGCGGATTCCGACTCAATTCTCGATCTCGAGAAGAGAAGAAAAAAAATCAAAAACAAAAAAGAAATGTAGAACGCGCGAATGCCTTATCGACGGTGGAACGAAGCGTCGTGTGAATATCGTTGGAATGATTGATAGGGGGGTAGAATCTCTTCCGCTTCCTGTCAGGCGCACATGCCATGGCGGTACAACAATCGTTCGTTGGCGGCGCTAATAGCGTGTAAAGCGAGATACACCCAACGTTAGCGTACAGCGCGCGCTTATCTTCGATCGATACGCCGCAACCTCGCGCCAAAAGAATTTTCAATGTTCAACGAGAAAACGCCCTTACTGACAGTTCGTTTGGCCGCTGCTACCGATGGATCGTAAGATAGCTGATTGGTTATTGATGCGCTAGACCGCCAGGTAAACTTACCCTGTTGGTCGGAGAAGAAAGTAGCGAGATCCGTGATCACCGAGGAATAGAACTCGCGACGATTAGCAGCTCGTGTAACCGTGTAACACGAGTCACGAGAAACGAACGGTAAAAATTACGGACGAGGTGACATCGGCGAGCACACTTTCTCTTTGACGGCAACACAACGACTGTGAGGCGCGTGCGAGATTACGACCGTCGCCAGCGGAGCGCGAACCTGCAGCGCCGCGCTATCTCCGTACACAACGAGAAGCGACGAGGCTGCTAGCTCGACGTTCGATTTGCAATTCCACGATAGCGCGTCGACGATTGGCTCTTTCGTCCGATGCTGTTTCTTCGTCACGTTTTCCACCGGCATTGTTCGAGGAGCGGCCTCAGCGCCAACTACACACCCAATGTGCGAGATTTCTTTCGAGTCTTCTATACCGACCGTCGGTAATGATGCAATTACGCCGATTCTGGCGAAGATGCGCGATTACAAAATGCGAATTCGTACGAATGCGGTGTATGAAAGATCTGTTTCTTTTTAACACCATTTTTGGATTTTGGAGAATCCAAAAAGGGGATTTTTTAGGGGGAGAGGTCACTTTGTAATGTATAGAAGAACTTGTAGCCGGAACTGAGGTTCACGGAGATGCTGAGGAATACCTTATGGCCACAGAATAGTAGAATAATCGGTAGGTCATTTAGTTACAAAATAGTGTCACATTTAGTTACAACCCTAGATTTACAAAATATATATAGCTTTTTTCATTGTGTAGACTATAATGAGCCTTTACGATTTTTTTTCACCGCAAAACACCAGAGATAAAAAATAGTTCAATGTATGTAATTTTACATGCGGTTAGATGGGCAAGACGTTCACACTACGGATGATGTAATTTTTTGGCTATTTAGCACCAAGATAAACCATTTCTAACAACGGATTAACGTAAAACTAAACCTTGGTAAACATTTGGAAGAAAAAAACCCATCTTGCCCATCGAAAACCATATAAATTCAATACTGGACCATTAAGGTTTGGTAGAAGATTACGAATCTTGGCTGGCGAATGACGAGCATTGCTGCTAACCTCAATGTCCGCGACGTTGCTGTATGTCGGCAACACTTAATATCAATTTATGGTAATAATGAATAAACTCGTGTCGTAAATATAAATAGACGTAATTATAAATGACTCGGAATTTCATTCTCGGTTGTATAAAACATTCACTGACGCAGTTTTTTTTCATAATATCTATCGACAATGTTTAACTTTTTCAAGTTGGTAGTAAGTAACACTAAAGTGTTTTTGTCTCACGTAATAAAAATACAAAAATGCATAATTTTGCCCCATTAATTACATATTTTATAAAAAATTCGCATCTATGGAATAAACCTTTGAGGTATGGGTTGTTTGATGTTTATTGAAAAAGGAATTCATAAACCGTCATTTGACTCAACTGCACCTCTCCAACCTCCTTATACGCGTTTTCCTAAAAACCACTCTTTCGCGACCCTAGTACGAGATAACTGAAAAACTATCTGATCGAGTATGCTGAAATTTCGCACACTTCTAGATAACATAATTACAGTCTATGTGAACCTAAATGTTTCAAACATTATTCAAAATACTACTTTTTCATTAACAAATACTGCAGTAACGACAATAAAAATCGAACATTTTTTCAATCACGTGCCACTTTTCGAATTTTCACTTATTTTTTTATTTCTTTGGTTCACATAGAGCGTGTGTCTTATAAATCTAAAACTTCGTGACTCTGAGGTTTCGGATCAACGCTCCAGGCGCCAGGTCGTGCACCGTGGAACAACTCTGAAGCGAGTGTCATACGCCATTTTTAAATACGAAAAAAATGGTGAAATTAAAAGATGTAGTAATATGTGCATAAACTATTAACTATGTAGAATATACAGTTCGTTCAGAATCTTGAAATTTCGGTTTTTTCAGCTGCCGAAAGGAAGCCCCCCCTTAAGAAAGCAAAAAAAGGTTCACGTGCGTAAACTGGACGCTCACGATACTCGCGCCTTTCAGCGAAGCTCTGGAGTCCACGGAAACATAAATTACAGTTTCAGTTACCGACCGAGTCTGGCGTTGAATAGAAGCACGTTCACGTGCGGCCACGCTGCCGCGGAGCGCGGCGGACGGCGGCGAGAGAAAGACGACAAAGCGCCGCTGCGGGCGGCACAAGAGAGACAGGCGAAGAATGTGTCTCGCATCGCGCTCTACGTTGATGCGAGACGGACACGGGTGCGAGGGAGACAACAATGACGGCGCTGAGCGTCGAGCGACAAAGACAGTCGGAGAATGTGTTTTTCGCATCACGTTCACGTAACTGCTCACACCGCCGCGCTCTAACCCTTCATCGTCTTTCCGACAAATAAAATTCTCGAAAAATGTTGAACTGTGCAATGAAAATGTTATCAAACGCCAATTGTGGTACAGTCTTGCGTAACTCCTGCGGATGTTTTTTTTCTTCTCTTCTTCTCTCCTTCAACGAGCCATCCGAGGCTGCCTGAACTTTACGTCTGAATGGGACACATTGTCATTTCACGTCGCGGATCGCGCGTGTTTGAAGAATTTTTATTATTTCCTGTTAGTGTAGCAGCTTTGTGGAGCGGATGGAGACGGGACTGTGCGTGACGCGCGGCAGCAATGCGATGCTATACAGGGACCACCTCCCTCGCAGTGTCCAACGACCATACAGTGGGGCACTCTCTATCTCCCTCTTTCTCTCCGTCAGATACGCGTCATTGGGTCTCTACGCCTGCTCCTTTTCGCTCTTTCATCTACTTTTTTTTCTTCCTTCTTCAATCGACTTCAGATATTCTCACAGCCCCGAAATGTTCGCTGGGCGATATTCGAAATAATAAAAATGAAAATGAAACAATCTCTAAATGCAGACCGTGAAAAATCACGGACTGCGATCCTAATTGAAATAGGGTATTTTACTCTATGCAAGACAAATACTAAGAGCGTATAAATAAGGTATTTTCGCAATAAGCAATCGAATAAAGTTGGTTTTAATTTATAAAAACACAAAATAAATTCGACAATTCATTTTTAGAAAACTACTTTTTCTATCTGTTCAACGAACATGCGAAACGGTAGCCGCCATAATGGATTTCGATGTGACGCCATTGACATAGTAAACAAAGAAAGCGGTAGAGGCTCTCTAACCTGTGAAAAAAAGCGTCAACAATTATGTATTCTCGTTTGTCATAGTTAAGGCCTTAGGCCACAGTAACGGGTATAAAATCATGTGCGAATTTAACAATTTTTTTTTCGTATGACAAAGTGTTCCACTCATAAAATTAATTACACATCTTTTAGTATGAATATCAAGCTGTTAGCATTTTTTTTGTTCGATGTACAAAATGGCCGACTACCTATATTTTCTTTTGTTATCTTTTTTTCAGGCGCCTCGCGGCGTGACTTTTAGCATCCACAATTTTTTACTTAGAACAAAAAACAAAAATTCTCGTCAATCTATATTAGAATACCTAGAGAAGTACGTACGGAATTTGAAAAATATTGTTTTATTCAAAAGTTGTGGGTATTTGAACTTAAGAAATGAATTTTCAGTGAAAAGTTTCGGTACAACTGCTCATAAAATGAAAAGTTTTCTATTAATCAGAAATTCTGTACTTCGCTGCGAAATGCAATTAGGAACATAACTTTTAAATTTGAAGTAAATCGAGCGAAAATTGTTGAAGTTATTTGTCACGCCAATTGGAAAAAAGCTGTTTCGAGAAGTTTCGAGTAGTCGGCCATTTTGTACATCGAAAAAAAACATATATTTTCTAATAGCTTGATATTCATACTAAATAGATGTGTAATTAATTTTATGAGTGTATCACTTTTTCATACGAAAAACAATTGTTAAATTCGCACATGATTTCATACCCGTTAGTGTGGCTTAAGGCCTTAATTGCAAATCTTCAAATAGTTATCGGTACTTCAAAAAAGAACAAAAGAGTTTTTTTTTCGGACTATGACTTTGGATCTCTTCTCGCAAGTTTTAACCAAATCTTCCTCATATTTGTATCAATTGGCATTTTAATCCAAGACCTTCCCGGTGTTTTTACTCTAGTATTCGTACATTCGGGAACAACACACCAATGATAGGGATTGCAACTCACTTTTAACCAAAAACATTTACGTATTCACAATTGGCGCAGCGTCGATGTTTACTATGCAAGTGACGTCACAAACCGAAGCAGCATGGCGGCTAGCGTTTTCGCGCGAAAATTTGAAATGTAACGATATAAATGCATTTTTATGGCACTTATCGATTCCATAAAATAGAAATAAAAATTGTAGTAGTTCATTGCCACGAAAGGATCAAATTGAGACACCTTTCGAAAAAGGGTGTAAACATACTGACGCCACCCCATTGTGTCATCAGTATGTTTTTCTTCTCTTAATTTTCACTTCATTCTAATCAGTTCGATAATTATTTATCGCTACAGGTTTTTCCTCCCGAGCGAATTCTTCAAGCGAATGTTCGCTCCAGTGCGCACGTGATGCATATATGTTCAGGCGTGCGTTGGGACTTTTGGGGTTGCTGCGCCTCGAGAAAAGAAAACACGCGAGAGAGATTACGTATCCCGATTCACAATGGTCCGAGGACAGCGATACGAGGAGTAACGCGTTACAAAAATGTTTTTCTTTGCAATAAGGATTGACACACACAGAACTCGAATGTGAAACGAGCGACGTGTTGTTTGGGATCTCTGACAATTTTGTTTGTGGCTTCCAGCTGTTTTATTCCGGTGGCTTCCATCTTCGAACGAATCCTCGCTAATCTCGTTATCTCACGACGACATAGGCAACAACGTGGACGCGCTTGAGACATTTCTTTCACGAACCCGAATATTTAACAACTGATTTTCGCCTGTGATCAAGCAAAAGTACATGCCAGTATACTGGTAAAATTTCGAGCCAAGTTAACGAGCTTTTAACGAAAAATTACGACTAAAAAGTCTCTCACTCATATGGCGCTTTATGGAGATGACACGCTGGCCACATTTGCTATTTAATTATTTATACACTTATCAACTCTACCTGATATAAACTGCGCGCGCGTGTAAAAAATCTAAAGATTCCGTAACGACGATAAAAAATAAACGTAAACCTTTTTGAAACTAAAAAAAAAAACAGAATTTTTAATTTAAAAAAAACAAGCTTTTATTTAAAGGGGAACTGAAAAGTAAAAAATAATGTTCAGTAATAGTGAAAATAAAAACAGTGTAACTACAAAAAAGTCCCTTCCTTGGTCACTCATCATAGGTGCAAGTACTTAGAAGCTACATGAGCAGATATTTTTTAAATGTGAAAAATAAATTTTAAAAGCTTGAGGCATTTTTTCAATTTTAAAGTCGTATTAGTACTCATGACGTTTGAGTCCTCAAGCTTTTAAAATTTATATTTCATATTTTTCAAATATCTACGTTTATGTATCCTTTAAGTACTTTGCTTAAAAGATACACAAACTTAAATTTTTGAATAAATTTTAAAAGCTTGAGGCTTTTTTTCAGAAATTTTAAAGTCGTATTAGTACTCATGACGTTTGACTCCTCAAGCTTTTAAAATGTATATTTCATATTTTTAAAATATGTACGTTTATGTATCTTTGAAGTGCTTGTATCTATGATAAGTGGACAAGGAAGGGACTTTTTTGTAGTTGTACTGTTTTGATTTTCAATTTTACTGTCCATTGTTTTTTACTTTTTTAGTACCGTACCTTTCAAATAAAAGCTTGGTTAAAAAAATGTTACGTTTATTTTATTTTATACTTTTTAGCATTAGAATTTGTTTGATTGTTTGCCATGTCCGACCCCCATGCCATTCAGACATTGGCGTAATCAAAAACCTTGCCTTAGGTTATAAAGGTTGCGCGAGAAACTTTGCAATAGTGTAATTATAAATAGCGCTCGAGTCAAGAAAGTTAATGAGCCCAAACGCGATTGTCCTACATTTGCCATTAGGAAATTTCAGTTCCCACCTCCCACCACCATTATCAGACTCTCGTTATCATGTGTAATTTAAAGTGCTCACGATAACAAAACAAATGAGCACAAAATCGACTGTCCTAGTATATGCTATCAAGGGGCCAGTCCACGTTGGAAATTTCAAAAAATCGATTTTTTTTAGTGTTTTCGAAAGTACATACATTCAGAAATATTGTGTCAAAATTTTATGAAAATCCGAGCACTCTAAGTATTTTTTTTTACCTGAACGTCAGGACCTCATTTCGTCTACCTGAGCGTATAGCGCGCTCGGCTGATCATAGTATAAACTTCAAACGCGCTTTTCTCGAAACAACGTTTTCAAAATCTGGTTCCATCGTATCTCTAAAACTAATAAACCGATTCTCATGAAATTTGAACCACATATTGTAAACATGATTCGCAACAAGATGACCATCGATGGTTTTAAAATTTTGATTTTTACTCTTTTTTTGCGAAAAACTGCTTAAAAAACGCGTTTTTTAAACTTTTTTGGTTCTTCATCTGCCATTTTTTATTTTTTGATAAAACTTGATATCCGAGGGTCATTTTGTAGCTGGTGTCATACTGAATCTAATGGACTTTGATTTTTTTGTTTCAGACAAGCCGTTGTCGAGTTGTGATAGAGCTACCTAGAACACCTATTTTTGAGGCGTTACGTTAAACTATAGTTTTTGTACTTAAAAATGAATAAAAATGAATAAATTTTTTTTACAATGTATTTCAAGACTTTATTTATATAGCCCAACAACTTTTATATTCATATCTTTTATAAAATCCTCAAAAAAATCGCGAAAATAGCCTTTTTTCGTGGCTCCAAAGTGGACTGGCTCCTTAAGGCCTTAGGCCACTCGAGGCCGAAAAAATAGGCTTATTGGGGATTTTTTTTTTCAGAAAAACTTCAAAATAAATCGGGATTACAAAAAAGGGTGTTTATCATACATATCAGTGACTGTATACAATCATTTTTTTGAAGCGATTAATTTCAACATGGCGGCTGTGCAGCATTTATCTCAAAACTCCATTTTTTAAGTTGGCCGGAAACTTAACTCAGACAATTTTCAACCGATTCACTTGAAATGTTGAATATATCTTGAAAAATACATTGTCTATGCAAGTACGTGAGATTTTTTTTATATTGCATAGTTCATTCGTTGTTAACAATTATCTGACGATTTTTTAGGCAAATTTATGGAAACTGAAAAAATTGCCTAAAAAAGTTTTGAGATAAACAGCCGCCATTTTGAAATTAATCGCTTCAAAAAAAATTATTGTATACAGTCACCGATGTGTATGATAAACACCCTTTTTTGTAATCTCGATTTATTTTGTAATTTTTCTGAAAAAAAATCCCCAAAAAGCCTTTTTTTGCTTCTAGAGTGGCCTAACCCCGTAAGGAGTCGCATTGCCCACCTCCGATCTCCATCATCAGACCAGCTCCATGCACTCAGAAAAAAGATTTATTAAGGACAAAGAATTTTGTCTCCCGGCGAATAAGTTTTCTTATTCGTATGTCGGCCTACTACGATTGTATTAACAGCTAAGAACATTTTTTATTTAACTTTATGTTTAAGATTTACTAAGAATTTTTCTTAACATCTAATACGATATATAAGTTAGAAGAAATAGGTCTTTTATGTCCGACAAATAGAGTTTTTCTTAACATCTAATAGGATTCTTCATAATCCCCCAGCTGGTTTTCTTCGAGGAATTGTGTCATTTCGTCCGTCATTATTTTTTCACTTGATCGTTTTTTTCTCACTTAATATTCTTACTTACACTCAAATCATTCCTCACTGTCGAGTTTCTCACTTCCGAAACGCAACACTGACACTTGTGCCAAAAGCATTGGCATAGGAAGAAGCTACATGGTAAGCGTATGCGTGAGCTACATCTGACGAGCGGCCTGCTGTCGGGCCCGTCGCGTTGAAGGGCAAAGTGCGCATGCGCGCATTAGTATCATAGTCGCGAAATAAGAGGTTTTCGTGATTGGAAAGTAGTATTTATTTGATTTGAGGAAATATTTATTCAAATTTTCTATCTTAAATATGGCTTTTAATTGATGTGAAAAATCGGCACGTAAAGAAACATATTTAGTGACGCCGAATAAATTCTGTGGTTACAATCACATAAAAACTGTCTCCATACGAGTAAACGTTTATTAATTTCTAAGAAATTATGTTCTAATGTGCCAATTTATTGAAACATAATAAATCTTTTTTCTGAGTGTGGTACCAAATTGTGGTATTGTCACCGAAGTTACATAGGTATGCCAAATTTCGGCTCAATCGGATGCCAGCAAATAATTGAAAAATGGATTACAAATTTTAAACCTGAAAAATAGCCATACGAAGCAAGTTAAATAAAAGCTTGTAAAAACAGGAGGTCGCTCAATGTTTAAACAAAATATTAATGATCAAGCTTAGAAAAATGTGACTAGCAGAAGAATTTTCGTAGCCGCGACTGTTCAGAGAAAATCTAAACATGTCTAATTCTACTAAATTTGGGCGAATTTTTTTGTTCCATTTTATCGTTGGGTATAATAAATGATTGAGACTTATTTTTATTATGCGCTGCGGCAATTCAGCCATTGATTCAGAAGGGCCCTCCTCACGCCCCCTCAAAATACGGCCCTTAGCGAAAGGAATACCTTAAGGAGTCTGCAAGAGCTTGAAATTTTGAAAATACGTTTTTTTATTACATAGCTTTATAGCCTGGGCTCTTAATTTTAATTTGCTACGAAAAGTTTTGTAGAAGTTTGAAAATTGACCGCGTTATGACGATTTTTGTGAAGGGTCAGCCCAATGCGCTGCGGTTTACGATTTTTTTTTGCGTTTTCCTTGAAACTACGCTTTACGAAACTCATATCTCAAAATCTATTCGTCCGATTCACTTCAAATTCGGACAGAGCATAGTTTATAACATTTTCTATCGTATAACCGGATAATTTTTCAGATTCGTTTATCCATTTGTTAATAACAAATTAATAAAATTGTTTTTTGTCGAAAATTGAACGTTTTTCCTATGGCTTGCCATTTTCCTAATTTTCAAAACTTCGAAAAAATATCTGGTTGTACGAAAGTTTTATTATTATACTAAATGTACATCTTTTCATTTTCATCGTCATGAAGTATGCACCGTTGGAACGCAACGATTTTTTTTCAACTTTGTTATTACCCAAAATATCTTTTTGCAGATTTAGGTTGTGAAATTAAGGGAAGGTCCCAAAACGTTTCCGTGATTCTTGTAGCCTAAAACTGCTTAATTATACTAAAAGTACATCATATTTTTTTTATTAATCTTTAAAAGTGGCGGAGTCACGGCACGGTCTCTTAAACCGCATTTTCACAACTGGCGTGACGTATAGCTAAAAAACAAATCGGCCGATTCTGATGAAATTTGGTATAAATCTTGCTAACCTTATTGTCTAAAACATGAACCTAAATGTTTTTGAAAAAAAAAATGTATTGCATAATGTAGCCATTTTTTTCGGAAAATTCAATCTTTTTGTTTCAGCGCGGACCATTTCATCAATTTTGAACATTTCTCACTTTTTCTTGGTTCATATTCTGCGTATGAGTGTTAATGAAAGAAAAATCTTCGTTGGTTTTTTTTCAGATTAATCCCGCCGACGCTACGTGTCACGCCGTCTGACAACATCCGCCGCAACCCGGTTAGAAGAACATGCCATGGCTCCGCCATTTTGAAAATTTAATAAAAACAATACCATGCAACAGCCAAAAGCAATAATAAAACACACCCTAATCTCAAAAACGGTGAAGAAATCTTTCCTGTAAAAAAAAAAAATAATGTAAATCAGCAATTTTTTGCTCGCCTAAAGATTTCTTCTCCCTCAACCCTATGAATTTCCTTTCTTTTTTATCCAATTTTCTTCACCTCTTTTCAAAATCCACAAACAACAAATGGAAAAAAAAGAAACCTTTCTCGTTGCGCGAAAAAACTATTTTTGCACTTGAACCAAAAGCGGTTTTGTCCCGCACGAAGAAACCATGCCGTGTACATCAATTCGTCGGCTTTGGTAGTACTTTTCCGAGTCTCGAAAGAGTGTGTCCCACTTTGCGAATTTTCGCCGTCTACGAATCGATATAATGACGCAAAACGAGCGTGGCACGTTGTACGTGTGGAATTTGTGCGAAATCGTGTCCACTGCGCAAATCCGAATATGAACACAAACACAGACACGCGCGCCCAAAATACAAATACACAAGCACAAAATGGCCAATGAGATGATCGTGTTAGGCTCGTGAGATTGTTAATGGATCGACGTGTGATTAGCTCGAGTAGAAGAATAAATTAACCTAATGTATTCAACGGGCTTAAGGCAGGATTCTACTTTGAAACTTTGAAAAAAATTTTTTTTTTTTTTTACATTTTTCGAAAGTAAATATGTTCAAGAATGTTCGGTCAAAATTTTATAAAGTTCCAAGCAGTCTAACTATCCTTTTTCGCCTTTCGAACGCACCTACCTGAGCACCTACCTATCACTCACCAAAACTTTAAACGCGTTTTTCTCGAAACGACATTTTCAAGTACCGTGGTCGTGATAACTCAAAAAGTACTGAACCGATCCTTATGAAATTTGGAACACATATTCTATATGTGTGTACCAACTGACCTAACTACAATCAACTTAAAATTTTGATTAGAACTATTTTTTTATTGCAAAAAAGGATCCAAAAAAACGCATTTTTTTTCGTATTTTAGCCGCCATTTTGTTAATTTTGCACGTATATAAAATATTCTAGTTAGGTCGGTTCCTGAAGACATACTGAACATGAAACTATTTGATTTTTTTGTTTCAGACCATCCGTCGGGAAGATTTCACGACCACGGCAACGGTACCTGCTTTTCGAGGCGTTGGCTTTAAACATATTTTACGTGTACAAAAAATGAATAAAATACATTTAAAATTTTTTTTTTATGTACTTAAAGAGTGTATTTATTGAACAGTTTAAACCCCATATCGATATCTTTAATAGTATTCTCAGAAAAAATTCACGAAAATAGCGTTTTTTTCATGGTTTCAAAGTAGAATCCTGCCTTAAGGCGAAATATACATTTAGGCGGGAAAAAATTACGCAATATTGAAATATTTTTTAAGCTAGGATATGATCATTCTACATTTATCAAACTGTTGGTATACTTTAACAATATATTTAAGTGTACAAAACAATTTTTTAAAATTCTTTTATCATTAAAATGGCGAAGCTGTGGCTATAGTGTTACAGCAAGGTTGCCGCGGAAGTTGCGAATTGGCGTGAGGTCTAGCTTCCCGTAGATCTTGATTAGCAAAAAAATTCAATTTTTTTTTAGTTAGAACTTGTATAGTTTCTATTTTACAGTAATAAAAATGAATAAAATGCAAATTTAATAGAATGGCACGAATTTTCACAAAATATCAACATTTTACGCAAAATTTCTGTCAAATTTCGATTAACAAAGTAGTTTTTGTTTCTAAATTTCAGAAACAATTTTCGACGAGTAGAAGCTGGCAACATTATCAATACTTCTACCAAGATTCAACTCAATCGGCTTAAGGTAGTTCCTCTGCGAAAATCTCAACCAAAAGTTTGCATGCCATGTTCATGTTTAAAAGATTGATAATTGGTTTAATTAGTAATAAATAAAATTTAAAACTACGCAATATTGACTCGGTACTAGTAGATAATACGATGGATATCATTTATTGCCGTAAAATATATTTTATATTGTGTTTTTGATCTACCATTGCCAGAAAACTTTTTGCCGGGACTGTCGAGGCTTTGCCCCAATTGTTTTTTTTCCAGGCTTTGCCAGGCTTTGCACCAAAATTGTGAGGGCTTTTCATGGTTATATCTTGGAAACTAGATGGTGAATCATTCTCATTTTTTTTCACATTATTCGTGATATCTTACTCTAGCTTATCCTCGATTTTTTTTATCAATTTCTTAATTTTAGTTTTGACGGTAGAATTAATGATGCTGTGTTTGCCCATTATAACGCATTTGTTGCGTGTAAACCAAGCCAACTTTAAGTGTAAATATCTCAGGTTTGGGGTAGTCAAACTTATTCAAATTGCACAGATGTTTGGATAATGTATTAAATAACATATATGTAAAATTTCAACCATTTCTTAATTCAACTCTTCTGTGGAGGTACTCCCTTAATAGTTTTTGAGTAATCCTGCACGCCAATTTCGAAACTGCGGTTTTGAGAAAAACGCGTTTGAAGTTTATGCCCGCTCCGAATCCGAGCGGCGAGGCACGGCGTTGACGGGCTGTAACGTTTGAAGTTTTTCGTATTTTTTGTTTTGAAACTTTGGAAAAATATTCTACATGTATAGTCCTATCGTTTGAAAAAAAAATCGATTTCTTCGACTTCGATGAATTTTTTCGTAAAATACTCACTTTTCCAAAATTGAAGATTTTCAATAATTTTTTTAAACGATTTACTGTGATATTTTCTGATTTTTAATTATGCAGACGTATTAAAAAATGTTTAAACAGTATTCCTGATTTTTTTCAATAAAAATCGACCGAAGGGTTGTTAATGGCAGGTGGATGGGACAAATTGACCTAGTGTGTCAAAGTCGTGGCCAATTATAAGTGTGTCAATGAAGGGTTGATTTTTACGTTGCATATGCACTGAATTTGCCATCTGTGGAAACATTTTGACAAACGGACGATCCGGCGCACCTCTCTCCAATGAAATCTTACTGATTTCATTATATTAGGTCATTAAGTATGAAACGTCCGATTTTTAGCTTTTCAACCTTACCGATTCGTTTCAAATGGTTTTAAATATTGTTGGAATAGTAACGTTAAACCTTGCTTCTAATTCACGTGTAGTTTGCTACGTGTCCGCTTCCACAGCAGCTTTCAGCTCATCATTATCCAACTTGCTCTCAGGTCGCCCATGCGCTTCATTTTGAAGATGAAAATCGCCAGATCGGAACTTCTCCAACTGGGTTCGTTAGCCACATCTTTGCCGAACACTTCGTTGACGCTTGGAGTTGCCTGCGCTGCGTTAGTTCCACGATGGAACTCATATTCCAAAATAACGCATTTTTTTTACTTATCCATGCTTTATAAAGTTGAATCTAACAACAAAAACCGAGAACTGTCAAAGTGAAAGGTCAGAGATATCGAGTTTAGGGCTTGCAGCTGTATTACGATATCTGTGGCCCCTAATACTGACCACGCAGTCTTCATATTTGACTCAAAATAAGACTTGTTTCAAGAGTCGTAAAAATCGAAATTCTACCCTTAAGGGCATGTACAAGGTCAACATAACCTCACAAATTTTTCAACCCTATTTTCTCATAGATGGTTGAATTTTTTAGGAAAATCAAAGCATTAGGCTCTGGAGAATTCCCTGACGCAGAGCTTAATGATTTCCTTTTGCCCTAAATATTATTCATCTCTGAGAAATCTCTGTTCGAAAATTTCAGCTATCTCTCTCGCACTCATATGTCACGTGGTAAATCTTCTACTACGCCTTAAAGGATCACACCACTCTAGGATTTTGGAAAAATCTTTTTTTTTGGCTTAAAAAATACTTTGGAGTCATCAAAACAATATGCAATTGGTCCTGTAGCGAAAAAAAAATGTTAAAGGTTCAATTATCGTGGTTTCCGCAGCGCCTGGGACTTCTTTCAGGCGCCTCGTACAACTTCAAATGCGTTTTTCTCGAAACCACTTTTTTCAAACTGGGAGGACGTAGCCGTTTTTTGATTAAATGTAAACTTTAAAAATAAACAATTTACGGCTTATTTTTGGGCAAAAAATCGATTTATTTCTATCAAAGAGCGCCATTTCTTTCAAAATTTGATAAAAAAAATCCCTACGTAGTCCCATTGGTAATAATATGTAGATTAAAATTTGTCTTGGTTTTTGTTCCAGCTCTTATACTTTACGATAAAATCGTCCTCCCGTGAAGCTATTTGTAAAAAAAAACTCGTTTTTCAAGGTGGGCTCTGTCGCCGCCATTTTGTATGAAAATTATAATAAATTTTTTTGTTATACTTTAATATGTGTTGAATAAACCCTCTTAAAAGAAATCCAATTCCTTTTTTCCCACTCCCAAAATAAATGGTCAAGGTCAAAGTCAATGTTAGGCCTTATTTTCTGCCGCTAAAGTGGTGTTATCCCTTAAGGGGGTAAAACGAGGATTTTGAAGTTTATATGAGACAAAATATTTTTCGGTCAGATTTGCTTGAACCTTAGTATAAATGCACTCGAATACAAATAATTAAACATGTATTTGTTTGGGTTTGTTTGGTGTATTTATGCCAACCCAAACAAATACAGTTGAGGGGTTAAAAGTACTGCTTGACTGTCTACACACACCGAACAGCGAGGAAAACGTATTGTGTTATATACTAAATAAAGTTGTTTATGTTGTTATGTTTTCTCATATAAACGTTAACACTCCCTTTTAACCGCCTTAAAGGTTAAATTTTGGAAATTGCTAAAATACATGTTTAATTATTTGTATTTTAGTGTATTAACGCCAAGTTTCAAGTAAATCTGACAAAAAAATATGTCGTGTCATACAAACTTTAAAACCCCTGTTTAACCATCTTAAGGGTCGAATTTTAGGAAATGCTAAAATACGTGTTCAATTATTTGTATTGTAGAGTATTTACGGCAAGTTTCGAGCAAATCTGACAAAAAATATGATGTTTCATACAAACTTAAAAATCCCTGTTTCACCCCCTTAAGGGTCAAATTTCGGTTTTTACCACTCTTGAAAAAAAGTCTTATTTAGGGTCTAATATGATGGCTGCGTGGTCAGAAGTAGGGGCCACACATATTGTAAAATCCCCGGGCTTGCAATCCGGATATCCGGATATCCGAATTATCCGGATGTCCGCCAATTTTTTAAATCTGGTTAATGAAGGCAACTTACTGTGGATGATTCAGATAATACGGA
Source organism: Ophion slaviceki (assembly GCA_944452715.1). NCBI lineage: Eukaryota > Metazoa > Arthropoda > Insecta > Hymenoptera > Ichneumonidae > Ophion > Ophion slaviceki. The sequence continues at coordinate 16,916,153 of OX101783.1, read as the reverse complement.
TAGTAAAATTCATATAAAAATTACATTTTGAACATGGCACTAACTATAGTAAAACAATAATTTCTCTTTCTGCCTTTACACTGTAGAGGCCACTGGCTACCTGTGTAACCATTCAAGAACGGCTATGAAAGATGACTCATTCGATCGTTAAGCTTTTTGAGATCACATTATCAAGGTAAAAAAAAGAACTGTATGCGTCGTTCGTAAAGTTTCGTTGTTGATTTGAAATGTATGAATCTATGTGTGTTAAGGCGAGAAATCCCTATAGAATTTTCAAAAAATCGATTTATTTTTTACATATTTCGAAAGTATGATACCTAAAGAATATACTGGCCAAAAGAAAACTCGAAATATTGAATATTTGCAGAGTTATCAGCATGCGGTGAGCTGACAGCATGTGGTCAGGTAGCGAGTCGGGCGCTCGGCGATTATCTCGAAACGACTTTTTTCAAAAACTGCTCGTGTTGTAGCTCAAAAAGTTATTGACCGATTTGCATGACATTTTGGGAGGTTACTTTCAGTAATATTATCGCAAGGATATAACCTAAAGTTTGAAAGGTAGCGTATGAATAAATAATTTTTTTGGGGTCAAATACGTCGAAAAAATGGTCGAAAATTCGAACTTTGGAGTAAAAAGGCTCTCAAATTTTCAATTTTGCACTTTTTCATCATTTTTTAGGTATATCCTTCACCTTAATATGTCAGTAAACGACCCTTAATAACGCCGCAATTTTGTTAATCACCCCAAAAAAAATTTTTTTTAACTTGTTAGTTTTAATAAACTCATGTCCAAATTTGAAAATGATCAGATTATTTTATCCCCTCTAAAAAAATTCCCGAAAAAGACCCATTTTTCACGCTCCTAAAGGGATTTCTCGCCTTAAGTCTGAAATGCCCATTTCAATTGTGCATTTAAGTTGATTTGTGATCTCACTCACTGTAACGTTCAAGTATACAATTGTTTTTAGTTTTTGTCTCAGAGGAGAGAATGGTTAATTTTTAAATCTTAGAAGAAAGAAGTTTCTTTTTTTTTATTTGTTAATGATTGTTTTTTTTGTTTGATATTTTCTGATCTGATTATTATTATGATAATTAGTTTAAGTTTTAGAGGAAAGAGTCACCTAACAGTTTTCAATTATTTTATTGTAATATTTAGTGGTAAATAGTAGCATACTATTATGCTCGATCATTTTGTGATATTAAAAATGTTAATGTCGTCCATTAGCTATAGTAAAGAGAGAAAAATGTTGGTTTCATTTTAACAAATATGAATAAAACTAGTTTTTAACGGATTTCCTTTGTTTTTTCCCAAATTTACCGCAAAATCCGGATATCCGGATAATAAGGCTCACTACTCACTACTCACTACTTTCGTATCCATATTATCCGGATACGAAAAAGTAACGGATAATGTAAGCCCTAATCGAGTATCAAACTTTGTACTCGAAGTAATTGGACATTTCATACTCAATGACCCCATATATAAAGCCATTCGCGAAATACGATTCTCGCGAGTTTTTTATTTTGGTTTTCTTTATTCAGTCGGTACAATTGTGCCTTTCGCTATTCTTGAGAGACCATAGTAGTTGCGTCTTACCTCGGCCGGTTCGATCTCAAGCGGTAGTTGAAAAAAAAAAGAAGAAAATATTTCGTATCGAGTCATTGGGTAAACAGAGCTGTTTTTTGCACTCGACATGGCTACGACGGTCCTCGCTGTTCGTTATTTCGTAAGGAAATTACTAGGGCTATTTTTCTGCAGCGTTCGTTAAAAGTATTAAATAATGAAAACGAAACAGAAATGCATAACAAGAATGAGTGTTTAAAGAGACGTTAATAATCGCTGATGCTCTTTTCTTATTATTATTAGAAAATTCAAACGACCAAGAATACTCGTTAAAAAATCGGATCCGAAATGCATTCCGACATAGTTCCTCACCAAAATACACACGCACAATGGCGAGAGCGATCTCAACTTTTTATACGAATTATCACAGTTTTGAAAACAAAGCGCGCACAAAGCGATGGCGGAAAGAAACGAGCTGTCATCCCCGAGCAATTATTTTGATAAATAAAAAATCAAAAATAATTTCCCGAACGTCGTCTTTCGAACAAATGAAAATGAAGAAAAAAAATGTTGGAACAAATGAAAGCAAAAAAATACTTCGTAGAACTTTGTTTTTTCAGAACGAACGAAAAATTTCAAAAACTTCGTGGAGCTTTGTTTTTTGAAACAAATAAAAATGTCAAAACTTCGTCAAGCTATGTTTTTTGGAAAAAAATGAAACTGGAAAAAATATTGTGGAACTTGGTTCTTTGGAACGAATGAAAATGAAAGTAAAAAAAATATTCCGCGAACTTTGTTTCATAGGAATGAACATAAAAATAAAAAAATCGTCGAGCTTTCTTTCTTTGTAATGCAAATATAAATAAATAAACTCCGAGCTTAATTTTTTGAAACAATACGAATAAAAAACTTCATTAAGCTTTGTTTTTTGGAACAAATTAAAATAATTAAAAAATTCGTCATTTGTTGTTTCTTTGGAATGAAAATGAAAAAAAAAACCTTCGCCAAACTTTGTTTCTTTGCAATGAAAATAAAAATAAAATAAAAACTTCGTCGAACTTTCTTTGAAACGAAAAGAAAAATAAAAAAAACCTCTGTCGAACTTTGTTTCTTTGGAACGAAAATAAAAATAAAACTTCCTTCGAACTTCGTGTCCTTGGAAAGGAAGTTTAAAAGCCCTTCGTCGAACTTTGCTTCATCGAAACGAAAAATAAGATAAAACCTTCGTCAATCTTGTTTCTTTGGAATGATAATGAAAAAAAGCCTGTGTATACTTGGTGCTTTATCGAGACATGTATCTCACATGTCAAAGTATCGGGAACCCACGAAATGAGTAACGTAATTACATAACGCGGTATGTAAGCTCTCGGTCACACGAACCGTAAGAATTCTCGCAGCGGACATTTTCATCGGGGTCATTGTTAACATGAAATATAAATATATTTTGGTGATATTGTACAGTCAGTGAATGGTTGTTTTTTTTTCTTTTTCCGTTTTATGTATATATACAACAGCTATGTACACGTGAGAGACTTGGTTTCTTCATTCCGTATAAACGATTATACCTTTGTGTTTTTTCTTCTTCATTCTACCTGTCTTTTTTTCTTCATCTCTTCTCTTCGCTGTCGTCATCGTCGACGTCACAAATGAGAAATACACAAGCCGCGTCCCTCTTGCGGACGAATCGCAGCACGCGCGCAGCATACACACACACGCATCTATACACACACACACACACACACACACACGCACGCACGATCGCGCATATAAGGTGGGTAGGTCAGCGGGGTTAAAATTTTCGTCGCGGATATACATGAGAAAAATGAAATAACTGGCTTTCGCAAATAAACAAATCAGTTGACAGAGAAGCGCACGTTGCGTCTCTGTCGCTCTTTCCGCTCGATCGCTCTATTTCGTTCTCTGACGTCCCTATCCCTTTCTCACGACTCTCGTCTCGCCTTCTCTCTCTCTCGCTCTCTTAGCCTTATCGATATTACGCTAAAGGACTGAATCCGCGGCTACGCCCGCTTTCATGACTTGACACTTTACATATTCTACTTAAAGACTATATAGTCGGAGAATAAGCGTAGAAATGTATCACACTAGAAACTTGTACGTTAATATTAAATGCGCAGGTAGTAGGTGAATTTTCTTTTTTTTCTTCTTTCTCTATCTCTCGTCGTTTTCTTTCGCTTTCATTCTCAACGTCATTTGCTCTTTTTTCTCTCTTTCGGTCGTGGTTATAGGCGCAGATGGTACGTAATACACGAGGCGGCTCTCGACGTGTCGCGGCGTCGATGGAAGTTCTCTTTTTCTTCTTTTTTTCGCTCGGATGCTACACACATTGTGACTACTGCTAAGCTCTCGTTAACCAATAAACTTGACTTATTTATCAATGTAGGCTAGGTTGCGATACTCAGACTTCGGAAGCTTCCCTTTCTGCGCAGCCCACTCCCCCCACTGCCAATGTTAATAACACGTGTACGAGAGCTTGACGAACAGGGCCGCTTATTTTTCGTCGTTATTTCTCTTTTTCTTCTTTCCATCGTCATACGCGCGTCTGCGCGCGCACACACATACACACACAGAATCACGCGGTCCTCTCGCGCCCTAGCAAGTTTCGTTAATTATTTTTCAGTGATGTAAAGCAGAACGTCAGACGCGCGAGCGCGTTGAACGCGCGTCACGTGACATGCACGCGAGTCCTCTGTGAGCGGTGAGAGAAGTCACTTGGATTGTTGAATAACTCATCGAGATTCTATACGGCGCGCGCTGGTCAACTTTGTTTTTGTTCGCTCGCAGCATGTGCCCGCGTATCGAACGAGTTGCGAAATAGAGAACAAATGGAACACGGAAAATTGTTGACCGTAGCTTCGTTCGTACGAGTAAATAAAGTAAGATCAGCGTGGCGAAATGTCTGCGTCGTTTTGGACGAGCCGCACAAAGGTCGACATAACCTCGATGCTTTCAGACGACTTTACGCGTGAGATTGCGCGCGCGCGTCAATAATTCATTTCGCAGGCTCGACGCGTCTCCTTTGTCCGAGATATTCGAGGGCGCCTTAGTCGAGAATAATTCTTGAAAAAAATCTCAGCAGACATCTTTGTTTAGCGAGGATACCCCGCGGCTTCGTACTGTGACGCCATTTTGTTCACCCCTTCCCCCCTCGGACCCTGTAACGCGCGTTCGAATCGCGAACTTACACGCGATCAAATTATTCCAAGCGAATAATACCGGAAAAAAGACTAACCCGTACCGACACACTTCAAAGTCCATCAATCATTGCGCTCGTAATGATCGTATTACGATGCAGATGCAAGAAAATCGAGGATAATTTTCGCGCAGCACCGAATCGCTCGTCGCGCACACGCGTCACGAGGAAAATTTATTTCGAAACGAACGCGCATTCACGGTCGAGCCCGAGTAGTTAGTGGCATAATTTCGTCGAGCGAGTACGTCGTTTAAGGGGTTACATCTATCTGGGTGGGTCGGAAAATTGCATTTTCCAAAAATATTTCGTTTCGATTGTATCCCCTTTTAGCTGTCCTGAAAATTGCATTGAAATATTACTAAAAGTGAATGCGTTGCAGCTTTTAGCAGTCGCCCGGGCGCTGCATACCATGGTGTGGAAGTTTGGATCGTTGGAACGCAACGAAAATCAGTTTTCTTCGACTGCCAAATAATTTTTTGACGGATTTCGGCTACAACAATCACTCAAATGTTTTTCAGGATCCTTATTAAAAATCTACAACATGAATTGGCAAGAAAATATTTTCGATATTGATGAAGATAAAAGAAAAAGGAATTTTCGTTTCATTCAAGCGATGCAAACTTCAACAGTGTTATACAGCAGCACTACACTTCAAACTTTAAACGCGTTTTTCTTGAAACATCGTTTTTTATATCGGTCGACATATCTCGAGAATCACTGATGGATTATTCCCAAATTTAGAGGAGATACGATGAGAACCATTTAAAGGTCGTTGACGATCTCACTTTTCAAAAAACGATCTTCATCTTTTAATAGTTACGTAAAAAGAACGACTTTTTTTTTCATAGATTTTGTATGCTCGAGTTTCAATGTGTCGCCACTTAGTTAAAAAAATTATTTGAAGAATCGACGATCGTCAACAACTCGTATTTATTGTTAACTTGAATAACCCGTTTGGTTTTTAGATTCCAGATGGACCGTTCAAGCGGGAGTGTCCATCGCCAAACGTTGCAAAAGAATGTCATCATCTGCCGACGGTCGTGGTTTTGTTGTTTTTCTGTATGTTTTTTGTGAATTCTTTTCAAAGGCTCTCGAGATATGTACCTTTGTGTTAATAAAAATGCGTTTCTTTTTCACCAAACGTCCCAGAAAAAAATCGGAATTTGGCCATTTCTTTCGAGACTCTAGATAGATGTAACCCCTTTAAAAAAGTATTCTACAGCGCGATCGTTGGCGCGGCCGTAAACGAGGTAGTCGCGTACCAATGAATCGTAATTTCGCAACTTGTCGATAAATCGAGCGCATAACCTATCAGAGGCGGACAAAAATGAGCGCTTAGCTAAACGAGAAATTTAGCTTTAATTTGTATTGGCGGTTACAAACACCATTTTACATCACTGGTTATGTCTATTTCTCTCTCTCCGTGTGATTCTCCCCGGACGACGCATGGAGAGAGGGAGAGGGGGGGATTTTTTCAGTCTGGGAGAGGATAACCTCGTGTCGCGTCAAGTTGCCATATCCCTCGTACGTAGTATCGGGTTATAAATTGTACTTTGGTTAGTATACGTTCGTGTGTGTGTGGCGGAATAGCCGTGTCTGCCGTGAGCCCTCCCCTCTCCCTTCCACTTCGTGGGCAGTCTCGCTGCTCACCTTTCCGAATCATAACCCCCCTCTTCCTCCCCTCCCCCTCTCGTCCTCGCGAGGCCTAATACATTGACACGCTGTCTTGTCATCGTAATTGTTGGCCGTTACATCGCGGAATATTCGATCGATGCTACGGCGCGCAAAGGGCTCGTTGCTCGGCTTTCTCTCCCTCTTTACTCGCACTCGGTATACGAGCCTGATTCGGGTGTGGCCCATGACGAACGCAGTCACGGGCATGGCAATGAGAACGATAAATTCTCGTTGAGAGCGAGCGCAGCCCGAACAGACACCATTTTTCCCCCCTTCGAGGGCCCTAGCACACAAACGACCGAGCGCATCCCAATACGTACGTTTCTTCTTTGCTCTTTCTTTCCCTTCTTTTTCCACATTCACCGAAGATCGATGAAATCGGCCATCCCGGACGTCACGAGTCGAACACTATGAATGATTCAAAATTCGTTCGCTATGAAAAGAGCCTGCTGCGAACGATGCGAGACGAGATTTTCCGTTCGAATTGCTGAACACTTTTAGCTACACACGCACACACATACACATACACGCTGCTGAAAACGCTCGGACACTGCGTACCATGTGTGCCGTGCTATATATATACATATATATATATATATATATATATATATATATATAATGTAGAATGCAAAATATGAAATAATATGTTATTAATATAACCAACATATAACATAACAAATTATATATTATATATAATGTCATATTTGTAATAAAAATTATGTGCATATAATTTTATTATTACAAATACAATAAGTTATATAATATATAAAATATAATTGAATAATTTATTATAGTCTATGTTAATTATATTAATACTATTATTATATATTCCAATCTATATGTTATATATTTATAATAAATTTATATATATACAAATATATATGCGCGTGTGTGTGCGTGGTAGGATGCAACGCATGCTATTCCGCGAAAAAAAAAAATTGATGATACGAACGAGAACGCTTTCCAGTCAAGATTCATAAGGCGTTCTTCCTTAAAAGTCTGTCAGTGACGAGTTTTGCCCCTCTCTCCTAAATATCCATTCCGAAATTAACAATAGCAATAATTTTAATGACAATAGTAGAAAATAATAATAATATATATTCTATTCGTGATAAATGCGTCCTCTAGCACAAACTCTATACATTTTATTATACAATCGGTGCATCCACTAGCGTATTTTTTCTCTTCTTTCTCTTTCCCCCGCGCTCCCCCGACCCTCTTCATAATTTGTTTTGCCGTTATAAATGTTGGTTATTGTCGCGCGTCAGTACAAGCGTTCGAGCTAAGACCCTGAGCGTGGCACGACCAGCGGAAGACGAAAGTTGTGTAGATCCGTAATATCAGTATAGAACTTGCAATTTTGTTTCTCCCGATCGTAACATTAGTAGGTAGGTATTGTAAGTGTAGTTTGGTGGTAGCAGTAGCTGCAGTCGTAATGTAGTAGTAAATAGTATGCGTAAGTGATAAATACGTATTTAGATTAGTTCCGTGATTAGTAATAGTAGTGGTAAGTAGGCATGGTAGTAGTGACACGCTGGGTCCTTATTATCTACAATTACCGACGGAGCTATACACGTATCCTTTCCCTACGCGTATTTCTGCTTTTCTCTCTCTCTATCTCTCTCGCTCTCTCCCCCCTACCGTCACTTTCTTCCCTTCTCCACGCTGTCGTCTTACTCGCGTTCCTTTTCTTCCTTCTTTTTTCTCTCCCTTGTCTTCCATCCTCTTTTCGATCTAAGGCTTCTGGCTGGAGCAGCTGTTTATATATGAGTATTGAAATAGAGCGCGGTATACGTAGTACAATTATTCATCTACATAATACGTACGCACAATATACATATGTAAATAGAGCGATGTTACATATGAATACGCGGCATAGTATAGTCAAAGCTAAGATTTTACGTTTTCTCCTCTTTCTTCTCTCCTTCCCAGTGTATTTCGTGTTTTTTTTTTTTTTCGTCTTCTGTTTTTTCTCTCCCCGTAATCGAATGCTTCTTATACCGCGCCTATGCTCAAACACGATATTCTTCACTAACGTACAATGGCATATATTTTTGCTCTACTGTACATGATTCTTTTTTTTTTGTTGCTTTCGTTTTAAAAGGATTTCCAATCGCGATGTGTACGCATACATACGTATGCATACATATAGTATGTATTTGTGTGTACGTGTGATTACGCAATTTTTTTTTACTTCTCAAGTCTTTCAGTCAGCTGTTGAGAACAACTTCTTTATATATTTTTATCAGTTTTGTTTTCTTCGTATATACATATACAAGCTAATTCATCGTGTGTAGGAATGTCGTTTTGGGTGTGTGTGCGTGTGTGTATGTGTATGCATGCTTTTTGAAACATAATTGTATGAGGCAGTTCAAGAGTTACGTTCCTTTTTTTTTTCTTTTCTTCTTTAAGGCCGAGGTAGGGAGGTAGGATCGCGATATCGTCGTCATGTCTTGGCTCATTGTATACCTATGCTAATGTACAGTCGTGAACGAGAATTCGCAGTCGTTCAAAAGCTCTCTCTCTCTCTCTCTCTCTCTCTCTCTCTCTCTCTCTCTCTCTCTCTCTCCCTCTTTCTTCTTCCTTCGCAACGTGCGCGTTTCTTCTATCTTTTTCACCTTCACTTCGAACAAAGCGATATTTTACCTTGCAAATGGAAAATATTTGATCGTGCGCGCGATCGTTGTCAACTGCGAACTGCGGCCGATCACGAGTGACGGATAATACTACGTGTATGTTTTTCTTGCCTCCCCCCCTTGTTTTCTTTTGTATTTGTCGTAGGAACTAGACTCGCGGAATTTTAGATTAAAGTCGTTAGCGGTCCTAACGAAACGGCAACAAAAAAGAAACATTTCGTAAGTACGAACTTATAAAAAATTTTTAAACAAAAAACGAATACGACACGCGTCAAATCGAGTCTCTACACGCGTGCACACACACACACACATTTGTGTGTATGTGTGTGGGTGTACATATATACATATACACAATGAAAGTTAATCGCGAATATAACTTCATCAAAGATTCAACTAGAATCGATTGTTGAATGAATCGGTGGGCAATGACGTAAACCAAAGTTCGATAAGTCGAACGGGCGAGGTTGAGGGGGAGGGGGGGCATGAGCCTCGCGAGCGTTCGACTTTAATACTCAAATCGAGGTCAACGGAGCGGCCGTAAGAGAGGCCTGAACAATAGTTGGCCCGCTGTGAGCCACGAAACGAATGATGCCGAACAACGAAATACAAATACAATTCTTGACTAAGCTAGTGGTGGCGATACGTTGACGCACACACCACGGGGCAAAAAAAAACCACGCGATCGTATCTCCGATATCGGAACAGTCAGCGATAAGCCCAATATCTTTGCGTTATTTTTTCCCTTCGGGAAAGTTTTCTAGCGAGGCACGCGGCCAAAAACTCGAGAAAAAACAACCAAATGATAAAAAATAACGTGATATCGCGGAAAGGTGAAAAATACCCGATGAGCCAAGAGGTGAACGGGTGTGATCGGGAGATTAGAAAGAACGCCGAGGCGGAAGGGCTGGAGAAAAGGAGAGAAGGGGTCGAAGGGGGTATATTCACGAGCCAATAAACGAGGATGGGTCGATCGCCGGAGCGCGCGCGATCACAGCGGAAATACGTTGCTCGTATGCGCTGAGGATATCGGTGATAGTTTGAGATTGTTCGGACCCTAGCTCTGCGGCAAAAGTGCGTGATAGGCGGGTGCAGCCTCGTAAAAGCCTGCGGCAGTTTGAAGCGCTTGAAGGGAGGCGGCGTGATGCCTGTGCATCGCGGTTGCGTATACACTCGAGACTTCGCTCGACGATGGTATGCCAGCCGAGGCTGAGTTACCGCCGCCGCCACCGCCGCCATTTGCCGTTTGCTGCGGCAAATGGGCGTTACTCGAGCGTAACGAGGAAGCGGCGGTGTTGGGTCGTCGATAGGGATGATGCGAGACGAGGCCACCGCCGCTCGTGTGATGATGATGCAAGGGATGCCTGGCGGTGAGGGAGGAACTCGTCGGTACTGCGTTGTTGAGGGAAGTGTTCCTGACGGAGGAAGCCGCGGCTGCGGCAGCGGCCGCGTCGTACACCTGTTGATAGCTCTGCACGGCGCGCAGGGGTGTCGCGACGTTGGTTATCCTGGGTACCGCGGTGCTCGCGACGCTCGCCAAACGATGACGGCTATCCGAGATTTGCTGTTGCTGCTGGGTCTGTTGTCTTTGGCTGGTCCGATTCGGCAGTGGGGGCTGCTGTTGGTGCTGTTGTTGTTGCTCGGGATTGTGATGATGATGATGGTGATGATGATGATGATGCGCCCGTTGCATGGCCCGGAAGTAGTGCTGGTAAATGCCCGATATGACGGCCTTCTCGTCAGCCGTTATGAGGGAATTGTTGGTGTTGGTTGGATTGGAGTGCTTGGAGCTCGAGTTTGCTCCTGTCGGTTGGCTCATGTGTCCGGTCGTCGAGTGGGTACTCGAGGACGGGGGCGCCAGGCTCGTCGCGACCGTAGCTTCGCCTCCACCTACCGACGTTATTTCCATCGCGTTGTTCATCGCCACGTTTGCGCTCGTATTTCTCGGTACGACGCCGCTACTCGTGATCATGGAATTCGACATTTTCGCGTTGTACGAAACACTAGCCGAGGTAAGAGCCGCGGTGCCGATCGAGCAAATGGATATGGCAGCGGGGGCGGGTGGAAGCGCGGCTTGGGGCGCGACAGCCGCTATCGTCGCGCAATTTATCATCGTCGAGTCGCTGTTCGTTCTCAGGCTCGAGGGCGCTGCTATAGGATTGGTGGCCAGGGCGACCGCGGAAGAGGCGTTGTTCGCGTTCGTTCGCGCTCTCGTTGCGCTCTTCGGCGGTCGCAGCGACGAACCACCACCACCCGTCGTTCCCCCGGCAAGACTCGAGGACGTCCCTTGATTGCGCTGATTACCGCCGGACGTTCCGCTCGTAACGTTCGAGCTCGATGACGACGACGACGATGACGAAGCTCCGGTTGACGGTAGATTGTTGACGAACATACTTCGCCTTTCGCGCTCGGCACGCCTGTAGTAACACGGATGTATCATTAGCAGCGGCTCGCCACCACCCGGCGGTGGCTTAGCCTGACTCGGCAGCTCGTACTCGACGCTGCAGTCAACGTGGAGCGGCTGAGCGTAATCCTTGAAGCTCGCAACGACGTCCTTGTAGGTCGAGGACCCCGACATTGGGCCGATCGAGCTGGTTGGCAATTGGGCACCGCTGCTCGCACTCGTCGGCGAACCCAGTATCGTTTGCACTATACCGGAAACCAGGCTGCCAGCTGTGCCGGATTCTTCTTTCACGACCAAGCTCGTCGGTACAACCGAGGCTGCGCCGCGATGATGATGCACGCTGTGTAGATGGAGCTGCTGCTGCTGCTGCTGTTGCTGCTGCTGTTGCTGGTGCATCAGTACCTGATGTCGCGTGCGTGGTGGATGCTGCTGCTGATGATGCAGGTGGTGATGATGATGGAGGTTGGTGGTTGCCGGCGCGGTGATTTCCTTCTCGTAGCATATGCTCGCCGCCATTTTGTTCTCGTTGGTACCCCGTCGGTCGGCACTGAGGATCACGAGGCTGCCCACTATCGACAAGATCACCGGAAAAACACGATCCCAACTATCCTTATGTTTATTACGAATATTATTATTATCTTCACTGTGATTATTTTCTCGTTGATGGTCAATCGGCTGAACGTTGGCCGTAGCCTGCCATGTGATCGCGAGCCGAATTACGAAAAGAATCACGTTACAGAGTCCGAGCGTCGAGACGACGGCTTTGGACGTTAAAAAAGGACGTCCGTAAATACGTGACGCTAAGCGAGCATCGTAACGCTCGCGGGTTGACTTGCTCGGCTGCTCTTGCGGCGTTTTAAGCAGCAACAGCAGCACCGTCAACACCGGGGACTCCGTGGTCGAGAACCTTTCCCTCGTCACGGTTCCCGATACCGACTGCTCCTTCCTTTCTTTCTTCTCTTCTCTTTCTCTTCTTCCGCTTCTTCGTCGTCGCCGTCGTCGTTGCTCACGGTTTACGGGAGAGCCACGCTTCCCACAATCACGGCCAAGCCCGCAGTCTTCGAGAGCGCGTCCACCACCGGCTTATCGCCTCGGCTGATCGAATAGACGAATATTCGAAGGAAAATAAAGTTCACGGCTTGTTATCGGAGATCGCGCGCGCGCGCGTGCGATCTCTCGTCCGGGAATCTTCTCCGGTGACGAAGCTCCGAGCTTGCTGCACACTCTTCAGGGGGATCGTGCGACGGGGAACGAAGCAAAGCGAGCCCCACTCCTAGTTCCCTTCGCTCGAATACGTGCCGGAACACAAAGAATAATCTCGTGAGAAAGAGGCTCGGGAAGAAGCCCGGTTAGGGTAATTTCCGCTAGGCTTTAACACACGCGTACAGGCAAACGAACCAGTCGTTCGGACGGGCACACGTATATATAGATATATGTATATATATATATATATATATGTGTGTGTGTATATATACAGACACACAAATATACAGGCTACAAGCGCACACAAGCTTCGTTCGGCTTCTTCAGTCTTCGGGATCTCTCCTTTCTTCGTTCCTCCTCTTCTGCTATTTTCTCGAGGTCTCTTCCCAGTCCAGTTCCTCGTATCTGTTCCGCGAGATAGGCGATACACGTCCGTGTTTTGTACAAGCCGACGAGTCAACGGAACGTTAATTCAAATTTTTTTCCTCGTCGCCGTCGTCGTTGCTTCTCTTTTTTTTTTTCTCAACGGCTGCCGCGTTCTTGGCGGATATCCTCCCTCGTATCGTCTTTCTTGCTTCACACACAGCGGAGGTCGTGTGCGCGCGTGTATGGCTCGAGGATAGACGGTGGATCGGTCGTAGCGAGCACGCACGATCGATCGGCACTGGATATCGTGTCTGCCCCGTCGATCCGTCGATTACGATGAACTGTGACGAAAGGCACGACGAGGAAGGGAATAAATGTGGGGGGGGGGGGAATAGGGTGCGAGGGGAAACGCACTCGGAATGGAGGTTCCTTACCAAGGCTCGGACCAATATCTCGTATATCCTGCGCCAAGGAAATACCTCGGTTTTATTTTGCGAAGGAAATTAAGACGGGAGAGTGTAGGAGGGGAAGGGCCTGAGGGAGGGAGAGATATGATGAATGTACGTCGTTTGCGCGGCGGAGGGGGCGGTGGGTATTAGTGAGGTCGAATGTAGCAGAGAGAGTGAGAAGTCTCTCTTCCACCGTGAATCGTTGTTCCTCCTCCCTTTCGAGGTTCGTGCCGTTTCTCGATCCTTCTTCCTTTCTTCTTCTTCTTACCGAAGGGTACAACACCGTTCAATTCACACATATAGAACAGCGAGGTAGGCACAGCCGCACAGCCCGGCGACACGCGCACAAACACCTACGGTCGAACGAGAGAGCGAAAAACTTGAGGTACTAAGCGGCGGCAACGACGACGACGACGACGAATTTTCACTACGGCGAAGAGCACGTAGGCCCCACAGCGATACACGAAACCACAAACCACACCACTACTCAAATTCTTTCTCGTCCGCCAGACGCTCAGAAAGCACCAACGATGAATGTTTCACTCGCTGCCAACTTCACACATTTTCCAAATCTTTACGGGGGCCCTGCGATCCTCTCGTAACTCGCTCGCTCTCGCTTATGCTTGAAAGCGACGAAGGACATAAGAGGGGAATGAGAGAGAGAGAGAGAGAGAAAAAAAAAACATCGAGACGCACCAAGACGAGGGGAGTTATTCTATGAGATTTGCACATAAAGCATTCCCCCACCCCCCCAACAGGCTTTGATCAACGCACACGAGGCTCGATCACGGCTGTTCGCATGTACGAATTCATAGTCACTCTCGTTCACTACTAAACCCACACTTCGTAGCATATGACACGTCGATTCTTTGCACCGTAACGCACACACAGACACGCACGCGCGCGAGTGAAAATTTGTCGATCACGAGGCGGCTCCGCGAGGTCTATCTCTCTTTCTCTCTCTTTTTACCCTTTTGTTTCCTCTTTGATTGACGTTTCCAACTACTTCCGTGTGAACTTGGCTCGAGACGCACGCACGGACACACGCGCGCACACGTCGTTTCCTGACGTTCGATATTTCACTGAACAGACAATTCCCCGTTGAATTTCTTTCCTTTACAGTCTCGGCCCCCGTCGAGTTTTCCGTCCAATCCGTTCAGGGAGGATCGTTCGAGGGAGGGGCGGAGAGGGGGAGCTTCTTTCGAGGCACAACTTTGTTACGATGAGCTTAAGGCCATTTTTTTCACACGAGCGAGCGCGCTATCGACGAGGGACGTACGTAATATCGTGTGTTCTACGCGCACGACTGTACAGGCTTTGATCCGTTCGTGTGTGTGTGTCGCGCAGTCTCGTGTGAACTAACGCGAAACGACGAAAGAGACGAGACAGCAGGAGAACGTACGATGCGCGTGAAAGAGACACCGACAGAGAAGAAGAACGGACAAGGTGTGCCGGGCAAAATGCCTGCCCCTGGGGGCCCCTCTTTACAATGTTATACGAACTTTCGTTATCGATCGTGCTTGTGTGTCGCTCGACCCTCTCGCGGCGGAAGTCGAGCTGCGACTGGCACTCTTTCTCTCTCGCTCCGTGTGTGTCTGCGAACGGTTGCTGGCTACGCCTTGCCAGCTTGCGACTGGATCCCGGCTGCTGCGCTCCTAGCGGCCGACGCTGCTGATGCTGCTGCTGCTTCGGCTCCCCGTTTCGTCACGAGTTTCTTCCCCCTCCCTTTGCCGAACCTCGCGTCATTCTCATGCTTCGTACTGCTGCGGCCGCAGGCTAGACCATCTACGCCTACAGTGGAATCGCTCATAAGTTACCATTCGCGTTCTACGATACCTGCTCCCTTTAGTTATCGTGTTCCTTGCAGCTCCTCAACCCTACCCCTTCGAACGGTTTGGAAAAATGACAGAATATATTTTGATAAATAAAAACGCGTTTTTTCCTTTTTTAATGTTTTTTTTTTCAGGTTGGAGGATTGTTGAATATTTTTTTAAAAACTTTTTTTGCAATACTAGTAGTTTTAAATACTTTTTTTCAAGTACTAGTATTTTCAAATACTTTTTTTGAAATACTTTATTTAGACACTAGCATTTTAAGACTTTTTTTTCGAATGCCACAACAATAATACTTCTACTCGAAAGTTCTTAACAAATACTATCCCCGTGAATTGTTTGAAATTTTTGCTCCAAAGGGATTTAAATACGAATTTTAATACGTTTGGTACAATTACGTTTCGGTAGAAAGTTAAAAAATAATAAAAATGTCAATTATATAACAAAAAATGTATGAAAAATATTTAGAAATTGTAAAACGATCAAATAAAAATCAATAATACTATTAATTCTTGATGAAAAAAATCCACCGATTTTTTCATACCGCAGATAAATACAAGTGCAGCTGAATCGCTCCGGAATTCTTGAAAAAATTTAATTGCTTTTCAATTCAGCAGCCTGTATGTTTAGAATCCATTATTTTATTATCGATACGAAATGCCCTTTAGATCGGGATAGCCGATAACATTTTTCTCGACACCCGATGAACGGGCCGAGGGTCAGTTGCTTCGTCATTTTTGCGTGGGTGCGAGACAGCTGCAAAAGTACACTGCGACCGCAATCTACGGAACAAGCAGCGGGATCGCCGCTGTTTCGTTCTCGTTGACACGGACGTCCCCGCTCTTGACTCCGCCCAGTTGATGCCGTAGTCGGCACTGCCGCGAGAGGCGCGCGCGGGGCTTCTCCCACCAGACCGCCGATCGATACTGGCAAGCTGGAAATTATCTCTTGAATCGCGGATTTCCTAAAGCGAGGTTCTACTGTACGATCTTTCCTCACTTTTTTTCGAGCTCTAATTGTTCTCCCTGTTACGTTCGTGCACACCAGACGAATGGCGTCACGTTTTTTTTTCGTTGAAGAAAATGCGCGATGGTCCAATTTTCATATGCAAAAAGTGGCATGAAAAGTGATGAAAAAAATATTGCAGGCACTACGGAGATTAAGGGGAGAGATCGCTTCAGGCAGCCGAAAATAAGCGACTTTTTAAGATTTTCTTATGCTAAAACTATATATTCTACACAATTAAAATTGTATATACATATTATTAAATCCTTTAATTAATCAATTTTTTTTGAATATTTAAAAATTGCGGCTGTACGACACTTGCTTCAGAGGCGGTTGCCGCCTGAGTTGTTCCACGGCGTACAACGTAGCGTATGGTGCATTGATCGGAAAAATCCGAGCCAAGAAGTTTTATATTTTTGAGATCCACACGCTCTATGTGAACCTAAGAAATCCAAAGAAAAATGTGAATCCGAAAAATGGTATGTGTTTGAAAAAAAGTTCTACTTTTCGTGCCATTTTTACCATAGTATTTATTGATGGAAAAGCAGTTTTTAAACATAAATTTCAAGGAACTTTAGGTTCACGTAGACGGCAATTATGTTATCAAAAAGTGTGCGAAATTTCAAAATGCTCGATCAGTTTGCTTTTGAGTTATCTTGTACGAGGTTCACGAAAAAGGATTTTCAGGATAACACGTTTGAAGTTTAGAGACTCTAAAATGTTGCGACTAAATGCCCGACCGATTAATTTTCGATTCCGAGGCCATAAAGTAGTCCCTCAGCTTCTTCGTGGAGTTTATTTTCGGCGATAAACTCTCCTCTGTGTTAGAGATTTCCCCCTTTAAAGTCGAGTAAATTTTTGAATGGCGAGTAGGAGGCGCTTCGTCAATCAATCCCAAAGGAGCGAACTTTGCCACGTTAATTCACAGAGTATCGTCACTCTGAATGAAATTTATCGACCGTCATTGCGTCATTGCTCCGTCGAGCACGATGTGACAAAAAAAAGCGGCATCGAAGAAATTATTACCGATTCGTGGCACAATTGTAAATGGTATTCGATACGCCGCGGACCAGCTATCCCAAATCGATCTAGCTTATACGGTTCGTGATTGAAGAGCTCTCGTTCGGACAATACATTGCGAACGCCTTGCGTCCGTTGCGTCGGTCACGCATGCGCGGGAATTCTCGCGTGGCGCTCTCTGCCTCGCGGCTAAGCCCCGCCCCCCTCCCGCCAAGCTTCTCGCTGCACAGTAAAACTCGCCGATAAGCGTCAAACAAAAACCCTCCTGTTCGACGTTCCCATTTTTTTCTCCCGCGAATCGCTCGTTCTCGTTGTTACAGCAGTGACAAGTTCGTAGCCCACATTTGTCGAGACAAATCGAGTGCGCCTCGGTTGCCGGAAATTTCGCATCGGCGCTTTAAACGAGCGTGGAACGTTCGGTTGCGCAATATGCACGGTTGCGTACATATCGGGGAAACTCCGTAACTTTTTCGATGATGGTATTTAAGCTTTGAACGGAAACCGCTTCGGCGATGGAGCACTACGATCGCCGGAGACTCGGTGGGCTCGCGCATCGTTGCTGCGCAACAGAGACGAAATGATCCCTCTAAGTTTTATCATTTTTCATACTGACATATAACCTATTTTATTTACTTTGGGCCACGAGAAATTGCTGGAAAACTCGTTACGGAATTTATCTCGCGTAATCTTTGACGTTTCTTCCCAACGCGCTTCGATTCGTGTAGCGACACAAGCGGACTAGGCAGGAACTACTGAGAGTTTCGATAAAGAGCTTCGCCATGGGTGTTTACAAACCTACGTGGACGACTATACGCTGCCGGGCATAACGTTTTAACGGGTCTGCATAAACTTAGGGCCCTAAAAGGGCGATTTTCACGGTTTTTTCCGATGAGGGATTTGACACACAATTAATACGTGGTCTTACCCAGTTTGAGTTTTTTTAAACTGACAAGTATTGATAAACAACGAAGTTATTGTTTAAGCAAAGTGTCGCCGTTGCTGCATGGCTAATCGGTGAAGGTGCTTCTGGCAATTAGGCTGATGTGGAATAAATAATTAAAAAATGTACTTTTAGTATAACAATTAAACTTTTAAACATTACGGAAACCGCGAGCTCTAGGAGGTTCGATTCGCGCCCGAAAAAACTTTAATAATTTGTTATCAACAAATGGTTAAACATAGAAAAAATAATTCTGTCATGAGATAGAAAATGTTATAAAGTATGCTCCGTCCGAATTTGAACTGAATCGGGCGAATAGATTTTGAGTTACGACTTGTACCGTCTCCTAAAACGTAATTTCGAGAGAAACGCAAAAAAAATGATAAATCGCAGCGTGGCGGTTCGCCGTAGCGCAGTGGGCGATCTGACCCTTTACAAAAATCGTCACGGCTCGGTTACTGTTTCGAATTTTAACAAAGTCCTTGTGCACATTGAAGGCCATATATCACACCCTGCGGAATTTCGACGCGATCACAACGCCATTACAGAATTCGAAGTTTTTGGTTACGAACCGTCGTAAACTACCGCCAGATGTCGTAGCAACCGTTCGCTACTCACACTACAGCAAAGAGCAGAGTCCCAATAGACGACGGTTGCTGCAAGTTCGTGTGTGACGCGTGCATATGTGTGCACGTTCATAATGCGGGATTGCAGCCAGTAGGCAAACTGATGCATTAGATTTTCAGGATTGTCGATTATATTTTGAGCTTCGTTGGTGCAATATTTCTAGTTTTATGTAACAAAAATTGTAAACCCCAAAATCTCCGTTGTTTTTCCATAAAGTCAATTGGAACAACGCTCGAAATGTGTTTATTCACCGTCGCAAGGTGCATTAAATGTATGGGGAAATGCGTAAAAAATCATATCTCTTTTTAAATGCGGTAAACATTTTTATTTCTTATTAGAAATATATAAGCTATTTCTAATCTTGTTAAAAAAGGTCCCATTCATCCCTCATCCAGTCAGAATTTGAAGATTCTTCGTCGCTAGACAATTCAATGTCTGAGCTGTAGGAAGTGAAGGCCTCGTCTGCTAAAATTATATACTTTTGAACCTCTTTATCGGCTTTAACCACTTTCTTAGTTATTATGTTTCTTTTGCTGGATATTAGAGGTTCAGAAGTGATCAGAATTATTCTCATGAGGTCTTTGTTTGAGTCTACTCTCGAGCATTTACGGGTGTGACTTGCTTTTGTTATTGCTTCGTGAAATTGGTCAGAATATTGTTGGAGTTCCTATACAGAACAAGTTTATTGAAAATTGCCTCTCTCTGAAAAAAACATTGTAAAAGAAATATTTGCAAGCAGACGCAAAAAAATGAATGTAAATATGAATCTTCATTAATGTAGAAACAATTATGAGAAAAAATCTACAAACACTTTTTGACACCGTTTTTCAAAACCATCATCAAAGTTCAACAATACAACAAAGTGCATTAAATTTTATACAGTAAGTTCCTGGATTTGTAAACAACGATAGAAACAATTCAAAGACTTATTTATAATAATATTTTGAAGAACATACCTTGACCTGTGATCTCCATCATTGGTTTTCAAAAACATATACATCTATCGGTATAATACGATTTGCACGAACAACAAATGTTGGATGATAATAAATCAATTTTCATCTACATTCCGGAGACCTTAAGGCGAGATATACATTTAGACGAGAAAAAAATAAGCAATTTAACGGGATTTTTAAAACTAAGCAATAATTGTTCTACATTTACCGAGCTATAGGTATTCTTTAATAATTTGTTAAATTCGTTAAAATTTGTTAAATTCTTTGTGGCCAAGTGTTGAAGCAAGGTTGCCGCGGGGATTGCGAATGACGTGCAGTCTAGCTTGCCGTAGACTTTGATTTGCAAAAAAATTCAAACATTCTTTCAGTTGGAACATGTATTGTTTCTATTTTACAGTAATTAAAATAAAGAAAATGCAAATTTAAGAGACAAAATAAAAAGAAAGAAATCAATATTTCACGTAACATTTCTGTAAAATTTGTCTTAAAAAAGTAGTTTTCTATCTAATTTTTCAAAAACAATTCTCAATTAGTTTTAATAGTTTTTGAATAATCCTGCACGCCAATGTCGAAAATGCAGTTTTGAGAAAAACGCGTTTGAAGTTCATGCCCACTTCGAATCCGAACGGTGAGGCACAGACGGGCCGTAACGTGTGAAGTTTTTTCGAATTTCGCTTTGATACGTTGGGAAAATATTCTGCATGTATATTTCTGTCGTTTAAAGAAGAAAAAAAGAAACCCATTATTTATCGTTGTAAATGTATATCCCGTTTTAACGAGGGATATACATTTACTTGTTAAGGACGGTAAACTCCAGATTATTAATTGCTCGGCGTCGCGTATCGACTAATATGGTTTACAAAAATAAGCACAACTTGACGGAAATATAAACATGGTTTTTTTAAATTTTTGTCTTAGGCTCCATGCACTGTGCGTCAAGAGCTTAGCGGTCTTGAAAATAAATTCGATCCATCAGTGACTGATATTGTACGTACACAGTACATTTAAGGCGAGAAATCCCTTTAGGAGCGTGAAAAATAGGTATTTTTCGGGAATATTTGTAGCGGGGATAAAATAATCTGATCATTTTCAAATTTGGACATGAGTTTATTATAATTGTTAAGGTAAAAAAAAAGTTTTTTTTTTCGGATGACCAACAAAATGGCGGCGTTATTAAGGGTCTTCGGACGCCTGTTTTCCGCGACATCGAAAAGAGCTGCAGTTGTCACTCTTTTTCGTTTGATTTGAAAAAGACTCAATAAGTGTCATTCGTTTACTGAAATATTAAGGGGAAGGATATACCTAAAAAACGATGAAAAAGTGCAAATTTGAAAATTCGGGAGCCTTTTTACTCCATTGTTCGAATTTTCGACCATTTTTTCGACATATTTGACCCCAAAAAAATTATTTATTTACACGCTACCTTCCGAACTTTAGGTATATCCTTCCGATAATATTACTGAGAGTGACCTTCCAAAATTTCATCCAAATCGGTCGATAACTTTTTGAGCTACAACACGAGCAGTTTTTGAAAAAGTAGTTTCGAGACAATCGCGTTTAAAGCTTCAACATGTGACTCGCTACCTGACCGCATGCTGTCCCCGCGCTCTAGACTATATGCGATAACTCCGCAAATATTCAATATTTCGAGTTTTTCCTTTGTCACTGTATTCTTTGGGTATCGTACTTTCGAAATATGTGAAAAAATCGTTTTTTTGAAAATTCTAAAGGGATTTCTCGCCTTAATCTCCATTAATTGTATCGTTGGGTTGAAATCAGGGTTAAATACTTCGAATCCATTTCCTGCAGCCGGGACGGTAAAAGTACGCACCAAAAACCCGTATTTTTTTTCCAAGCTTATGCAGACCCCTCGTCAAATCGGAGGGCAATTGGTGATCCGCACTTTTTCAACTTGTTCGAAGTTCGACTGTATATACATGTGTGTGTTCGCTTATGCGTATTGCTCACGCATATATGCGCCCCTCGACGCGCTTCCGCTTTTGCCTCTGCTGCGGCCGCGACTAAATACTAATACAGACGCAGAGAGCAACCACCATCAGAGTTCGGCCTACGTCAGTTTCACAGGCGGTCCCTTCGACGGTGGAGAATTGGCCGCCCTTTTGAGCTCTTCGTCGCTCTCCCTCGTTCGCTCCGGCGCTCTCTATCGCACCAAAAACCATTACGCTGCCGTATAACCACGAGCTCAAACTATATATATATATATATATATATATATATATATATATATATATATATATATATAGGGTTATAACACAGCGTCGAGCCCCCGTTTCGTGTTCGCCGCCCCGCGAGTATGTACACGCCAGAGCCAGGCGAGTCGACCATTCTATCCTGGGCCCCGGTGTCTCTGTCACCCGACGTCCCTCTGCGACGTTCAGTAACGTATTCGACTGGGGACCGGGCCCTCCCCCTCCCCCTGCTGCTCCACCTGCCCGCAACTTCCATTGTCTCGGGAAAAATTCCTCACGAGCACCGCCATTCTCTCACCCGCAAGACCTAACCTCAAAAACTCACGTTAACCCCGAGACGAGCGCGCATCGCAAAAAGGTTTCAAAGGTTTCCTTCTACCGGAAATACTTTGACGACGAAATCTTTGTCGCCGTATACGGGTGAGCCCCGGGCGAATTTCAGAGGTCTATCGCCTAGACCTAAACAAAGCCGAGAACAAGGGCTCGACTGTTGCGTGACCTCACGTCGTCATTGGGCGAGATGACGAAGTGCAAGAGCGGAGGCATTAGAACGCTAGATCCCGACGACGACGATAGCATTTCTCCAAAGCTCACCTTACGGACGCGAATATGAAATACTTCTCCGAAACGTTACTCGGACATTATTGTATTGAACTCTCACACTGCGTTTTATGTATTTTACCACGTTCGTGCGAAAGAAAACATTGTTAAAAATTGTACTCGCGATAACTTCAATGACGACGCCGGCGCGACGTTTTACCAAAATGAGATAGCAAAATGATTCGCGTTTTCTTTCGCTTTCGTAACGCAACCGGCAGCAAAGTCGGCCATCGAGGGACCTTTTTTCTATTTCCGTCGCGATATGCAGAACGACGACGTTTTTTTTTTACGTATTCGTACTTACAGCCCTGTCCCTCGGCATAGCTCTCTGCCTCTTGAGTGAGCTCCTGAGCGGCTTATACGTACATTGGTGTTCGTAGATTCGTATTATATATATATATATATATATATATATATATATATATATATATATATATGTATGTATGTATGCGCGTCTGTTTAGTATCTGGATGTGAAGATGTGTATGTGTGTGTGTATGCTGGCGCGCAAGGATATCGTGGCGGTGGCCAACTGTGCCCAATTGTGCCGAACCGTCGGGCTTAGTTGCACCCCTGTGAACACTGCTGAAACGACTACGCAGAGACCCGCACAGGCCTTTCTATATCTCCTCACGAACCCAGAAAGAGAAAGAGAGAGAGAGAGAGAGAGAGAGAGAGAGAGAGAGAGAGAGAGAGGGCCCACAGAGTGCGGGTATTTCGTACTTTCATTTTCTCCTTTTTCTTCGTTTTATTTGATTTCATTTTTATTTTTTCGAAAACGTCCAGCCCCCATCGAGCTACAAAGAAATTACAGTCGTGTCTACTGTACATACGTGTAAGCTCGTGCGGTTGTATACTTTTTTTTTCCCCCCGATTCACATACATAGCCTTGCACGTACAGCGTTATACGTACTGCTAATCGGCTTGGCTCGGGACTCCCTTCGTGCTCGCGGATCGAAGAAACCCTAGGTATACGCTTTAACGTGGGTGCCCCATATATACGTATGTGTGTGCACACATACACCACACGCGCGCGCAGCCACACGGATATGTGTACGTTTGCACGTACACATATGCATGTGTTTACGACCGCATGCGAAAGTGTGGCTGTGCGTGCGAGCTCCGTGGGTGTTGGTGTTCGTATTCCTATCCGTACGGATGCACACGCACTAGCGGCTACGTATCTCTACGTGACACTTGTTACCGGACCGTCAACGTTACGCGATTATCAACCTTCGATATGTACGCGTGCGAGCAGCTGCTCCGTGTCTGTTTTCCTACACTTACACACGCGCACACTCGGACGTTCGAACTCGAAGTCGTAATTATGTCGGGTGTGTGTGTGTGTGTGTGTGTGTCGAAAAAATAACATTCATCCTTCACCTCTGCAGACAATATAATTAGGTATAGGAAAAATGCGGGCTAGATGCGGAGCTGTCGAGCTCGTGTCGGGACAGTTCTTTTTTTCGTTTCGTTAGCACGGAATTGCTCTTTACGGTTGACGCGCAGGCAGAGGCTTGAGGACCAAAAAACAGGTCGTTTTTCAGTTTTTTGTGATGATTGGCATGACGAGGTCGGGTTTTTATGTGGAATTAAAATTAGGTTTTTAAGGCGGGATGTACATTACAACGATCGAAAATCGATTTCTTTTTTTTTTCTTCTTTTAACGATAGAAATATATATGTAGAATATTTTCCGAAGTTTCAAAGCGAAATTCGAAAAACTTCGAACGTTACAGCCCGCCAACGCGTTTATTTCAAAAGTGCATTTTCGAGATTGGCGTGCAAGATTGATGGAAAACTATTAAGCCGATTCAGTTGAAACTTGTTGTAAATATTGATAATATTGGTACATTCTACTTAACGAGAATTGTTTTTGAAAAATTAGAAAGAAAACTACTTTTATAATCCAGATTTTAGAGAAATTTCGCGTAAAGTGTTGATTTTTTGTATATGCGTGCCGTTCTCTTAAATTTACATTTTCGTCATTTTGATTGCTGTCAAATAGAAACTACACATGGTCTAAATGGAATTTTTTTTGAGTATTTTTGCAAACCAAAGTCTATGGGAAAGTCTGCCACAGCTCACATTTTGATGATAAATGCTACAGCTCTGCCACAGTTCACATTTTTATGAAAAATGAATTTCAAAAAATTGTTTTGTATACTTAAATATACTGTTAATGTATACCCACAGTTTGATAAATTTAGAACAATCATTTCTTAGTTTAAAAAATCACTCAAAATTGCTTAAGGCGGGATGTGTATTTAAACAGGAAAAAAATAAGTAATATTGAGGGATTTTTTAAACTAAGAAATAATTATTCTACAATTATCAAACTTTAGGTATACTTTAATAGTATATTTAGGTATACAAAAGAATTTTTTTTAATCAATTCATCATCAAAATGACGGAGCTGTGGCAGTGTTACATCATGGTCGCTGCGGGAGGTGCGAATCGGCGTGCATTCTAGCTTCCCGTAGACTTTGATTTGCAAAAAAGTTCAAACATTTTTTCAGTTAGAACATGTATAGTTTCTATGTGACGGTAGTTAAAATGAAAAAAATACAAATTTAAGAAAATGGCACGCATTTACAAAACAATCAACATTTCACGCAACACTTCTGTAAAATGTGGATGAAAAGAGTAGTTTTTTTTCCTTCGATTCCTTTTCGATAATTCAGTTCGCAAACGCCCGCTGCGAATCCGAGCGGTGAGGCACAGCGTTGACGGGCTGTAACGTTTGAAATTTTTCGAATTTCGCTTTGAAACTTTAGGAAAATATTCTACATATATAGTTCGATCGTTTAGAGAAGAAAAAAAAATCGATCTTTTGATCGTTGTAAATGTATATCCCGCATTAATTTTTTCCCGTCTAAATGTATATTCCGCTTCAAGTATGAAATGTCCGATTACCGCAGGTACAAAGTTTGATATTCGATATCTCTGATGTTTCACTTTGACTGATCTTGGTTTTTTTTTATTGTGAAGATATGTTGTCAGCCTTTCAGACGCACATTTTGGTTCGTAATTATCTGTCGAGTGGCTTTGCCAGATTCAACACTTTGTAAAGCATGGATAAGTTAAAAATTCGCGTTATTTTCGAATATGAGTTCCGTCGTGGGACTAATGCTACGCAAACAACTCGAGGTGCCAACGAAGAGTTTGTGAAGGATGTGGCTGATGAACGCACGGTACGTCGATGGTTCGAGAAGTTCCGATCTGGCGATTTTTATTTTCAAAAATAAATTTTCAGGACGCCCACGCGGGCGTCCTGAAAGCAAGGTGAATAATGATCAGCTGAAAGCCGCAGTGGAAGCGGATACATAGCAAACTCCGCGTGAATTAGAAGCAAGCTTTAAGGGATCATCACAGTGTGAAATTAAAAAAAAAAAATCGTTTTTTTTTGTCGCGTTATCCGATAGTATAGACTGTTATAAATGTTGATCGTAAGTAGACAAGTTATATGAAAATTCCTCACTCAATACTTTAAACGCGTTTTTCTCGAAATGTCGTTTTTTAAAACGGTGTCCAATCTCGAAGGAAGAGTTTTCAAGCTATCCGTCTCAAGTTTTGACACAACATTCTTCACGCCATTCTTTATCTTGCCATAAAAACCTTGTTTTTAAATTGAAATCTTCATATTTTTTTCACAAAAACTGTCGAAAAATCTCCATACTGATTGATAATCTTTTTACAAATTTTGTTTCAGATAATATTTATGGTTACAGCCGTGTACACTGTGAGGACTCCTTTTTATTCGAAGACATTTGCATCCGTTAAAAAATGTAAAAATGAATAAAAAATAAGAGTTTACACTTTTTTTTCTGTTCTTCATGAGTGCTTTAATTTGACATTAAAAAATCAGGCTGATTAGCGTATTTTAGCCATCGAAAAAAATTGCGGAAATCAGCTATTTATCGACCCGTTACACTGTGATGATTCCTGAATGGGCTACGTCTCCCTAGGTGAGTAAAAAAATTGCATTTTCTAAAAATACTTTTATTCGCTAATATCACCTTTTAGCTGTATACCCTGGAAATTTTATTGAAATATTTCTAAAATTGAATGAGCTACAGCTTCTAACAGTCGGCAGGACGAGCGGTAGCAGCACCATACTTCAAACTTTAAGGGGCTATACCAGTGTGAACGCTGAAAATTTGGGTGCTTTTCGGGAATTTTTTGGAAGAAAGTACTCAATTAAATGTTTCGGAAAATTAAGAATATATTTGGCGATATTTGACCTATATTACATAAATATTTCATAGAACAATATTGAGATCCAAGCGACTTATGCGCTGCCTTCGGAGGCGCCAAAAAAAAGTTCCTCCACTGCTGACATGATTCCGGCCGATTGAGTAGCTGAAACCGAAAAAGGAAAAAATGTCGTTAAACTCGAAGGTATTTCCTGTACAATGACGTAGGATTTTCGAAAAATATCAAAATCTAACAAAATGGCATAATTATGAAAAAAAGTTTGTTTTCTTGCCTATAAAATGGTCGTTTTTTTTCAATGCCAAATCGTCAATTTTCATCCAATCAAAAATATCCTACGTCATTGTAGAGTAAATATATTCAAGACTGCTCAGTTCAAATTTCAAGTCAAACGGATAATTGCTCTTTGAGTTGCAATATCAGCAAGTTTGAAAAATCTCATTTCGAGAAAAACGCGTTTAAAGATTTAACTATCGATTTTTGCAAGATAAAATGATATTGATATAGATGATATAAATGATAATGATATTCTTGAAAGTATAAACTGTCGAAAAAGGCAAAAATAAATCGATTTTTTTAAAGTGTCACACTGGTATTGCGCCTTAAACGCGTTTTTTTCGAAACACTGTACTCAAAGTCGGTGGACATGACATCTCGAAAACCACTCGATGGATTGTTTCCAAATTTACAGGAGGTACGATGAGAAATATTTAAGGGTCGTTGACGATCTCACTTCTGAAAATCCATCTTCATTTTTTAATAATCTCGTAAAAATGACGACTTTTTTCATAGATTTTGTATGCTCGAGTTTCAATTCGTCGCCGCGTTCTTAAAAAAAAATGATTTTAAAAATCGACAATCGTCAACGACTCGTATTGATTGTTAACTTGAATAACCCGCCTGGTTTTTAGATTTAGGATGGACCGTTTAAGCTGGAGAGCGTCCACCGCCGAACATCGCGAAAAAGATTTCATCATCTGCGGGCGGCCATGTTTTTGTTGTTTTTCCGTATTTTCTGGTGATTTTTTTTAAGGTTCTCAATATATGTACTTTCGTGTTTAAAAAATGCGACATTTTTCACCATCCGTTTCCCAGAAAAAAAAATCGGAGTTTGGCCATTTTTTCGGGTCTCTAGGTAGATGTAGCCCCTTAACGTTACTATTCCAACAATAATGAGACCATTAGAAACAAACCGGTAAGGTTGAGAAGCTGGAAGCCGGACATTTCATACTTAATGACCTAATGCATAGTCTTACCGAGTTTAAGTTCTTTTATTTGTTGAATAATATCGATAAACGACGAAGTTATTATTACTATAATAATTAATTAAACTTTCGTATGATCGTATACATTAAAAAATTTAAACATTACGAATATGTCAAGCTGTAGAAAAAAAATCGATTTTCGACACACAAAAAACTTTTGTTGTTTGGTATTAACAAATGGATAAACGAATTAAGGGACCATCACGTCATGCGATAGAAAATATTATAAACTATGCTCTGTTTCATATACCGTTGGGAGTAAAACGCAAAAGAAAAGAGAGTAAATCGCATTAGACCCTTTGCAAGAATCGTCATAACTTGGTCAATTTTTCGAATTTTGACTAAATCTTTGTTGCAAATTGATGTTAAGAACCTAGGCTGTAAAACTACACAATGAAAAAATCGTATTTCCGAAATATCAAGCTTATGCAGACGCCTCCAAATTCAGATTCTTAGAACTGATCCACACGGCTATGAAACCTTTTCTGAATCCCGATATCATTGTTTTTACACAAATGATACCTGTTAAAAAAAATCCTTTCTTTTTCGTCGGCATGTTATTTTCAAATGCCTGTAATTTGCGTCAAAAGTCTACCATCTGAATTTTAAAAAAGCTTTTTAAGGGATGAGAGGGGTTTTCAGCGCGAAAAAAAAACACTTTTTTGCGATTTTTTTTCATCTATATGGATAGAGTAAATTTATTGAAATCTTTTGTCCTTTTTTAAGTGTCATTTCAAGAACATTCTGTGAAATTTGTACGCGAAAATATCCACAAGCAACCCGGTGCCGCGTTTTTCTCGAAACCACTTTTTCAAAGTCCGTGTTCACTGTCATTTCAAAACTACATGACCGATTTATTTCAAACTTGGTACACACTTTCTACATACAAAATACCTCCCCCCAACGGTTAGTTTGAGATTTTTCTTAAATTGAGGGGGTTTTCCACCCCCAAAATGGCGGAATTTTTCGTGAAAAATAGCACTTTTCACTTTCCATGACCACCAAAAATTTAGAAATGAAAAAAAAGTTATCAAAGACCGTTGGGAGGAGGATTTGATGATACTTTGACTAAATTTTAATGGTACTTGATTTCAGATAATTTCTAGCTGAGATACAGTGAACACCGCAAATCGTGTTTTTCCAAAGGCGTTCTTGGAGAAGCTTTGTCACCGGCTTGTTTGTGGATATTTTCGCGCACAAATTTCACAGAATGTTCTTGAAATGACACTTAACAATGTACTAAAGGTTTCAATAAATTTACTCGATCCATATAGATGAAAAAAAATCGCAAAAAAATGTTTTTTTTCACGCTGAAACCCCTACCCTCCCCTTAAAGCAGCACGGGGCAGCTTTAAAAATCTTCAAGCAGATTCGAGAGATATCAATGAGTTTTCGAGATATTTACGTGTCAACTCAAAAAGCAAATTCCCCGTGTTATTCGAATGGGCAAACCAATTATTTCGCGCTACCTTTTCGAGTTGAGTTGGAGAGCTCAAATTTAGCGTTTTTCCTCATACTCAATAGTGTCGTTTGAAAAAATGATGTTTTTTTCGACTCGCGGCACTGAAATATACAAAATAAAGTACGTACAGAACAATGCAAAACAAATAGTAAGGTACACTGAGAAAAAAGAATCGTTGAATGTGCAAAATGCATTCTGTTGTCTCGAAATTTTGTCGTTTTAACAGTTGCTCAGACATGCTAAATAAGCAGATAGTTTAAATGTATCTTTGGTTACTGCCCAACTATACTGTTTTGTTATGCCAATCAAAAGTCAAGTTGAACGTATTTAAAGATACAATTTTGTTAAACCAACCGAATTTTGGATGGATGAACGAATTTTTTTTCATTGTAGGTACGTTATTTTATGACATTAAAGTTTGCATCCTTGGAATGCAATGAAAAAATTATTTTTCCGTTGCTCGAATTTGTTTTGCCGAATATTCGTTCTTCAATTCACTTATTTAGAAACGCCAAAGTTAAATCTGCAATAAAAGATATTGTAAAATAATAAAAACAAGGAGATAAAATATAAAAAAGAGTTTTCGTTGCGTTCCAACGATGTAAACTTCAAACCATATTATTTTGTTTCGTCTAGCACAGCGGTTCTCAAACTTTTTTGGCGACGGAACCCTTTTGAAGCACTAAATATTTTACAGAGCCTTAAAATAAACCAAACCTGGTTCCATGTTTATTTTTTTATGAAAATCTTACAAAAATAGGTACTTTACACAACAACGTACGAATTCCATTGTAAATTGATGAAATTGTTTCCATTTATTGGGAGGTATGAAGTTTCTTTTTCGGCGGAGCCCTAGCAGAGTCTTTGTGGAGCCCCAGGGCTCTGCGGAGCATACTTTTAGTATGCTGGGTATATATATATATATATATATATATATATATATATATATATATATACAGGGTGATTCAGTTCAGGTCGTGCATCCGGCAACTACCGATGCTGGACGATGTTCGGAACAAAGCTACTTAGCCGAATTTTTTAATTCGCAATAGCTTTTAAAAGGAAAGCAATAGAATTCTGGAATTCTAGGCCAATCAGAATCGCCGTTACGTACGCGTTGGGCGACGCCTCAGTGTCGGGTTATCAAGGCACCGATTCTAAACATTTGAAAAAGTGGCAGAGTTCAGACGGAATTTCGTATCGCGAACGCGAAAGTTCTTTTGTTCGTACCGAAGTATACTGTCCTTCTCTATCAAATGATGAAGCAACGAGTGATCGGCGTTTGTCACATGTGCAATGAATTATGCTGTAACGTCCAGTTCTTTTATTAAAACAATATTTTTATCCAAACGTACGTAGATTTTAGGTTCTCGGATAATTCGAATGGGATAAATAAGTCATATGATGTAACGCTCGGTCCCGGCGATATATTTGATGAACTGCCACCGCCGATTAAACC
This sequence comes from Ophion slaviceki, assembly GCA_944452715.1. NCBI lineage: Eukaryota > Metazoa > Arthropoda > Insecta > Hymenoptera > Ichneumonidae > Ophion > Ophion slaviceki. The sequence goes on along the minus strand of OX101783.1, from coordinate 16,885,060 downwards.
TTCGTGAACAATTAAAAAAAAAAACGCATCTAGAAATGTAGAGTGCGCATTGCTCAGCTTTAAATGTTTCAGAGAGTTGAAAATAATTACTCGACAAAATAGGAGGGAAAGGTTTTGCCTAAAAAAATACACAGAAAAAAGTTGGCTACTAACGGATAATGGGAAAAAAGGAATTGAAAAAGACTCGGAAGTTAAATGGAATACCCTCTGCAATCATAGATCATTGCGCAAAACATTGGCTTCATTTCGTTACGTAGCCGAGTGCAATGGTAGCTGTTCGGAAGAGCTCTTTTGAGCTTTGAGCCGACCACTGTAAATATGATTCCAATAAACAAACGTGAAACATTATTTGAACGAATGGTCTTGCATATTGGATTCGTCTCGACACTGGAAAAAAATTATTGTATGCGTATTTATCATACTTAAAGAAAAATTAAAGTCGTATCTCATGGAAATCTCCGTTTGGATCAATATTTTTTACAGTTGGGAATGAATACAAGTGCGAATGCAAGAGGTCTCGTTGTGGAACAATCTCTACAATCAGAAAACATTGAGCAAGACATTGGTTTCATTTCTTTTCATAGTCCACTGCAGCAGTAGTAGTTCTGAAACGATATTCTCGATATCGAGGGAGGTAGAATTTTAGAATCATGCATAGGAAACGAATCCAAACAATGAGAACCTTTTGAGGTTGATGATGCGGCTCGAGCCAATAAAAAAACGGTTGAAACAGGCGTATTAATCAACGTTAAATCTCATGTGAATTTATCGTCGAATCGACGACTTTCAAATCAGGAAACGGATCCGAGTCTGCATGCAAGTGGTTCTGTTGTGGAATAATCTCTACAAACTGAGAACGTCGCGGCGAGCATCGGATTCGTTCACGTTCATAGTCCACGGCAGCAGTAGCAGTCCTCAACGGCTATTTTCGTGGCGAGAGTGAAACATTTAAAAAAACCACCCACTGGGAACGAGTCCGAAAAGTCTCAAGGTTATTTCGATAATGAAACACAAAACAGAATTTGAATGGACCGTTTTACATGTTGGATTCGTCTCGATTCGATCAAAAACAAACGGTTGAAACAGGCGTATTTATCAACGTCGAATCTCATGTGAATTTTCGTCCGAATCGACGACTTTTAAATCGGGAAACGAATCCGAGTCTGCATGCACGTGTTTCTGTTGTCGAATAATCACGACAAACTGAGAACGCCGCGCCGAGAATCGGATTCGGTCACGATCATAGTCCACAGCAGCAGTAGTAGTCCTCAACCGCTATTTTCGTGCCGAGGGTGAAACATTTTTAAAAATCACCTTCTGGGAACGAATCCGAACAGTGTCAAGGCTATTTCGATAATGAAACACAAAACAGAATTTGAATGGACCGTTTTACATATTGGATGTGTCTCGAATCGATAAAAAACAAACGGTTGAAACAGGCGAATTTATCAACGTCGAATCTCATGTGAATTTTCGTTCGAACTGATGACTTTTAAATCGGGAAACGAATCCGAGTCTGCATGCAAGAGTTTCTGTTGTGGAATAATCCCTACAAACTGTGAACGCCGCGCCGAGCATCGGATTCGTTCACTTTCCTAGTCCACAGCAGCAGTAGTAGTCCTCAACGGCTTTGATCGTGCCGAGGGTGAAACATTTTAAAAAATCACCCACTGGTAACGATTCCGAAAAGTCTCAAGGTTATTTCGATAATGAAACACAAGATAGATTCGTCTCGATCGGATAAAAAACATACAGTTGAAACAGGCGTATTTATCAACGTCGAATCTCGTTGGAATTTTCGTTCGAATCGACGACTTTTAGATCGGGAAACGAATCCAAGTCTGCATGCATGTGTTTTTGTTGTGGAATAAACCCTACAAACTGGGAACGCCGCGCCAAGCATCGGATTCGTTCACGTTCATAGTCCACAGCAGCAGTAGTAGTCCTCAACGGCTATTTTCGTGCCGAGGGTGATACATTTTAGAAAATTACTCACTGGGAACGATTCCGAGCAGTCTCAAGGTCATTTCGATAGATAAACACAAAACAGAATTTGAATGGACCGTTTTACATATTGGATTTGTCTCGATTCGATAAAAAAAAAAGGTTGGAACAGGTGTATTTATCAACGTCGAATCTCATGTGAATTTTCGTTCGAATCGATGACTTTTAAATCGGGAAACGAATCCGAGTCTGCATGCAAGTGTTTCTGTTGTGGAATAATTCGTACAAACTGTGAAAGCCGCGCCAAGCATCGGGTTCGTTCACGTTCATAGTCCACAGCAGCAGTAGTAGTCCTCAACGGCTAGTTTCATGCCGAGGGTGATACATTTTTAAAAATTACCCACTGGGAACGATTCCGAACAGTCTCAAGGTTCTTTCGATAATGAAACAAAACAGAATTTGAATAGACCGTTATCATTTTGAATCCACCTCGGTCCGATAAAAAAAAGCGGTTGAAACATGCGTATTTATCAACGTCGAATCTCATGTTAATTTCTGTTCGAATCAACGACTTTTAAATCGGGAAACGAATCCGAGTATGCATGCAAGTGTTTTTGTTGTGAAATAATCCCTACAAACTGAAAACGCCGCGTCGAGCATCGGATTCGTTCACGTTCATAGTCCACAGCAGCAGTAGTAGTCCTCAACGGCTTTTTTCGTGCCGAGGGTGAAACATTTTTTAAAATCACCTTCTGTGGACGAATTCGAACAGTCTCAAGGTTATTTCCATAATGAATCAAAACAGAATTTGAATAAACCGGTTTCATTTTGGATTCATCTCGGTCCGATAAAAAAAAGCGGTTGAAACAGGCGTATTTATCAACGTCAAATCTCATATGAATTTCTGTTCGAATCGACAACTTTTAAATCGGGAAACGAATCCGAGTATGCATGCAAGTGTTTTTGTTGTGGAATAATCCATACAAACTGAGAACGCCGCGTCGAGCATCGGATTCGTTCACGTTCATAGTCGACAGCAGCGGTAGTAGTCCTCAACGGCTAGTTTCGTGCCGAGGGTGTTACCTTTAAAAAAATCACCTTCTGGAAACGAATCCGAACAGTCTTAAGGTTATTTCGATAGTGAAACACAAAACAGAATTTGAAATGATCGGTTTTCATATTGGATTCGTCTCGGTCCGATTAAAAAAGCGGTTGAAATATTTATCGGCGTATTTATCAACGTCGAATATCATGTGAATTTCAGTTCGAATCGACGACTTTTAAATCGGGAAGCGAATCCGAGTATGCATGCAAGTGTTTTTGTTGAGGTTCCCTACAAACTGACAATGCCGCGTCGAGCATCGGATTCGTTCACGTTCATAGTCCACGGCAGCAGTAGTAGTCCTCAACGGCTATGAACGTGAACGAATCCGATGCTCGGCGCGGCATTCTCAGTTTGTAGGGATTATTCCATAACAAAAACACTTGCATGCCTACTCGGATTCGTTTCCCGATTTAAAAGTCATCGATTCGAATGAAAATTCACATGAGATTCGGCGTTGATAAATACGCCTGTTTCAACCGTTTGTTTTTTATCGAATCGAGACAAATTCAATAGTAAAACGGTCCATTCAGATTCTGTTTTGTGTTCAATTATCGAAATAACCTTGAGACTGTTCGGAATCGTTCCCAGTGGGTAATTTTTAAAAATGTATCACCCTCGGCACGAAAATAGCCGTTGAGGACTACTACAGCTACTGTGGACTATAAACGTGAACGAATCCGATGCTTGGCGCGGCGTTCCCAGTTTGTAGGGATTATTCCACAACAGAAACACATGCAGGCAGACTCGGATTCGTTTCCCGATTTAAAAGTCGTCGATTCGAACGAAAATTCCAACGAGATTCGACGTTGATAAATACGCCTGTTTCAACTGTATGTTTTTTATCGGATCGAGACGAATCTATTTTGTGTTTCATTATCGAAATAACCTTGAGACTTTTCGGACTGGTTCCCAGTGGGTGATTTTTTAAAATGTTTCACCCTCGGCACGATCAAAGCCGTTGAGGACTACAATTGCTGCCGTGGCCTATGAACGTGAACGAATCCGATGCTCGACGCGGCGTTCTCGGTTTGTAGGGATTATTCCACAACAGAAACACTTGCATGCAGACTCGGATTCGTTACCCGATTTAATAGTCATCGATTCCAACGAAAATTCACATGAGATTCGACGTTGATAAATATGCCTGTTTCAACCGTTTTTTCAAAATCGGACCGAGACGAATCCAATACGAAAAACGGTTCATTCAAATTCTGTTTTGTATTGCATTATCGAAATAACCTTAAGACTGTTCGGATTCGTCCCCAGAAGGTGATTTTAAAAAATGTTTCGGCCTCGGCACGAAAAAAGCCGTTGACTACTACTGCTACTACTGCTGCTGTGGACTATGAATGTGAACGAATCCGATGCTCGGCGCGTCGTTCTCAGTTTGTAGGGATTATTCCTTAACAGAAACACTTGCATGCAAACTCGGATTCGTTTCCCGGTTTAAAAGTCGTCGATTCGAAAATAAATTCACATGAGATTCGACGTTGATAAATACGCCTGTTTCAACCGTTTGTTTTTTATCGAATCGAGACGAATCCAATATGTAAAACGGTCCATTCAAATTCTGTTTTGTGTTTAATTATCGAAATAACCTTGAGACTGTTCGGACTCGTTCCCAGTGAGTGATTTTTTAAAATGTTTAACTCTCGGCACGAAAATAGCCGTTGAGGACTACTACTGCTGGTGTGGACTATGAACGTGAACGAATCCGATGCTCGGCGCGGCATTCTCAGTTTGTAGGGATTATCCCATAACAAAAATACTTGCATGCATACTCGGATTCGTTTCCCGATTTAAAAGTCGTCGATTCGAACAGAAATTCACATGAGATTCGACGTTGATAAATACGCCTGTTTCAACCGGTTTTTTTTTTAAATCGGATTGAGACGAATCCAATATGAAAAGCGGTCCATTCAAATTATGTTTTGTATTTCATTATCGAAATAACTTTGAGACTGTTCGGATTCGTTCTCAGAAGGTGATTTTTTAAAAATGTATCACCTCGGCACGAAAATAGCTATTGAGGACTACTACTGCTACTGTGGACTATGAACGTGAACGAATCCGATCCTCGGCACGGCGTTCTCAGTTTGTAGGGATTATTGCACAACAGAAACACTTGCATGGAGACTCGGATTCGTTTCCCGATTTAAAAGTCGTCGATTCGAACAAAAATTCACATGAGATTCGACGTTGATAAATACGCCTGTTTCAATTGTATGTTTTTTTATCGGATCGAGACGAATCCAATATGAAAAGCGGTCCATTCAAATTATGTTTTGTATTTCATTATCGAAATAACTTTGAGACTGTTCGGATTCGTTCTCAGAAGGTGATTTTTTAAAAATTGTTTCACTCTCGGCACGAAAAAAGCCGTTGAGGACTACTACTGCTGGTGTGGACTATGAACGTGAACGAATCCGATGCTCGGCGCGGCATTCTCAGTTTGTAGGGATTATTCCATAACAAAAACACTTGCATGCATACTCGGATTCGTTTCTCGATTTAAAAGTCGTCGATTCGAACCGAAATTCACATGAGATTCGACGTTGATAAATACGCCTGTTTCCACCGGTTTTTTTTATCGGATCGAGACGAATCCAATACGAAAAACGGTCCATTCAAATTAAGTTTTGTATTTCATTATCGAAATAACCTTGAGACTGTTCGGATTCGTTCCCAGAAGGTGATTTTTAAAAAATGTATCACCTCGGAACGAAAATAGCCATTGAGGACTACTACTGCTGCTGTGGACTATGAACGTGAACGAATCCGATGCTCGACGCGGCGTTCTCAGTTTGTAGGGGTTATTTCACAACAAAAACACTTGCATGCATACTCGGATTCGTTTCGTGATTTAAAAGTCGTCGATTCGAAAGAAAATTCACATGAGTTTCGACGTTGATAAATACGCCTGTTTCAACCGCTTTTTTTTATCGGACCGAGACGAATCCAATATGAAAACCGATCCATTCAAATTCTGTTTTGTGTTTCATTATCGAAATAACCTTGAGACTGTTCGGATTCGTTTCCAGAAGGTGATTTTTTAAAATGTAACACCCTCGGCACGAAAATCGCCGTTGACGACAACTACTGCTGCTGTGGACTATGAACGTGAACGAATCCGATGCTCGACGCGGCGTTCTCAGTTTGTAGGGATTATTTCACAACAAAAACACTTGCATGCATACTCGGATTCGTTTCCCGATTTAAAAGTCGTCGATTCGAACAGAAATTCACATGAGATTCGACGTTGATAAATACGCCTGTTTCAACCGCTTTTTTTTTATCGGACCGAGATGGATCCAAAATGAAAACGGTCTATTCAAATTCTGTTTTGTTTCATTATCGAAATAACCTTGAGACTGTTCGGAATCGTTCCCAGTGGGTAATTTTTAAAAATGTATCACCCTCGGCATGAAAATAGCCGTTGAGGACTACTACTGCTGCTGTGGACTATGAACGTGAACGAATCCGATGCTCGGCGCGGCGTTCACAGTTTGTATGAATTATTCCTCAACAGAAACACTTGCATGCAGACTCGGATTCGTTTCCCGATTTAAAAGTCATCGATTCGAACGACAATTCACATGAGATTCGACGTTGATAAATACGCCTGTTCCAACCGTTTTTTTTTTTATCGAATCGAGACAATTCCAATATGTAAAACGGTCTATTCGAATTCTGTTTTGTTTTTAATTATCGAAATGACCTTGAGATGGTTCGGAATCGTTCCCAGTGAGTAATTTTCTAAAATTCATCACCCTTGGCACGAAAATAGCCGTTGAGGATTACTACTGCTGCTGTGGACTATGTACGTGAACGAATCCGATGCTTGGCGCGGCGTTCCCAGTTTGTAGGGATTATTCCACAACAGAAACACATGCATGCAGACTCGGATTCGTTTCCCGATTTAAAAGTCGTCGATTCGAACGAAAATTCCAACGACATTCGACGATGATAAATACGCCTGTTTCAACTGTATGTTTTTTTATCGGATCGAGACGAATCTATTTTGTGTTTCATTATCGAAATAACCTTGAGACTTTTCGGATTCATTCCCAGTGGCTGATTTTTTTAAATGTTTCACCCTCGGCACGATCAAAGCCGTTGCGGACTACTACTGCTGCCGTGGACTATGAACGTGAACGAATCCGATGCTCGACGCGGCATTGTCAGTTTGTAGGGATTATTCCTGAACAAAAACACTTCCATGCATACTCGGATTCGCTTCCCGATTAAAAAGTCGTCGATTCGAACAGAAATTCACATGAGATTCGACGTTGATCAATACGCCTGTTTCAACCGCTTTTTTTATCGGACCGAGATGAATCCAAAATGAAAACGGTCTATTCAAATGCTGTTTTGTGTTATTATCGAAATAACCTTGAGACTGTTCGAAATCGTTCCCAGTGGGTAATTTAAAAAAATGTATCACCTCGGCACGAAAATAGCCATTGAGGACTACTACTGCTGCTGTGGACTATGAACGTGAACGACTCCGATCATCGGCGCTGCGTTCTCAGTTTGTAGGGATTATTGCACAACAGAAACACTTGCATGGAGACTCGGATTCATTTCCCGATTTAAAAGTCGTCGATTCGAACAAAAATTCACATAAGATTCGACGTCGATAAATACGCCTGTTTCAGATGTATGTTTTTTATCGGACCGAGATGAATCCAAAATGAAAACGGTCTATTCAAATTCTGTTTTGTTTTATTATCGAAATAACCTTGAGACTTTTCGGATTCGTTCTCAGAAGGTGATTTTAAATAATGTTTCACCCTCGGCACGAAAAAAGCCGTTGAGGACTACTACTGCTGCTGTGGAATATGAACGTGAACGAATCCGATGCTCGGCGCGGAGTTCTCAGTTTGTAGGGATTATTCCTTAACAGAAACACTTGCATGCAGACTCGGATTCGTTTCCGGATTTAAAAGTTGTCTATTCGAAAGGAAATTCACATGACATTCGACGTTGATAAATACACCTGTTTCAACCGTTTGTTTTTTATCGAATCGAGACGAATCCAATGTGTAAAACGGTCCATTCGAATTCTGTTTTGTGTCTGATTATCGCAATAACCTTCAGACTGTTCGGACTCGTTCCCAGTGGGTGATTTTTTAAAATGTTTCACTCTTGGCACGAAAATAGCCGTTGAGGACTACTACTGCTGCTGTGGACTATGAACGTGAACGAATTCGATGCTCGGCGCGGCATTCTCAGTTTGTAGGGATTATTCCACAACAAAAGCACTTGCATGCATACTGGGATTCGTTTCCCGATATAAAAGTCGTCGATTCGAACCGAAATTCACATGAGATTCGACGTTGACAAATACGCCTGTTTCATCCGTTTTTTTAATCGAATCGAGACGAATACACTACGAAAAACGGTCCATTCAAATTCTGTTTTGTGTTTCATTATCGAAATAACCTTGAGACTTTTCGGATTCGTTCCCAGTGGGTGATTTTTAAAAAATGTATCACCCTCGGCACGAAAATTGCCATTGAGGACCACTACTGCTGCTGTGGACTATGAAAGTGAACGAATCCAATGCTCGGCGCGGCGTTCACAGTTTGTAGGGATTATTCCACAACAGAAACACTTGCATTCAGACTCGGATTCGTTTCCCGATTTAAAAGTCATCGATTCGAACGAAAATTCACATGAGATTCGACGTTGATAAATTCGCCTGTTTCAACCGTTTGTTTTTTTATCGAATCGAGACAAATCCAATATGTAAAACGGTCCATTCAAATTCTGTTTTGTGTTTCGTTATCGAAATAACCTTGACACTGTTCGGATTCGTTCCCAGAAGGTGATTTTTAAAAATGTTTCACCCTCGGCACGAAAATAGCCGTTGAGGACTACTATTGCTGCTGTGGACTATGATCCTGAACGAATCCGATGCTCGGCGCGGCGTTCTCAGTTTGTCGGGATTATTCCACAACAGAAACACGTGCATGCAGACTCGGATTCGTTTCCCGATTTAAAAGTCGTCGATTCGGACGAAAATTCACATGAGATTCAACGTTGATAAATACGCCTGTTTCAACCGTTTGTTTTTGATCGAATCGAGACGAATCCAACATGTAAAACGGTCCATTCAAATTCTGTTTTGTGTTTCATTATCGAAATAACCTTGAGACTTTTCGGACTCGTTCCCAGTGGGTGGTTTTTTTAAATGTTTCACTCTCGCCACGAAAATAGCCGTTGAGGACTGCTACTGCTGCCGTGGACTATGAACGTGAACGAATCCGATGCTCGCCGCGACGTTCTCAGTTTGTAGTCATTATTCCCCAACAGAACCACTTGCATGCAGACTCGGATCCGGTTCCTGATTTGAAAGTCGTCGATTCGACGAGAAATTCACATGAGATTTAATGTTGATTAATACGCCTGTTTCAACCGTTTTTTTATCGGATCGAGATGCATCATCAACCTCAAAAGGTTCACATTGTTTGGATTCGTTTCCTATGCATGATTCTAAAATTTCACCTCCCTCGATATCGAGAATATCGTTTCAGAACTACTACTGCTGCAGTGGACTATGAAAAGAAATGAAACCAATGTCTTGCTCAATGTTTTCTGATCGTAGAGATTGTTCCACAACGAGACCACTTGCATTCGCACTTGTATTTATTCCCAACTGTAAAAAATATTGATCCAAACGGAGATTTCCATGAGATCCGACTTTAATTTTTCTTTAAGTTTGATAAATACGCATACAATAATTTTTTTCCAGTGTCGAGACGAATCCAATATGCAAGACCATTCGTTACAATAATGTTTCACGTCTGTTTATGGGAATCATATTTACAGTGGTCGGCTCAAAGCTCAAAAGAGCGCTTCCGAACAGCTACCATTGCACTCGGCTACGTAACGAAATGAAGCCAATGTTTTGCGCAATGATCTATGATTGCAGAGGGTATTCCATTTAACTTCCGAGTCTTTTTCAATTCCTTTTTTCCCATTATCCGTTAGTAGTCAACTTTTTTCTGTGTATTTTTTCTGCATTTTTAATTTGCGTTGCGATCAGCAAAACCTTTCCCTCCTGTTTTGTCGAGTAATTATTTTCAACTCTCTGAAACATTTAAAGCTGAGCAATGCGCACTCTACATTTCTAGATGCGTTTTTTTTAATTGTTCACGAAGGTTTAATCGGCGGTGGCAGTTCATCAAATATATCGCCGGGACCGAGCGTTACATCATATGACTTATTTATCCCATTCGAATTATCCGAGAACCTAAAATCTACGTATGTTTGGATAAAAATATTGTTTTAATAAAAGAACTGGACGTTAAGGTGCGGCCTCATGCAGTCGCTCGTCGCTCGTTTGCAGCGATAAATCTGGTCACGTGACCCTATTTTGAATTTCCCGCGACTCAAAAAAGTAGCGACAAGTCGCCGTGTCGAATAGCAGCGTCAACATGGCTGCTTACAGGATTGATCTCGAAAGCTGCTTTCCTAACCTCCTTTAGTGGCAGTCGTGGTAGTGATACAAGTAAAATAAATCGGAGTGAATAAAAATAAAAATATAATAGTGTTTTTTCGGAAATTGACGAGATGTCGCCTGAATTCATTGTTTATACCAATTAATCAAATAAGTTGCAGCACCACACATATTACGATTTGTATCGCTCACTCTCCTCTCCCCACTCTCCTTTCCCAGCGATAAAGCTCAACATTTTCAGCTTTGTCGCTACATATCACGTGACCAGATTTGTCGCTGCAAACGAGCGACGAGCGACTGCATGAGGCCGCACCTTTACAGCATAATTCATTGCACATGTGACAAACGCCGATCACTCGTTGCTTCATCATTTGATAGAGAAGGACAGCAAACTTCGGTTCGAACAAAAGAACTTTCGCGTTCGCGATACGAAATTCCGTCTGAACTCTGCCACTTTTTCAAATGTTTAGAATCGGTGCCTTGATAACCCGACACTGAGGCGTCGCCCAACGCGTACGTAACGGCGATTCTGATTGGCCTAGAATTCCAGAATTCTATTGCTTTCCATTTAAAAGCTATTGCGAATTAAAAAAATCGGCTAAGTAGCTTCGTTCCGAACATCGTCCAGCATCGGTAGTTGCCGGATGCACGACCTGAACTGAATCACCCTGTATATATATATATATATGGTGTTTCAAAATGACCTGACATTTTAATTTATTAATAAAACGTAATATCTATTTGAAAAGAACGATTTTTTAAATTTTATTATAAGGTACAAACGTAAAAGCTATGTGTGGAACACAAAATCTGATAAATGGCATAAACGGCATGGACTTGGAAGACATATTCTTTCAACAATATTGCGCAGCCTGCATTACAAAACTAAACTTCAAGACCATATTATTTTGTTTCGTCTAGCACAGCGGTTCTCAAACTTTTTTGGCAATGGAACCCTTTTGAAACACTCAATATTTTACAGAGCCTTAAAATAAACCAAACCTGGTTCTATATTTATGTTTTAATGAAAATCGTACAATAATATGTATTTTACATAACAATGTATTAATTCCATTTTTTATTGATGAAATTGTTTCCATTTATTGAGAGGTATGAGGTTGTTTTTTTTTTCGGCGTAGCCCTACCAGAGGCCTTGTGGACCCCCGGAGCTCCGCGGAGCACGCTTTTAGTATGGTGGGTCTAGCATATATATATATATATATAGGGTGTCTCAAAATGACCTAACATTTTTATTTATTAATAAAAAATAATATTTATTTGAAAAGTATGAATATTTTGAGTTTTAAGGCATTACCCCCACTTGTAGCGCAAAAAAAACGGCCTTTTTCATGAATTTTTTAAAATAAAACTACAAAACTTTTTTAATCGATCAATATACCATCTTAAAGAACACATCTTGAAGAACTTTCAGTAATTTTTTTATTGAAAAATATTACATTGTTTAGTGGCAATTGGCCGTCAATGAAATAATGTTTTTATATACACGGTTTGCGGTGACCAACATTGCGGCGAAGTGGATCATCTGAAAAAAAATGCGGATGGATTTAGTCAAATATAAGTATAAACTAGTCTTTAATCAAAGGATTTTAAAAAATATTCATTTTTCACAAAATGGCGGACAGTCAAAGTTAATGGTTCGATTTTAACGAAAAAAAAACGGCAGTTTTTTGGCTATGAAACGGCTATTTTTTTCGAAAAAAAAAAAATCGAACGATTAAAGACTACATTTTTATGTATTAAATAAGCCTGCAAAATTTCAAGAAGATCGGTTCATTAGTGTTCGAGTAATCGTGGTCACCGACTTCAGAAATGCCATTTTGAGAAAAACGCGTTTAAAGTTTCAATTTCAGTTTACACGAAGAAAATATTTTTTTTTTGTAAACTTACATAGAGTCATCTATTCCGGGCATCAAAAAAAAAACTGCACTTCAAATTGCACTTCAAAAAAATGCAATTAAAAAAAATCGATTTTTTCAAAATCGCAAGTGGGGGTAACCCCTTAATGTAAGGTACAACATAAAGGTTATGTGTGGAACACAATATCCGATAAATGGCGTGGGCTCGGAAGACATTCTTTCAACAAAATGGAGCAACCTGCCACACTGAGGGCTAAACAATGCAGTTATTGCAAACGAAGTTTTATGGTCGCGTTATCTCGCACCGCGACGATGTGAATTGACCACCAAGATCATGCGATTTGACGCCATTGGATTTCTTTCTTTGGGGTTTTCCGAAAGTAAAAGTGTATGCCAATGATCCACAGACCATTCCGGAGCTCAAGGAAGCAATGGGACGCACCATTAATGGAATTAGTCCGCAATTATGCCAAAATGTTATTCAAAATTTCGTCAAAATAGTGAACGTTTGCAAACGGGGACGAGGCGGCGATTTACCGGATATCGTGTTCCACACATAACCTCCATGCTTGTACCTTATATTAGAATCAAAATATTCGTACTTTTCAAATGCATTATACGTTTCATTAATAAATTTAACCGTCAGCTCATTTTGAGACACTCTATTTTTTATTTTAACTTTTCTAGCGATTCGCAATTAACTTCTTAGCACCGCGTACATCCGCGGCTAATTGCGCGTCATCGAATAAGCGCATCCGCAAGAAATTCTTTCCCTCCACGACGAGCGCTACGAGACGAGGAATAACGCTGAACCCCGCACGAGTCTGAACATAGCACGCGACGGGGAAAACAAGTATTACGGAAAGCTCGCTCGATATTATTCGCCATTGAGCAACGTCCGCATTTGGCGACACACTTCCTGCGCGATCGACTATCACTCACGGACAACTTGCCGATGATGAAAACACACGCGAAACTTGTAAACAGGGCAATTCGAGCAACGCCACGCGCAGCAGTTGCCGCACATGTGCGTGAATTATTGTTCGTACTGTGTGTGTGTGTTTCTCTCTCTCTCTCTCTCTCCCCCTCTTTCTCTCTCGCCCTCTCTTCTGTCTCCGCGCGTGTCCGTGCAAAGAAAGAGGAAAAACGTGAATACATTCGTTCTTCCCGGCCTCAAGTGGAGTTCGTTAAAAATTTTGCGAAAAATACGCTGTTTTCTACTACAGTGGAACCTTTATTATCCGAACGTTAATTATCCGAACCCTTAGTTATCCCAACCACGATTTGGTTTATTCGAACGCTCAATTATCCAAACGTTGCGTTGGCGCGGAAATATACATTGGGTCGCGAAATATACGCTGCGGTCTTGCAAGAACTACGCAGGTTCGAGCGCGATTTTTCGTCTTTCGGAGATAGTCCGATTGCAGACTGGCTTCGATCGGCAATTCTCATTTGGCCCTTGCAACGCGCACAGATAAATATGAATTGTTGGAAATTGTTCGCATCCAGTTTATTTTTTATGTGTCGGGACTTCAAGTCCAAGTCCTTCCATTCCTAAGGGATTATGTTCTCACGTCCGAGAAAATGTATTGCTTACTTCAATTCCTAAAGGATTACGACGTTCTTACGTCCGAGAAAAACTAGAAATTCTATCGAAGCAAAGGCTAAACTAGCGCAGCTCTGGTACGCCTTTATGATGTTGGAAAAACCACGATCTCCGATGTATAGAGAAATCTAGACCCGACGATGGACGATTATGGAGAACCAAAGAAATCAACGTGAGCATTCGATATATATATATATATATATATATATATATATATATATATATATATATATATATATATATATATATATATATATATATATAACTTCAATACAGATTGTGTATGTATTTCTATTTCTCTAATACATAATTCCTTCAGAAAAAAATTGCGTTTCGATTATTCGCACTTTTGATTATCCACCAGGTTCAGCCCCAATCGATTCGGATAATCGAGGTTCTACTGTATCAATATTATTCAGATGAGGTACACTCGCCGCGAATATTTTGGACTTGCTTCTCGCAGTTTCCAAACCAGCCGCAGTAACAAAATAAAAATGTCAACCTTGCTTTTCAAACTCCAACCTGTTAAATTTCTTTAAATCGACCACTTCGCCCTTTTAGATATTTTATCTCGAATTGCATAGTTTCCGAGATACAGCAAATAAAGAAAAATTGGCACTACTGTACAAAACGTTGAATAAACGAAACAATAATCAGGAAAAAAATGTTTGCAGGCAAATCGGAGACAAACTTCGGCCATTTCGCGTCTCTGCGAGCAGAAATTCCTATTTCCATTTTCCGGATATGACGCTAGAAAAATTTTCGAAAAATTAATATGTAACAAAATATTTTTTAACAAACAAGCTTTTATTTAATGTACTAAAAAGTAGAATATACTTTTTTTTACCAAGTCACGTATATATGACTATAAATAAAAGCGCGGGGCGCTCAACTTTTTAAATGTTTAATAAATTTCATAAATTTAGGTTCAGTAACCATATTTAATTTGCCACAATGGTAATCAGGGAAATTATTATCACACGTTTATACTCAGTTTCAGGATTTTTTAAAAGAAATGTAAGGTTGGTTTAGGGTAAATTAAATACAGTTGATATGTTAACGGATTTATGTAAATTAAAGATTATATGTCTAAATTTGAACGCCCCAAGCTTTTATTTATAGTCACATATATGTGACTTGGTAAAAAAATGTTTCTACTTTTTCGTACATTAAATAAAAGCTTGTTTTTTTAAATATTTTTTTCACATATAAATTATATTCTAATTTTTATTCTCTAATTGATTTTATTAGTTAGTTGTAACTAGTAGTTTACGAGTTTGTACGTTAGGAACATGGAATGCTTGTAAAAAATGACAAAGACTGTAATTGGGATTGAACTCATGACTAATTGCTGCATATAAACTTTTCACATACAAACACAATCGGCTACGAATTTGTTTGTATGTGTTAGTGAGACTTTATATGGATGATTAGATATCGCTAATTTCACATGAAAAGTTGAAAATTTTATGGATATTTTTTTTTAAGTTGAATCATGTATTGTCACCTTTTAGATGCATGTTTGCAAAATTTCGGAGGTCCAAGTAGTCGGGAAGTGGGCGAAATATCGATTTTCCGTTTTGCATCTCTCAGAAAGTAAAGTTAAATAAAAGCTTGTAGATAACAGCCCTGTTCGAAGTCACCATAGAAGTGCGAAAAATAGTAGAGGATGAGAAAAAACGGAATGAAGCTTTCTTTTTCCTATTTTAGATGCTTCGGCGAAAGTTCTTTTTGCGCCTTTCTTTGGACAGGACCTTTTACGCTTCGTCGCGATGGGAAATTTGGAATCCGTACTTTTGATCGGTGGTTTAGATGTATCGGTATGTGTTCAAAATGTTCAGTGACGAAACAACTGTCCAGCGAGGCTCCGATTATTTTTCGATACTAGTTGAATAAATTTTAAGTTTTACGATGGCAAGGTGTTATTTTTTTCTTCTCGAGAAGGCTCAGGTTACGGTAGAAGGGACCGGATTTTTATGGTCATCCAAAATTTACTGGGTTTTATCGTGTTTAAAGGTCTCTCGCAGATGCAGTCGTATAAATGTCAATTATACGTGGTATACCTGCGAAAATACCGTTACGGCGAATTCACCGACATTTATATCGTGCGCACCCCATCCCTTTTAGGTACAGTGCCGCTCACCTTTTGTCTATAAATCGGGAAGAAATAAAATTTCATTCCGAACGACAGAAAAATTAGAAGAAAGCAGAGAGGATATTTTTTTTTTTCTATTTCATCAACTTAATTTTCCGAACAAAAGCGTAAGATTTACGTCGCCAATATTTGCGCTTTTACAGATACACTACGTTTTTTTTTTCGGGTGAAAATGAAATTATATGGCTTGCGAATGTGAAAAAAAATTCTCCAGCCATGGCTTGGTGTGAATAATTAAGCGAGCTTGTTTTTTTTATTTGAAAAGGAAAATAAAAAAAATGTCACTCCGTATTGCCTGAATCGTGGCCGAATATCAGTAAAATTCTATAATTATCAGTCACCAGAGACGTATATGGGGAAAAGTTGATAATATTCTGAGGCAACGCATGACAACACGTGGCGCATTCTGACGTTTTCAGTACACGCTCTCTCTATCGTACGCCTTCTGCCTCTGTCCGCCCCGGCGGAAATAAATACCCGTTGACTATCTAACTCTGATGAAATGCCTTTTTAATGTGAAAAACACGTTACGAAAAATATAATTTCTTTTATCAGTTCCATATTTCTCGTGTGTATGTGTGTGTCGATAAAATATGATAAATCGTGACGATAAAATTCACTCTACTCGATCGAATTCGAATCATTTCCAAACTTTGAATAGCTGTATTTCCTCGGGAAAAGAACTCGGTACACATCGCCCGTTTTCGCGAAATTTTCTTATTTTTTAACAGAAAAAAAATCTCGAGAATGATCACTTTTCTAGAAAAGTGGGTAAAAAAAAATTATTTGTATTCTTTTACCAACAGCGCGTTAAGAAGTGAACAAAAGCGATACGAATAATTTGTTGTGTGGTAATTTTCGAGTTATTACAGTTTCAGGCAAGAATTCAGCTATTAAAGCTTTACAATTGACCAAATCGATATATGCAAAAACACGTGGTGACGTTTTTTGATTCATCCAATAATGTATTCGAAATTGATACTAAAGAATAAATAATTTTTGAAAATTTGGAGAATAAAAAGTTAACAATATATTGAGTTACATCAAATATAAAAGAAAAAGGAATAATGACCAAATAAAAATTTTCACAACGAAATGTTCACTCAAAATGCCTCTTTTGTATTATCTCATTATATAAGAATTGATTTTACATTATACGCACGATATATGTTAGCTACAAAATGTTGTACAGTTACAGAAATATATCAAACAAATTTTCAAAAAGAACTTTGAAAATTCGAGAATTTCGAATAAATTGAGAAAAAATGACCAAATTAAAGATGTAACGAAATTTTCCCTCAAAATGCTTCTTTTATGTTATCTTATTATATCAGATTTTATATTACATTATACGTACTTTACATTTTAGCAAAGATAACTTTGTACAGTTACATAATTACATAAAACAATTTTTCAACAGTTATTACAGTTTCAGGCAAAAAATCAGCCATAAAGCTTTATAATTGACCAAATAGAAATATGCAAGAACACGTGGTGACGTTTTTTGTTTCATCCAATAACTTATTCGAAATTGATTCGCACGATATACGTTGGCTACAAAATGTACAGTTACAGAAATATATCAAACAAATTTTCACAAAGAATTTTGAAAATTCACCAACATAAGAAAAAGTGACTAAATTAAAAATGTAACGAATGCTTCTTTTATAGTATCTTACATCAGATTTTGTATTAGATTATACGCACGTTATATTTTAGCAAAGATAATGCTGCGTAGTTACATAATTACATAAAACAATTTTACAGCAGTTTTCAAGAATGAAAAAAATTCTGTCCCAGCCATGGTTCAAGCATGAAAAAAATCCTCAGGTATGCATGTTCAAAGTGTATACGGGATCGTATGTTGAAGTTAGGAGAAAATCTGAGACCGGTAAGGTCCACAAAGGTGTCCGTTTTCTGAAGAATAACCGAAGACACATATATACATGCGTGTGTTTACACGGGGAAGCTGGTCCTCAGCGACCGTCGTGTATCCCCTCCACAAAATCTTCCTAAAATACTTTTCCTTTGAAAGAATATACAGGCTGCGGTTCTCCGGTACAATTTCCATTACCCGTGCTCTTCCAGTCTCCCCGTACATATTTTTCACAGTGGACCAAGAAATAAAACTTTTTCGCTGGGGGGTTTAAACAAGAAAAAAGCACATCAACGTTGCTCAAAACTCGGCCAACCTCCGCGCGATTCGACGAGGCGGAACTGCCACATTTTATCCGGGGCTACTTTATCGTTACAAATTCGTAGCTCACTCGCGTGCGGGGCAAAAGTTGAAAATGCGAAAAACCCTTGGGCGGCAGTTAACTTCGTGACTGGAATGAAACAATACGTAAACCAAACGTGCGAGTTTTTGAAATTCTCGTTTCATTTTTCTTCCCTTCGTTTTGCTTTGCCGGAAGAAATGTCTCGTAGAATCCACGTAATCGCGCGCTACGTAGCTTGCAACTTATTGCACAAATTTCACCTGCATCGTGACATTTTTTTTCGTCCGAAGTGCAGCGAAGGAAACGCCGCAAAAAGAAAACGAATCAGACAAAGTACACACTCGTCGCGTTTATACGTATACATGTATGTTTATATACATATGTATACGTGCAGTTCGTGTTCAGCTATGTGTAAGAGGATTCGCGTGATGGTTTCGTCCGCGGAGGCTTCGCATCCGCGCAGAAAGCAGCAGAACTCGACGACCCGCTTTTCTCCTTCAGAGGCCCCGGGAGAGACCCTTGAAAATATTATCCCCCGGTCATTCGAACCTCGGGACGGCTACATATATTTTTTTAAATTCTTTTCACGAGCCTACGTCAGTCAAAGTTTTCATTCTATTCCTCCAGTCCCCCTTCTGCTCATTCTCCGGCTGTGTTGCTGCGCCTCTACACGAACTCGATACATCGAGGGTAAAAGTATCCGATGCACGGTGATACGTTACGCTACGCGACGATTGTAGCCCGTCAGTTTGGGCAAAAAAGAATCGTTACACTCGCTGCTCTTCCTCGAAATGAGAAGAGTGAGTGAGAGAGAGAGAGAGGGGGAGGGGGAGGGAGAGAGAGAGAGAGAGAGAGAGAGAGAGAGAGAGAGAGAGAGAGAGAGAGAGAGAGAGAGAGAGAGAGAGAGAGAACGAAGGATTGTACAAAACAATGGGAACTTTGCCCACGCGGAGTAGACTCGAGTTTGGTAGAGTAACACGACGTGGGCAGTGTGTGACACATGGTGTGCGCTGCTGCTGTACAAGTACGTATATAGCCATAGTGCACGCTCGAACTCTCGAGGCAATACACTTGCGATATTGTCGGTTGGACGAAGACGCGGCGGGAGTAGGGGAAAAAGGCTCGGTTGACTGATGACTACAGAGAATTTCACGGTTTGCTCTCCGTTTCACACACACGCACACACAAACACACACACACACGCACACACAAACACACACACACACACACACACACACACACACACACACACACACACACACACACACACACACACACACACACACAAGTATATGCGCATGTTTGTATGGGCTACGTGTTCTTGGGAAGGAACGTAGTGTACAGCCGAAAGTATAGACACACACCGTGAAGACTTCAGGCGAGCTTCGCTATAGGAGCCTCCGCACAACTGGTGGCTCCGAATCCGAAGCATCCAGGGCCTCTCGGACTTATATTTACCGGATAGAGGCAGCCGCATTTAGTGTTTGAGAAGGAAGGCTCCAGGTAAACGCGAACCCCGAGAGCAGGTATATCGTGTACCTGTCTTCTCTATACAATCTATACAATTTACGGATCGTTCTTCTCAGAGCGAACAGAGGGAGAGATGGATGAGAGTGCGGGCGAGAGAGAGAGAGAGCGAGAGGGAGGAGGGAGGGAGCGAGAGAAAGGGGGACAGCGATAGGAGAGAAAGAGAAAGAAAATGCTCACGACCCATACGCGGTCCTAACATAACCTATCTTCCGAAAAAAATCGTACCCTGCCATTCGAAAGCGCAAGCGGGTGAGGGCTGAGGAAAAACTCGCCTCGTTAACTCCACGGCGGAATAATTTTCGTATCGATTGTTGAAAAAACAATAAAATCTTGCGAGAAAGCGAGAAATTTATTTTAATTAAATTTATTTTAGAAATGATCCGCGATGATGCGTCCTCTGTCAATTGCGGACTTTTCTGCGCATCCGTGGCATATCGCGAAGCGGAGGCCATATATGATGTTTTTTCTCTTTTTTTCTTTCGATCAGATGAAAATCGAAGATTGCTCTTTTGTGCGTTTATCATCGAGGCGACAAGCTTCAGCTCGAAAATTCGATACTTCCGAGGGAAAAAGCGGCAGCAACACTTTTCTTTCTCATACAAGCCGTGGCAGGGAACGTCCCGAACGTTTTTCAACGTGACGAGAATTTGAAAAGCTCCGGCTTTCTTCACGTGTCGCGGAACACGTCGACGGACGTTTTCCCAAACGATTTTGGGTCTCAATGAGTTCAATGGGCGATGGAGGGAATGTTTTTTTCGAAGAGAATTATTTGCGGACCGATTTTTAGGCATTGTGCGCGCGTCTGCTGAAAAGTATCGGTAAATCGTACACATGTTCGTCCCATCACCCCGGAGCTCTCTTTTCAATGCGAATTCAATGTGCATTGTGTGTTTCAAT